>JBBCBC010000019.1:31996994-32470544 GCA_037126765.1 Stenogyne calaminthoides
AAAGCCATAATTGGGTTCTCACTACACCTAAACCAGAAAAGCCAAAAGATGAGTCAACTAAAACGGTTAAGAAAGAGTATCTTGAGGGGCGTTCAACGAAATGGCAAAGTGTACCATCTTGGCTTCTATGTCGGATGTGTTGCAACACCAACACCGAAGCGTTGAGACCCATTGCGGACATCATGACTAGTCTTAAGCGATGTTTCAACATCGAAGCCGTGTGGCTCGTCGGATCACCATGAGGACTTGCTCTCTATGAAAATGGTGGAGGAACAGCGTAAGGGAGCACATTCTCCGGATGATGGCTCACCTTAACAAACTTGAGGAACTTGGTATTTGAATACGACATCGAGACCCAAATCGATTTCGTGCTCCCTCTCTGCCGAAAAGTTTTGAGCAGATTCGAAATTTGAACTACTAGATGAATAATCGAAGTTCTCGATGCGATCTATTGCAAGCTTTGGTCTCGGCAGGAGGCGATATTGGGGCAAAAGAGCCAAGCCTTGGTGGCAAATGAACCCTTCTTCTTCTAGGCCAAGGGGTGGTAAGAACAAGAAAAAGGACAAAAACCACAAGCAAGTGAACTCAAGTGTTGCCAATGACAAAGAAAAAGGTGAATGGAGGTGGAGGGGTGAGCAAGCCGACTAGGGGAGGTGCTTCAAGTCGCGGTGAAAAAAGGACATTGGAGGTCGACTGTTTCGGACCAAAAGGAATGGAAAGAAAGGTAATTCTCACGCGACTAGTTGTTGAAACTTGCTGCGGCGTATGCCTCCCATTCATGGGTGGTGGATCTGGGATCCATTTGATCATGTTTGTTTCACTTTTACGGGGGTTCAAGCGGACTCGTCAACTTAGTGGGAGTGAGATCCTCATCACTTTGGGCAATCTTCTGAAAGTGGCGGTGAAGCGATGGGAGAGAAGTGCTTTGTCATTTGAAGACAAAGTTTTAATTTTAAGAGATGTACTTTACGTTCCGAATTTTAGAAAGAACTTAATTTCAATTTCAAAACTTTACCTTGATGGATATTCGGTTACTTTTGATAAAGTTGTTACCATTTCTCTTTATGATAAATTTATCTGTCATGAAACGTTGTCAAGTAATCTCTATACAATTAACTGTGCACACCACTCACGAAATGCATCCTATAACACATCAATTATTTCCAACAAAAGAAAATGTTCATTAGACGTGAACGAAACACTTCTATGGCATCTAAGATTGGGACATATTAATCCAAAGAGGATCCAAAGGTTGGTAGAAGACGGTTCACTGGAGTCTCTCCAAGTTGAACCAATTCCAACCTGTGAATCATGTTTGGAGGGTAAAATGACCAAGCGGGCATTCGGAGCCAAGGGGAATAGAGCCAAAGAAGTGTTAGAAATCGTTCACATAGACGTATGTGGTCCAATGTCAACCAAAGCAAGAGGAGGTTACAAGTATTTTGTCACTTTTATTGATGATTACTCGAGGTACGGTTATATTTTTCTTATGAAGCATAAATCTGAGACCTTTGAAAAATTCAAAGAATTTAAGGCTCAAGCAGAGAATCATAGGGAAAAACGTATCAAGTCTCTACGATCCGATCGTGGAGGCGAGTACCTAAGCGATGAGTTTTTGAACTACTTGTCAGATGAAGGGATTGCATCCCAGCTAACTGCACCCAGAACCCCTCAACAAAACGGGATTGCAGAGCGAAGAAACAGAACTCTTTTGGAAATGGTTAGATCAATGATGAGTTATGTGGATCTTTCCAAGTCGTTCTGGGGTCATGCCTTGGAAACAACGGCTTACATTCTGAACTTGGTGCCATCCAAATCGGTTCCCAAAACTCCCAAAGAATTGTGGATCGGGCGCAAGCCCAGTTTGAGACACATGAGAATTTGGGGGTGTCAGGCCTACGTGTTGGACAAGGAAGCCGGGAAATTAGATCCTCGATCAGAATTAAGGTTGTTTATAGGATACCCCGAGGGAACAAAAGGGTGTATGTTCTATGGTCCCGAAGATCAAAAGGTGGTAATTAACACCCACTTTAGATTTTTGGAAGAAGACTATATGAACGAAATAAGACCCAGAAGTGAGATTACCTTAAGTGAGCTAAGGAGGCTAACCTCATTGCCAACTATACAAGATGACATACCAAACGACACACTTACACAACATGAACCTCGTTGTAGTGGGAGGGTTGTGAAATAGCCCGAGAGATTCATGGGGATAGGAGAGTCCTCGGACTTGATTCCCGGTCAAGACGAATCAGACCCATGGACATATGATGAGGAAATCCAAGACAAGGATGCAGTTTCTTGGCAAAACGCAATGAAAGCAGAAATGGGGTCTATGAATCATAACAGAGTGTGGGAGCTAGTCGAACCACTTAATGGGGTCAAACCTATTGGTTGCAAGTGGGTATACAAGAGAAAGAGGGGATCGGACGGGAAGGTGGAAACCTTCAAGGCAAGGCTTGTGGTGAAAGGTTATACTCAGAAAGAAGGGATCGACTATGAGGAAACCTTTTCACCTGTAGCGATGCTCAAGTCCATCAGGATTCTCTTGTCGATTGCTGCACATCTCGATTTTGAAATCTGGCAAATGGATGTCAAGACAGCTTTCCTTAACGGAAGTCTTGATGAGGAAATCTATATGCAACAACCCCAAGGCTTCATTGAAAAGGGCCAAGAACACCTAGTTTGTAAGCTCATGAAGTCCATTTACGGACTCAAACAGGCATCCAAAGCTTGGAACCATTGTTTTGATCATGTAATAAAGTCTTATAGGTTTGATCAAAACGAGTTTGAAAGTTGTGTGTACAAAAAGCGTGTCAGAACTGCATTGGTATTCTTAGTACTATACGTAGATGACATTCTGCTCATCAGGAACGATGTAAAGGTATTATCAGACGTAAGGGCATGACTTTCAAAACAGTTTGATATGAAGGACTTAGGGGAAGCCGGGCACATCCTTGGGATCAAGATCACTCGAGATCGCAAGAAAAGGATGATAGGCTTGTCACAAGCTTCATACATAGACACTGTCTTGAAACGATTCAGCATGCAGGATTCCAAGAAAGGCTTCGTTCCTTTCAGACATGGAATCCATCTATCCAAGGAAATGTGTCCTAAGACACAAAGGGAGATAGATGACATGAAAGGCATTTTATGCTTCGGTTGTCGGAAGCCTTATGTATGCAATGCTGTGCACGAGACCGGATATCTGCTTTGCCGTTGGCATGGTAGCAAGATATCAAAGTAACCCGGGGAAATAACATTGGACGACAGTTAAAAACATTCTGAAGTATCTGAAAAGAACTCGAGATAGAATGTTGGTTTATCAGTCGGATAATTTAATCCCCATAGGCTACACGGACTCGGATTTCCTATCAGACATAGATTCCAGAAAATCTACCTCCGGTAGTGTGTTTTGCATGGGGGGAGGAGCCATGTCATGGAGAAGCGTCAAGCAGAAATGCATCGCAGATTCTACCATGGAAGCCGAATATGTAGCTGCTTGCGAGGCAGCGAAAGAGGCGGTTTGGCTCAAGAACTTCCTAGTGGACTTGGATGTAGTTCCGAATTTGCCTAGCAGAATCACTGTTTATTGTGACAATGTCGGAGCAGTTGCAAATTCAAGGGAACCAAGAGCCCACAAGGCCAGCAAACACATTGAAAGGAAATACCATCTTATACGATATATCGTTAAGAGAGGAGATATAGAGGTGGCAAAGATCGCGTCAGGAGACAACCTAGCTGATCCATTCACAAAGGGTCTGCCTCAGAATACATTCGAGAGACATGTGGAAGGGATGGGTGTCAAGACCGTTGTCAATCTGCTTTGAGTATAAGTGGGAGACATTATTAGGTTCGTGTAGGTGACATTATATGTCACGGATCTACACGAGACATGCTCTAGTATACTTAAAAGCAGACTTTGAGTATAAGTGGGAGATTGTTGGGATTATACTGGAAAGTATGTTTTTACTTTGTATAATCAAACTGAATTTTTGACTTATTTTCTGAATTAAATTGTTTATCACTGATGCTGTGAATATCATCGAATGTTACATATATTTACTGCATAACTGTTCAATAAATAGTACGTGTTACATTGTAGTTAATTTAGTGATACCAGATCACAGAAGATTAAATTAACAGTTCTTTGTAACCAAAAGTACACCATTCACGACCTAGATGGAAATGAACAATCCATCGTGAAAGGTTGAAGTGTAACGCTCAGATTGGCTTGTCTTGACCAAAGAGATTACACTAGTGCATGTCTAGTGCACTGAAGAGGACCTACAGGAGGACAAATTCTTCAGAACTGAACTAGGAAGAATTAGACCCCAGTGGTTCGTTATTTCTTAATCTTCGTCCCTTAAATAGGATCACGTGTGGTTAGTAAGTATTGCTTTGACTTATTACGGATAGAGAATCAACGAGATTCAATACTTTATATCTTGGGCAATATTATTGGTCACATGTGTAGCTAAGATTTAATACGAAGAATCGTGTGCAAGTACGCTTGTTCGATTTGCCCCATTGTGAGGTTCATAAGTTTTATCATACCAAATCTTGGAAGTGGAACTAGTTTCCGGTATGAGTAATAATGTTGAACTGTTCATTTACCAAGGACAAAAAGATATTAATTAATGGAAAGCTATTTCAGTGACTTGAATTTATTAATGGGCTAGATAATCTTAAACACGGGAAATAATAACCGGGAACCATATTGACTATAATATGGGTTAAGATGGATAGTGCAATATTAATTATGTAGTGGGATTAATTAATATTTTATGGGCTTAAATAATATTGTGGCTCAATATTGATAATTCAAGATCCATTGGAAGGTCCAATCTTAATTCTCCTAAAGGCCCCCCAAGTAGTCCAACATAAAGTCCAATAACTGGAAAAGGTGCTTAAAAATAAAATAAATATTTGTTGCTAATTTCCTCATATTTTTCGAAAATTATGAATAAAAGGGGAGAAAGATTTTCTTTGAATTTTGTTATGGAATGAAGATATGTATTCTTGAAATACAAGATTATCTCATTAAATTCAAGAAATCTCCCACTTGGTTATTCATATGTGAATTTCGAATTTTTTGAAATATAAGAGAAAGAAAGATTTTCTTGGAAAGATATTATGGAAGATATGTATTTCTTGAAATACAAGTATATCTCATAAATTCAATAAGATCCAAATCTTGGAATCTTGTCTCTTGGATTTTTCGAAAATTTGGCCATAACAAGATGAGGTGGGATTTTTGTGGAATATTTTTATGGGAAAAAAGAATATAAGAGATATATTCAAGATTTCTTGGAGATCAAGAAAAGATTTTCCCACATTGGTTTTTCCTCAAAAATTTCGACCACCACCCATCTATAAATAGGGGATGATTCTTTCATTCCCAAGTGCAATTCCATGTCGTTGGAAAAATTAGTAAATCCACAAAAAAGTGGTGCAACAAATTTTATTTTTCCTTTCGATTAATTGTTTGAGTGTCCTTCCACCGGATTGTCGAGCAAGGACTAGGGAATACTTGGGAAGGTTTTTTGGTGTGTTTTTCATCAACAAGGCCATCGCCATTTCAAGAGGTAAGTTCACGTAAACTCGTAGTATAATTCAGCGTCGCGTAGGATTTATGTGAATTGTTTATATGCATGATTTGTTATTATTTGAATTAATATAGGATTAATTCATGCTAGTAATAATTGTTAGAATTAAATTTGTATTTAAATATTCATCCCGAATAGATCCAGGCAATTCGTTCCCCAACAGATACATCACCCACCTCTCCCTCCTCTTGGCCTCCGCCACTGCCCAATTGCTTGGGATTTTTGCTCTTTTCAACAAGGATAAATACAGCCTCTCGATGCTCAAATCGCCCAGGGATCCGAGGGAATCAAAGCTGCTGGTGAGAGTGGAGTGCAGGGTTCTGATGGCCATGTTTATGATGCTGTTGGGAAATTTAGAGTTTTGATGAAAGTTCTAAAACACATGTAATAGGACCAGTCAGACCTGTTAGCTGACTGATCTTTTTAATACCAGTTATAAGATGACCATTTGATAATTATTAAATAGAACAACTGATGTATAAGATATGTCACATATTGAGGGGGAACCTCAATATGTATAGGTCAGATCTAAAGATCAGAAGAACAAAAGATCAGCTGAAGTCCGTCAGGCCAGAAGGCAAGGGAAGGACAGAAGATCAGACGATCTTATAAAGTCAGATAATCAGGTGAAGTCATGAAACACAAATTCAGAAGACCTGAAGATCAGATGACTACCAGAAGATCAGACCAGAAGACCTACATCAGCAGAGTCTGCTAGTTGAGCTAAGACAACTGGCACCAAAAGACTTATCAGTAGACCGATCGGTTATAATCGATCAAAGTCACCACACCACCGTGTGGTAACTGATGTTTCACCAAGTCATACGTTGTTGATCTGAACAAGAAGAATGTCAACTTTAGTTGGTAGAACAAACACTGAAAAGTGTTTTTGTTAACCAATAAGTGTTGGGATTATACTGGAAAGTATGCTTTTTACTTTGTATAATCAAAACTGAATTTCGGACTTATTTACTGAAATAAATTGTTTATCACTGATGCTTTAAATATCATTGAATGTTACATATATTTCTTGCATAACTGTTCATTAAATAAGACGTGTTACATTGTAGTTAATTTAGTGATACCGGATCACGAAGATTAAATTAATGATCCCTTGTAACTAAAAAGTACACCATTCACGACCTAGATGGAAATGAACAATCCATCGTGAAAGGTTGAAGTGTAAGGCTCGGGATTGGCTTGTCTTGACCAAGAGATCATGGTGATGCCTTTGAATAGGACCTCTGAGGAGGACAAATTCTTCAGAACTGAACAAGGAAGAATTAGACCTCCGTGGTTCGTTATTTCTTAATCTTCGTTCCTTAAATAGGATCAAATGTGGTTGGTAATTATTGCTTTGACTTATCATGGGTAGAGAATCAACGAGATTCAATACTTTTTATCTTGGGCAATATTATTGGTCACATGTGATTGCTAAGATTTAATACGGAGAATCGTGTGCAAACGCTTTGTTCGATTTGCCCCTTGGGAGGTTCATAAGATTTATCATACCAAATCTTGCAAGTGGAATTAGTTTCCGGTATGGATAATAATGTTGAACCGTTCCTTGACCAAGGACAAAAGATATTAATTAACGGAAAACTATTTCAGTGGCTTCAATTAATTAATGGGCTATATAATCTTAAACACGGGAAATAATAACCGGGAGCCATATTGACTGTAATATGGGTTAAGATGGATAGTGCAATATTAATTATGTTGTGGGATTAATTAATATTTATGGGCTTGAATAATATTGTGGCTCAATATTGATAATTCAAGATCCATTGGAAGATCCAATCTTAATTCTCCTAAAGGCCCCCTGAGTAGCCCAACATATAGTCCAATAACTGAAAAAGGTGTTTAAAATAAAATAAATATTGTTGCTTATTTTTCCTCATTAAATTTGAAATTTATGGATAAAAGGGGAGAAATATTTTCTTTGAATTTGTTATGGAATGAAGATATGTATTCTTGGAATACAAGATTATCTCATTAAATTCAAGAAATCTCCCACTTGGTTATTCATGAAGATAATTTCGAAAATTTTGAAATATAAAGGGCAAGAAAGATTTTCTTGAAAAGATATTATGGAAGATATGTATTTCTTAAAATACAAGAATATCTCATAAATTCAAGAAGATCCAAATCTTGGAATCTTGCCTATAATTTTTGAAAATATCCCATAACAAAGAGTAGGTGGGATTTTGTGGAATATTATAATTATGGAAAAAAGAATATAGGAGATATATTCAAGATTTCTTGGAGATCAAGAAAAGATTTTCCCACATTATTTTCTACCCAAAATTTCGACCACCTATTCTCTATAAATAGGGGATGACTCTTTCATTCCCAAGTACAATTCCATGTGCTGGAAAAATTAGTAAATCCACAAAGGTGGTGCAACATAATTTATTTTCCTTTTGTTAATTGTTCACAAGTGTCCTACCACCGGATAGTCGAACAAGGATTAAGGGAATACTTGGGAAGTTCTTTTGGATAGTCTAATCAGCCAGATCACTGCCTTCCCAAGAGGTACGTTCACGTAAACTCGTAGAATTCCTCATGCGTAGGATATACGTGAATTAATTATATGCATGATTTGTTGTTGGATTATTATTTGAATTAATATAGGATTAATTCATGCTAGTAATAATTATAAGAATTAAATTTGTATTTAAATATTCACCCCGAATAGATCTGTGCAACTTATTCCCCAACAACTGGTATCGAGCCATGGTTCGAGACTCAATTTTTTAAATTGTAATTTAATTATTTGTCATTAAATTTGAAATTGGATAGTAGAATTGCTAGATATTTTTTGCGGTATCCAATTGTCATGGAATTTAATGTGTTTATTTATGCATGTATATAAATTGTGGTTTTTAATTGATTCGTTCGGATTCGTTTTTGCCTCGTGAGAAAATCCACGAGTAGATTAGGATTTGTTTGATTTGATCAATGTAATATACTAGTCTAGATCTAGGTTTATTTATTTTTTGTAAATAAATTGTAACCGGATCGGAAATGATGACGGAGACGAAGAATTAAAGGATAAAATCCGTAATCGGGCGAGGGCGGCGCGGCGCCGCGCTGGAACGTGGTGGGCGGGGAGGCAGCTACGCGGGACACGCTGGGCAGCACGACGGCGCTGGGCGAGGCCGAGGGCCGAAAGCACAAGGCGAGATCGCCGCTAGCGGGCGGGCGCTAGGCGACGCTGCACCGCGGCGTAGAGAGGGCCGGCGGATTTGAGGCGAGCGCGACGCGCGCGGCGCTGATGCGAAGTGGGTACGGCGCCGCTCGCCGGCAAGGGTCAACTATGCCGGAGGCTGCGGCCGAGGCGGTAAAAGGGCGAAGCTCAGCTGAGGCCGATTTTCGCCGAAGCGGCCGGCCGATTTGGGCGTATCCACCGCGAAGCATTTGGGCGTTTTCGGGACGGGTTCTTTTCGAGACGACGAGCGAGAAATTAAGACGGCGTTTTTTGAAGATCAAGCCAAGAAAAATCAAAAACCACGAAATCGGATAATTTGTGCCCAATATGTTTATTTTTCTACTTTGCTTGATTTCTTATTGAGTTATCTTATGCTTTATTTAATTTGTTTAAATGTGTTTTGCATGAGAGTTGCCCAATGAAAAATCTCACCTTCAAAAATTACTAAGTATGTTTAAATAATTAATTGACAATTTTATTAGGATAATAAAATTGAATTAATTTTGACCTCCATGATTTATTTAATTGTGAATTCTTTTGGAGAAATTCTCCCACGCGGGGGACGGTCAAAAGTTAGCTTTCACATGAATAAATTTCAAATGGATGATTGTGGATTATTACTAGTGGCGCACGATGACCCTCCCCACGAGGCTTGTTCAATCTGAAATAATAATCCCTGTATTTAATCATGGTTATTACTTAGGTATAAAATTGATATGCATATACTTTCCCTAAGTCCCCTGTCAATTTTATATTGGTCAAGTGGGAGCCAACTATTAATCTGGATATTAAAGGTTTTAAATCGTTTTGTTTGTAACTCGCTTGAATGTGTTTAAATAATGACACACCCCACGTGGCTTATTTAAACTGTTTTGAGATGTTGGCTGATGCATGTTTATATTTTTTTGAGATTTTAATATGATGCTTGTGATCAAACCTTGTGATATATTTGTGCTTATGCATATTATTGTTTATTTCAGTTCATCATGTCGCAACCTTTTAATCCACTGTTATATACACTCAAAGAACACCAATTAACTGGCGAAAACTATAATGTTTGGAAACGAAATATGAGTTTTGTCCTACCTGCACAAGAACATCATTGGATTCTTGATGTACCCAAGCCACGTAAGCCTACTAATGAATCACCTAATGCGGAAAGACACGAGTATAATATTTGGGAGCAGGCCAATGAACCCATGAAATGTGTAATCTTGACTTCACTGTCTGATGATTTGAGACACATTCATGAAGGTGTTGAGTCTGCTGCAGAAATTATGCAAAGTCTTGAAGAAATGTTTTTAACAAAAGACCGCATGATCAATCAATTTAAAAATGACGACGTGGCCAGGCTAAAGATGGCTGAGGGAACACCCGTAAGGGAGCATGTTTTCAGAATTAAACACCATTTTGAAAAACTGGCTTATCTCGGAACTAAGTATTGTGATGAGGCCCAAATCGAATTTCTTTTGCTAACTCTTCCAAGATGCTTCGATGGGTTTTACTGTAGTTTTGTGATGAGTGATCACATGTTTACTATGGACACCCTACAAGAAGCCTTGGAGAATATAGAGAAGCATTTAGGAAAGAAAGACGAAGCATTGGTGACCAAAAGTATTTTCTCGAGATCTAGGTCAGTGGAAGGCAAGTCTCAAGAAAAGGAAAGTGGTCAGAACCAAAGCAAACTCATCACTAAGAAAAGTGAGAAAAAGACAGTTAGCTGTTTGGGTGTCAAGAAAGGACCAAAAGGAAAATGTTTTAATTGCGGTAAGAAAGGACATTGGAGGTCAGCCTGTTCCAAACCCAAAAGGAATGGAAAGAAAGGTAATTCTCACGCACTAGTTGTTGAAACTTGTTTAGCGGCGTATGCCTCCCATTTATGGGTGGTGGATACGGGATCCACTGATCATGTTTGTTTCACATTACAGGGGTTCAAGCGGACCCGACAACTTAGTGGGAGTGAGATCCTCATCACACTGGGCGATGCTACGAGAGTGGCAGCTGAAGCAGTGGGAGAAGTGCACCTGTCTTTTGAAGATAGAATTTTAATTTTAAGAGATATTCTTTACGTTCCAAGTTTTAGAAAGAATTTGATTTCAGTTTCTAAAATTTTTCTTGATGGATATTCGGTTACTTTTAATAAAGTTGTTACCATTTCTCTTTTTGATAAATTTATCTGTCATGGAACGTTGTCGAATAATCTCTATACAATTAACTGTGCACACCACTCACGAAATGCATCCTATAACACATCAACTATTTTTGAGAAAAGAAAACGTTCATCAGACGTGAACGATACACTTTTATGGCATCTGAGATTAGGTCATATAAATCCAAAGAGGATCCAAAGGTTGGTGAAAGACGGTTCACTGGAGTTTCTCCAAGTTGAACCAATTCCAACCTGCGAATCATGTTTGGAGGGTAAAATGACCAAGAGGGCATTTGGAGCCAAGGGGAATAGAGCCAAAGAAGTGTTAGAGATCGTTCACACAGATGTATGTGGTCCAATGTCAACCAAAGCTAGAGGAGGTTATGAGTATTTTGTCAGTTTTATTGATGATTACTCAAGGTACGGTTATATTTTCCTTATGAAGCATAAATCTGAGACCTTTGAGAAATTCAAAGAATTTAAGGCTCAAGCAGAGAATCATAGGGAAAAACGTATCAAGTCTCTACGATCCGATCGTGGAGGCGAATACCTCAGCGATGAGTTTTTGAACTACTTATCTGATGAAGGGATTGCATCCCAGCTCACTGCACCCGGAACCCCTCAACAAAACGGGGTTGCAGAGCGAAGAAACAGAACTCTCTTGGAAATGGTTAGATCTATGATGAGTTATGCGGATCTACCCAAGTCGTTCTGGGGTCATGCCTTGGAAACAATAGCCTACATTCTGAACTTGGTGCCATCCAAATCAGCTCTCAAAACTCCCAAAGAATTGTGGACCGGGCGCAAGCCTAGTATGAGACACATGAGGATTTGGGGGTGTCCGGCCTACGTGTTGGACAAGGAAGCCGGAAAATTGGATCCTCGATCAGAATTAAGGTTGTTTGTGGGATACCCCGAGGGAACAAAAGGGTGTATGTTCTATGGTCCCGAAGATCAAAAGGTGGTAATAAGCACCCACTTTAGATTTTTGGAAGAAGACTATATGAACGAAAGAAGACCCAGAAGTGAGATTACCTTAAATGAGCTAAGGGGGCTAACCTCAATGCCAACTGTACTAGATGCATACCAAACGACACACTTACACAACCGGAACCTCGTCGTAGTGGGAGGATTGTGAAACAACCCGAGAGATTCATGAGAATATGAGAGTCCTCGGACTTGATTCCCGGACAAGATGAATCAGACCCATGGATATATGACGAGGCAATCCAAGATAAGGATGTAGATTCTTGGCAAACAGCAATGAAAGCCGAAATGGGTTCTATGTTTCATAACAGAGTGTGGGAGCTAGTCGAACCACTTAATGGGGTCAAACCCATTGGTTGCAAGTGGGTGTATAAGAGAAAAGGAGGACCGGACGGGAAGGTGGAAACCTTCAAAGCAAGACTAGTGGCGAAAGGTTATACTCAGAAAGAAGGGATCGATTATGTGGAAACTTTTTCGCCCGTAGCTATGCTTAAGTCCATCCGAATTCTCTTATCGATTGCTGCGCATCTCGACTTTGAAATCTGGCAGATGGATGTCAAGACAGCTTTCCTTAACGAAAGTCTTGATGAAGAGATCTATATGCAACAACCCCAAGGCTTCATTGAAAAAGGCCAAGAACACCTAGTTTGTAAGCTCATGAAGTCCATTTATGGACTCAAACAGGCATCCAGAGCTTGGAACCAATATTTTGATCATGTTATAAAGTTTTATGGGTTCGATCAAAACGAGTTCGAAAGTTGTGTGTACAAAAAGCGTGTCGGAACTGCATTGGTATTCTTAGTACTATACGTAGACGACATTTAGATCATCGGGAACGATGTAAAGGTGTTATCAGACGTAAGGGCATGGCTTTCAAAATAGTTTGATATGAAGGACTTAGGGGAAGCCGCACATATCCTTGGGATCAAGATCACTCGAGATCGCAAGAAAATGATGATAGGCTTATCGCAAGCTTCATACATAGACAATGTCTTGAAACGATTCAGCATGCAAGATTCCAAGAAAGGCTTCGTACCATTCAGACATGGAATCCATCTATCCAAGAAAATGTGCCCTAAGACGCAAAAGGAGATAGATGACATGAGAGGCATTCCTTATACTTCAGCTGTTGGAAGCCTTATGTATGCAATGCTGTGTACGAGACCGGATATCTGCTTTGCCGTTGGCATGGTGGCAAGATATCAAAGTAACCCGGGGAAAGAACATTGGACGGCAGTTAAAAACATTCTGAAGTATCTTAAAAGAACTCGGGATAGAATGTTGATTTATCAGTTAGATAGTCCAATCCCCATCGGCTACACGGACTCGGATTTCCAATCAGACATAGACTCCAGAAAATCTACCTCAGGTAGTGTGTTTTGCATGGGGGAAGGAGCCGTGACATGGAGAAGCATCAAGCAGAAATGCGTCGCAGATTCTACCATGGAGACCGAATATGTAACTGCTTGTGAGGCAGCGAAATAAGCGGTTTGGCTCAAGAACTTCCTAGTGGACTTGGACGTAGTTCCGAATTTGCCCAGCACAATCACTGTTTATTGTGACAATGCCGGAGCAGTTGTAAATTCAAGGGAACCAAGAGCCCACAAGGCCAACAAACTCATTGAAAGGAAATACCATCTTATACGAGAAATCATTAAGAGAGGAGATATAGATGTGACAAAGATAGCGTCTGAAGACAACCTAGCAGATCCATTCACAAAGAGTCTGTCTCTGAATACATTCGAGAGACATGTGAAAGGAATGGGTGTCTAGACCGTTGCCAATCTGCTTTGAGTATAAGTGGGAGAAATTATTAGATTCGTGTAGGTGACATTAGATGTCACGAATTAGGAACTACACGAGACATGTTGTAGTATACTTAAAAGCAGACTTTGAGTATAAGTGGGAGATTGTTGGGATTATACTGGAAAGTATGCTTTTTACTTTGTATAATCAAAACTGAATTTCGGACTTATTTACTTAAATAAATTGTTTATCACTGATGCTTTAAATATCATTGAATGTTACATATATTTACTGCATAACTGTTCATTAAATAGTACGTGTTACATTGTAGTTAATTTAGTGATACCAGATCACAGAAGATTAAATTAATAGTCCCTTGTAACTAAAAGTACACCATTCACGACCTAGATGGAAATGAACAATCCATCATGAAAGGTTGAAGTGTAAGGCTCAGATTGGCTTGTCTTGACCAAGAGATTACACTAGTGCATGACCGATCTAATTGAATAGGACCTACATGAGGACAAATTCTTCAGAACTGAACAAGGAAGAATTAAACCTCAGTGGTTCGTTATTTCTTAATCTTCGTTCCTTAAATAGGATCACGTGTGGTTGGTAATTATTGCTTTGACTTATTATGGGTAGAGAATCAACGAGATTCAATACTTTTATCTTGGGCAATATTATTGGTCACATGTGATTGCTAAGATTTAATACGGAGAATCGTGTGCAAGTACGCTTGTTCGATTTGCCCCCTTGGGAGGTTCATAAGCTTTATCATACCAAATCTTGCAAGTGGAATTAGTTTCCGGTATGGATAATAATGTTGAACCGTTCCTTGACCAAGGACAAAAGATATTAATTAACGGAAAGCTATTTCAGTGGCTTGAATTAATTAATGGGCTAGATAATCTTAAACACGGAAAATAATAACCGGGAGCCATATTGACTGTAATATGGGTTAAGATGGATAGTGCAATATTAATTATGTAGTGGGATTAATTAATATTTATGGGCTTGAATAATATTGTGGCTCAATATTGATAATTCAAGATCCATTGGAAGGTCCAATCTTAATTCTCCTAAAGGCCCTCTGAGTAGCCCAACATATAGTCTAATAACTGAAAAAGGTGTTTAAAATAAAATAAATATTGTTGCTTATTTTTCCTCATTAAATTCAAAATTTATGGATAAAAGGGGAGAAAGATTTTCTTTGAATTTTGTTATGGAATGTAGATATGTATTCTTGGAATACAAGATTATCTCATTAAATTCAAGAAATCTCCCACTTGGTTATTCATGAAGATAATTTTGAAATTTTTGAAATATAAAGGGCAAGAAATATTTTTTTGAAAAGATATTATGGAAGATATGTATTTCTTGAAATACAAGAATATCTCATAAATTCAAGAAGATCCAAATCTTGGAATCTTGCCTATAATTTTTTAAAATATCCCATAATAAAGAGTAGGTGGGATTTTGTGGAATATTATAATTATGGGAAAAAATAATATAGGAGATATATTCAAGATTTTTTGGAGATCAAGAAAAGATTTTCCCACATTATTTTCTACCCAAAATTTCGACCACCTATGCTCTATAAATAGGGGATGACTCTTTCATTCCCAAGTACAATTCAATGTGCTGGAAAAATTAGTAAATCCACAAAGGTGGTGCAACATAATTTATTTTCCTTTTGTTAATTGTTCACAAGTGTCCTACCACCGGATAGTCGAACAAGGATTAAGGGAATACTTGGGAAGTTCTTTTGGTTAGTCTAATCGGCCGGATCGCCGTCCCAAGAGGGTGCGTTCACGTAAACTCGTAGAATTCCGCATGCGTAGGATTTACGTGAATTAATTATATGCATGATTTGTTGTTGGATTATTATTTGAATTAATATAGGATTAATTCATGCTAGTAATAATTATAAGAATTAAATTTGTATTTAAATATTCACCCCGAATAGATCTGTGCAACTTATTCCCCAACAATAAGAACAAGACAAGTATGAACGGAGCCGACAATACGGGATTTGGTGCTGCTTGGTCAAACGGCTATAAAAGACAACTATACATGCTTTCGGCCATGCCGTCCCTGAAGCACGTCACATCAAATCCTACATATCTACCAAATATATTTTAAATTCAAATTGCTCTCCAACGGGCTCTTTGATTTTGGTGGGGTCTATAAATATGGGATTACTCTTGAGTAAAGCATTTTAAATTATCAAGAAGCTCATATACTATAGCAAAATTTCCGCACGAAGAACACAACCTTGAAGATTATTTTCTAAGTGTTCATCCCATAGTTCTTAGCACATAAATCTTATCCTCTAGTTGTTAGGCTACTTAAATACTAGGAAAGATTTTAAAGTTGGAACAAACAACAAATCTTACCCAAAACCCAAAGTTAGGTTAAGTTTGTTTAGCAAAATTTCAGACTAGGGTTTCTAGTTCTGATTTCTGGGATCGGTTGAGTGAGAGCTCTATAAATATGTGTTGGACTAACACAATAATCTAAGTCCAGTTGGTTAAGTTGGTGCCCCTTGTGATAGGGAAGAGTGGACGTAGGACTGGTTGTCCGAACCACTATAAATCTTGTGTGCATTTACCTAATTGATTAACTGCTTTACACTATTGCACACAACTTGATTAAATCTGCATACATATTCTGAGTTAGGATCAGCTAGCACCAAGTTACTGATCTGATCATATTGACTCCATAGTCATCTGATTGAAAATAACTTCGAAATCTGATTTGTTATAAACTTGTTTTTCACACGGGTATAAACTAGCTTCCGCACAATTAGTTAAACTGATAGATACCGAACTGATCTGCCCTCAGACGATCAGTAAGTTGGATATCAGTCCAAACTGATTCACTTGCACTCTGATCAAAAAACCGCAATCACACCGACCAGACGAAAAAAGTTTTTAAGTCTATTCACCCCTACCCTCTAGACTTCTGCCCTCACGAACCCATTCGGGACCTACAAGTGGTATCAGAGCAGTGGTTCTACGGGACCACTGGCTTTGAATATCATCGGTTCTTGAGGAAGAACCTTTGTGGTCACTTGAACTGATCTTGGAAAACCTTTTCAAATCTTATCTGTTTTCAAACACACGATCAACATGGATAATACTTGGGTATGTATCATGATTTGCCTAAATTTTCCATTGATGAGTACGCAGACCGGGACGATATACATGAGCAACCATCGGGATCAATAAGCGGCAGGATGATGGAAGTTCTTGAACGAGGACCCATCATCATCTATCATGACAACCCATTTGTTGGAGATGATCCATTTTGCGATTTCTTGTCGAAAAGAGTCCCATACCGATGGATCTGCCAAGAGAGAAAAGTTGTACACTACGGATCGATAGCGGACACATAATCATGAAGACCATGGACAAGATAACCGGAGAAAAGATAAAGTATCTCAAGACAACCAAACAGATGTGGGATACGCCTTTGAAATGTGTGTAGGAAATGATCGATTAAAGATAGCGGCATCCAAAAATTTGAACCGGTGAAATTCGAGAAACTTAAGATGTTACCAAATGAAACCATCAATGAGCTCGATGGAAGAATCACCATGTCACCAACAAGTTCTGGGAACTTGGACGAGAAATGTCGATAAAGACATCAATTACAAGATCTTGAGATCTCGACTAAGAAGTGTGATATGAAAGTCACCGTAATAAAGGATTGTCAAGATATTGCTAAGATGAAGCCAAGCAACCTGTTCACGAAGTCTTAAAGACCATGAGTTCGATCTCGATCGAAAGAGGGCAAGAAGAAGAAGGCGAAGCTCTTTCTTTGAAGCCACACCCGCCATATCAAAATCATTTGCATTCAAAGACCAAAGAAGAACTCAAAGTTCATTGAACCGGGTTGGAAATATTATAAGCCAAATCGAACCAGATTAAGTTAAAACTTGAAAAATCTAACATCCAACTTGGTAAGTATCGCAATATTAAGGGGATTATCAAAGAGAGGAAGAGATAGGAGGCCACCGAAGATCTCCGAAATGACCGGATCGATGACCGAAGAGATGATCACGTAAAGGATCGCAGAGAAGATAAGAAAAAGAGATGATCGGTCCGATGAAAGAAGAGACAACAGAGATCGAGAGAAGAAATTCGACATAATCGACATGGGTAAGTCAGATTCTCTGAGACGGAATGACTCACTTGGCGCGAAGAAGTTCCATGGATCGTGGAGCCTGTTTAATGTGGAGAAACCGTGTCATTACGATAGATTGCCCGGACGACACCAAAAGAAAGAGAAGAGAAGCGAATGTAAGAGAGCAACGCTATATAGAGACAGAAAGCCATGGTTCCGATACATCGAAATTGATGATTCTTATCCGCCTTGAGGATTCGGGCTACTCATACGTATAAGATTTCGTTTGATAAGCAACGATGATTTCTACCACTACGATGATCGATATTCTCTTCCGATGATGAAATGTCGATGGCTAAGGAGGAAGACCAACTGAGGATCGCTTTTCGGCCTACATCGCCTATGATTAGCACACACCTTTGGAGAGAGATGCTCTATCGAGCAATTGCTTGATGATCTCTCTAACGCAGATGAGACACTTAAACGATAGTGGAAGTTAAAAACGATAAGCTAAGGATTGAAAATACTCGATTTTGTTAAGGAAAATGTTGTCGAGAGAACAAGCCCGAACTAAAATCATGAATCGCTTTCGTAAGATAAGCAAGAAATGAAAGTTCGAAAAGTTAACTCTTCTGATCAGGAGAAGCAGATTAAGGAACAGCTAGCTATCAATAAACAACAAAACGATGATTTTAAAATCCTACAAGCCAAGTTTGATGATGACTACATGAGAGTCAAATTAAGCGAGGATAGTTTACGAAGAAAAAGTTTTCACAAAATCTTCAAAACCGATTCGGGATATGAACAACTATTTTGAACGACAACTAATAAGAAAAGAATTGGGTATGAAAACCCTTCTACATCCTCAAAAGCCCCGTCTGGTTCACTTCAAAAAGGTGTAATCAAACGAGTTTCTGATATAGATACACAAAAAGCAAAATATGTATCTGATAAGGGAAAGATACCTGCTGAACAAGTAAGGCAAGTTCCCAATCAGAAAGGGAACAAAAATGGACTAATCGATTAAGCATCACCGAGAATCACCGAAGAACCCCGGTTCTTACGAAGAGACTCAACCGATCGGCCAGATTAGGTATCGAAAAAGACAACATGTCAAAGGGAAATATAATCTGAAACCTAATCAGGGTCAGCTGCCTAACAAGCAAGCTAAAGGTAAACTGCTAAGACCATTTATGCCAAAAAGATATGAATCTTTTAATGGTAGCAGTCGTACCTACCCTTATAATCGAAACCTAGTGGCTGAGACCCGAGCCCCCCATTTGGGTTAAAAAGAAGACAAACTGCTAGGAAAAATCCCAAGTCTTCTGATTCACCCAAGGCTCACACAAATAATCATACTGATTAGAATGCAAATGAAGAGATGTATGATTATGTAGATGTTTATGGGAGACAAATCAGGCCTTTTGATCTATCTGATTACAATAGAAGTGCCCTGTTTGTATGGATCCCTAAAACCAACTATAAAAGGACCCAATCCAAAAAGCGGTACCTAAAGCCTAATTTGATTGCGTGTTAAGCGTGGGTTTGGCCAACAAAGGAGGTGTACAAGCAACTATATCCGGTACATCGATAGTGGATGCTCAAGGCACATGACTGGAAGCAAACATCTCCTTAGCTCTTACACAGAACAAGAAGGCTCGCGTGTACTCTTTGGTGATGATAACTTTGGTTTTACCAGAGGATTCAGAATCTTAGAGAATGATGATGTACAAGTTACTGGAGTCTCGTATGTCGAAGGTTTAAAGCATAACCGTTAACAATTCTGCGACAACCGATTTGATGTTGAGTTCTCGATCGATCGATTGTACTATCAAGAATCGAGCTACTCAACGAGATCTTGTTAATCGGGTTCAAGGAAAGGTACGATTTATCAACAGACCGGAAGGTTGTCTAAGAAATGCATGCCCGATTGTTAAGAGTTCCAAAAGTAGCGATTGGCTCGCACAAAAAGAATGAGTTATCTCGAACTTTAAAACTCTTAACAAGATAGCAAGGATGTCTTTGTTTGAGGGACTTCGAATGAGGTATTCTCTAAGGATCGGACATGTGTCACATGTCGGAAGGGAAAACAAAGTTAAAGCCTCATTCAAGGGAATCCTCTGGACCAAGATTCAATCAGATATTGCAAGAATCGCTCCATATGGACTTATTTGGACGATTTACGAAAAGATTTAAATATACTGTAATCGTGGATGATTATTCCAAGTTTACGAAGTTATATTCTTGTATAAGAAGAATGAGACAACAACAAAGATACCGATTTGCTTTCAAGAAACTACAAAACGAAAAGGGAAGATATAGTGAAAATCGGATCGGATAAAGGTATGAGAATTTCGAACTCTTTTATTATCGATTTTTTGCACTAAGTTTGGTATACAAAGATGAGACATTTGGAAGAACGCCACAAATGTAATGGTGTAGCAGAACGGAGAAACAGAACACTCAAAGAAGTTCGCCGCACTATGTTATTGAACATGCAACACCAAGCCATTTTAAAGGTAAGCCATCAATCTTGTATGCCACACTTAGAAACGGATGCTCTCTAACTAAGGCTCACTATAAAACACCCTATGAAACTGTGGAAGGGCATAAAACCTCGTGTTTTTTACTTCCATGTTTTTTGGGTGCAAGTGTTTCATACACAACAATGGGAAGAGTCGGGTTTGAAGACTTTTGAGGCCAAGTCGGATGAGGGTATATTCTTAGGATACTCCTCATCTAGCAAGGCTTTCAGGGTTTACAACAGACGAACCCTAGTTGTGGAAGAAACACCTCATGTGGTCTTTGATGAAACATCTTCTGAACAAGAGAAATCTGTCTCGAACAAGAAGTACCATCAAATTTTTGATGCACATGGAAAAAATGGATCGCCTAAGTATCAAGAAAAAGGATCGTAACACATAATAGTGTATATTTCAGATCCTGCCGATTCACCAGTCAATCGGGAAAAGGTACGCATATTTGTCAATAAAGAACGGGTGCAATGAGCGATATTCGAACCATCGGTTCGGGAACACCAATTTCATAACGGGACAGACATCATCACATGATGAGTCCAACATCAGCTGAGACTTGTCCATGTCAAGTGGATCATAAGTCTGCACCACTCCCAATCACTAGTAATGAACTACTATCAGAAGAGGATGATGTTCTCCAAATGGATGCAAATCGTCGAAAAAGAAGGACCTGGGTAACCAGTCATCCAACTGATCTGATCATCAGAGACCCATCTGATAGAGTTAAAACTAGACATCAGATTGATGAAAGTGCCATGTATTGTTGTTATCTGTCTTTGAAGGAACCAACTGAAGTAGAGGAAGCTCTACAAGATGCAAATTGGATTCTAGCCATGCAAGAAGAACTGGAACAGTTTGAGAGGAA
The DNA here is from genome assembly GCA_037126765.1 of Stenogyne calaminthoides. Classification (NCBI taxonomy): domain Eukaryota; kingdom Viridiplantae; phylum Streptophyta; class Magnoliopsida; order Lamiales; family Lamiaceae; genus Stenogyne; species Stenogyne calaminthoides. Next base: position 32,018,230 of record JBBCBC010000019.1, read on the forward strand.
TCAGTTTGAAAATCAACCAACCCATCAAGATGTGATTGGCATAAAGTGGGTATTCAAGAACAAGAGAGATGAGAATAATGTCATAACCAGAAATAAGGCAAGACTTGTTGCTAAGGGATATTCACAATCAGAAGGAATTGATTATGATGAGACCTTTGCACCGTCGCCGCTTCGAAAGCCATTCGGCTGTTTTTGGCATATGCTGCCCACAAAGGGTTTATTGTGTATCAGATGGATGTAAAGAGTGCATTCTTAAATGGGGTACTAGATGAGGAAGTTTATGTTGAACAACCTCCAGGCTTTGAAATAGGCGACCGTGTACTTACCGTTTAAGAAAAGCTCTTTATGGTTCAAACAAGCTCCTCGAGCTTGGTATGATACACTCTCTCGATTCTTGATAACTAAAGGAATAGTGGGACAGAACCTTATCCGAATAGAAGATGGAGAAGATATTCGATGGTTCATTTATGTGGACGACATCATCTTCGGATCTCTCAACAAGAGTTTATGTGAAAAATTCAGCAAACTGATGCAAGGGAAGTTCGAGATGTCCATGATGGATCGGATGAGTTACTTTACGGGTTTACAAGTTAAGCAAAATAAAGGGATATTCACCAAGATTTTAAGTACACTAGGAGTTTATTGGCTAAGTTTGGAATTCAAACCGTAAGGAAAAATTCCTATGATGATTTGGATTCAAGATGGATCGAGATGAGGATGGTCGAAAAAACTAATTAGAAAGAATGTAAGGCTCTCATTGGATCTTTACTATACCGACGCCAAATGAGACGGATATCACTTTTGGCAAATTAGGTGTATGTGCGGATTGAAGCAAATCAATGCAAAACGGAAGCAAACTAAGCGGATTCTTAAGTATCTGAAGGAGACAAAGTGTTGGGGAATGAGTTGCATGAGATCTATTCGGGTGAATATTTAAATACAAATTTAATTCATTAATTATTACTAGCATGAATTAATCATATATTAATTCAAATAATAATTGCAACAACATATCATGCATATAAAAAGCCACGTAAAAACGACGCGGAATCTACGGGTTTACGTGTGAACGCATTACCTCTCGGGATGGCGGTGGCTTTTGGTCGGACGGACTAACTAAAAAGGACTTCCCAAGTATTCCCTTAGCCCTTGCTCGACAATCCGTGGAAGGATACTTGAACAATTAACAAAAAGGAAAAAATAAACTTTGTTGCAAAACTTATGTGGATTTGCTAATATTTTCAAAGACATGGAATTATACTTGGGAATGAACTAATCATCCCTATTTATAGGAGAGGAGGGGCACGAAATTTATGTGAATTTTCAATGTGGGAAAAGACTTTTCTTGGTCACCAAGAAATCTTGAATATATCCCATATATATTCTTTTTCCCATAATTAAAATATTCCACAAAAATCCACCTCCCTTTCTTTATGGAATTTTTTCGAAAAAAATGAGTGTGCAAGAATCCAAGATTTGGATCTTCTTGAATTTATGAGATATTCTTGTATTTCAAGAAATACATATCTTCCATAATATCTTTTCAAGAAAATCAAGAAAATCTTTCTTGCCCTCTATTTTTCAAAAATTGAAAATACTTAATGAATAACCAAGTGGGAGATTTCTTGAATTTAATGAGATAATCTTGTATTCCAAGAATACATATCTTCATTCCATAACAAAATTCAAAGAAAATCTTTCTCCTCTTTTATCCATAATTTTCAAAAATAATGAGGAAATATAAGCAACAATATTTATTTTATTTTAATCATGGTTATTGGACTATATGTTGGGCTAAAGGGGGCCTTTAGGAGAATTAAGATTGGACCTTCTAATGGATCTTGAATATCTAATATTGAGCCACAATATAATTCAAGCCCATAAATATTAATTAATCCCACTACATAATTAATATTGACTATCCATCTTAACCCATATTACAAATCAATATGGCTCCGGTCATTATTTCCCGTGTTTAAGATTATCTAGCCCATTAATTAATTCAAGCCCATGAAATAGCTTTCCGTTAATTAATATTTTTTGTCCTTGGTCGAGGGAACGGTTCAACATTATTATCCATAAGGAAACTAATTCCACTTGCAAGATTTGGTATGATAAAACTTATGAACCTCCCGGGGCAAATCAAGCAAGCATACTTGCACACGATTCTTCAGATTAAATCTTAGCAATCACATGTGACCAATAATATTGCCCAAGATAAAAAGTATTGAATGCGATTCGCTACCCATGATAAGTCAAAGCAATAGTTACCAATCCCACGTGATCCTATTTAAGGGGACGAAGGTTAAGAAACAACGAACCACCGAGGTCTAATTCTTCCTTGTTGAGTTCAAGAATTTATCCTCCTCAGAGGTCCTATTCAAAAGATCGGTCATGCACTAGTGTAATCTCTTGGTCAAGACAAACCAATCGAGCCTTACACCTCAACCTTTCGCGATGGTTGTTCATTTCCATCTAGGTCGTGAATGGCGACTTATAGTTACAAGGGAATGTTAATTTAATCTTCGTGATCGGGGATGGTAACACGACGATTATTGAGCAGTTATGCAAATAAATATATATAACATTCAATCATATTTAAAGCATCATTGATAAACAATTTATTTCAAGTAAATAAGTCCGAAAATTCGCCGTTTTCGATTATACAAAGTAAAAGCATACTTTTACAGTATAATCCCAACAATCTCCCACTTATACTCAAAAGTCCGCTTTTAAGTATACTACAACACGTCTCGAGTAGTCCGTGACATCTAATGTCACCTCTGGTAACCTAATAATTTCTCCCACTTATACTCAAAGCAGTTGGCAACGGTCTTGACACCCATTCCACTCACATGTCTCTCGAATGTATTCAGAGGAGCAGACGCCTTTGTGAATGGATCGCTAGGTCGTCCTCGACGCTATATCTTTGCCACATCTATATCTCCTCTCTTAACGATTTCTCGTATAAGATGTCTTTCCTTTAATGTGTTTGTTTGACTTCGTGGACTCTTGGTTCTCTTGAATTTGCAAGCCGCCCTAAGATATTGATAGACAAATTGAGAACACCATCCAAGTCCACTAAGAAGATCTAGAGCCCAATCGGTTCTTTCAACGCTTTATAAGTGACTACTTACCCGAAGTTCCATGGTTGAGTCGGTGATGCATTTACGCTCCACACTCGCCCATTTGATGGACTTCCCAAATGGAAACACACTAATCGAGGCGAGATAATTTATGGAATCTAAATCGATTGGAAATCCGAGTCCACGATGAGGATTGGAGTGTCGATCGATAAATCAACATTCTATCCGAGTTCTTTCGACAAGAATGTTTTTTTCGTAAATCAATGCGCTTTCCCTCGGTTACTTTTGATATCTTGCTACCATGCCTACTGCAGCGGATATCCGGTCTCGTGATACAAAGAATGCATACATAACGACAAAAGAAGCACAAGGAATACCTTTCATGTCATCTATCTCCTTTTCGTCTTAGGGAACATTTTCTTGGATAGATGGATTCCAAGTCTGAAAGGTACGAATCCTTTCTTGGAATCTTGCATGCTGAATCGTTTCAAAAACCAGTGTCTATGTATGAAACTTGCGATAACCCATCCTTTTCTTGTGATCTTGATCCCAAGGATGTGTCCGTTTTTCCCTAAGTCTTTCATATCAAACTGCTTTTGAAACGCCATTTTACGTCGACCACACCTTCACATCGTTTCCGATGATCACAATGTCATCTACGATAGTACTAAGAATACCAATGCGGTTAAAACGCTTTTTTATACACACAACTTTCAAACTCATTTTGATCAAACCCATAAGACTTTATTACATGATCAAAACTTTGGTTCCAAGCTCTGGATGCCTGTTTGAGTCCGTAAATGGACCTCTTGAGCTTACAAACTAGGTGTTCTTGGCCTGTTTCAATGAAAACATGGGGTTGTTGCATATAGATCTCTTTATCAAGACTTCCGTTAAGGAAAACATCTTGACATCTAAAGACTTCAAAGTTGAGATCAAAGAATCGATAAGAGAATCTGGATGGACTTAAGCATGGAGGCGTAAAAAAGTTTCCTCATGTCGATCCCTTTCTTTCGAGTATAACCTTTGGCCATTAGTCTTGCTTTAAAGGTTTCAACCTTCCCGTCCGGTCCTCTTTTTCCTCTTATATACCCACTTGAATCTAATGGGTTTGACCCCATTAAGTGGTTCAACTAGCTCCCACACTCTATTATGAAACATAGAACCCACCGCTTTTCATTCTTTGTTTTGCCAAGCGCATCCTTATCTGGAGTGCCTCGTTATATGTCCATGGGTCGATTAGGGAATCAAGTCCGAGGACTCTCCTATTCCCATGAATCTCTAATTTGTCTAACAACCTCCCACTATAACGAGGCTTCTGGTTGTGAAAACGTATCGTTTGGTATATCATCTAAAATGAATAAGACCGAGGTTTGCCCTCTAAGCTCATTTAAGGTAATCTCACGGGTTTTCTTTGGTTCTATAGTTTTTCTTCCAAAATCTAAAGTGGGTGCGGATGTCCACCTTTTGATCTTGAACTATAGAACATTCACCCTTTTGTTCCCTCGGGGTATCCTACAAAAAAAAGCGGCCTTAATTTCGATCGAGGATCCAAACGGGGTTTCCTTGTCCAATACGTAAAGGCCGGGCACCCCAAAGTTCTCATGTGTATCATCTTAGATGGGTCCACAATTCTTTGGGGTTCGGGGGAATCGATTTGGATAGCACCAAGTTCGTAATGTAAGTCAAGTTTTTCAAGGCATGACCCGAAGCGATTCGGGAAGATCCGTATAACTTATCATTGATCTAACCATTTCCAAAAGAATTATGGCTCTACAAACCCCATTTTGTTGAGGGTTTTAAGAATCTTGGTGAGTGAGGATACAATCCCTTCATCGGATAAGTAGTTCAAAAACTCATCGCTGAGGTATTCGCCTCCACGATCAGATCGTAGAGACTTGATACGTTTTTCCATATGATTCTCTGCTTGAGCCTTAAATTCTTTAGAATTTCTCAAGGTCTCAGATTCATGCTTCATAAGGAAAATATATCTTGAGTAATCATCAATAAAATTACTCATAACCTTCTCTTGCTTTGGTTGACATTGAACTACGTACATCTATGTGAACGATCTCTAACACTTCTTTAGCCCCATTCCCCTTGGCTCCAAATGCCATCTTGGTCATATTACCCTCCAAACATGATTCGCAGGTTGAAATTTGTTCAACTTGGAGACGCTCCAGTGAACCATCTTTCACCAACCTTTGGATCCTCTTTGGATTTATATGACCTAATCTTAGATGCCAAAGAAGTGTCTCGTTCACGTCTGATGAACGTTTTCTTTTCTCGGAAACAGTTGATGTGTTATAGGATACATTTTGTGAGTGGTGTGCCGCGATTAATTATATAGAGATTTTCCATCAATGTCAAAATGATATACACTCATCATTTCAAAAATGATGTCATTCTTATTAGAAGAAACTTAGTGTCCTTTAATCGAATTTTAGAAACTAAAAGTGAATTCTTTCTAAAATGGGAACATAAAGATAATCTCAAAAAACTTTATCTTCAAAAGATAGGCTAGACTTCTCCCTTGCTTCGCTTTAATCGTGTAGCATTGCAATGTCAATGGCGTAGTATTGCAATAATCGTTATTACAGTAGCATTGCAATATTCGCCACTTACGTAGCATTGCAATGTCTTCTACTTTAAATAACGTTATGTGATGAGGATCTCACTCCCAACGTTTTGGGATCATTTTGAAGCCAACATGATTAGTGGATCGTATCAACCACCCACGAATGAGAAGTATATGTACCGCTAAACAAGTTTCAACAACTAGTGTATGAGAATTACCTTTCTTTTTCGTCCCTTTTGATGAAGCAAGACCTCCATTGTCCTCTCTCACCGCAACTTAAGCACTTCCTCTTTGGATTTTCCTTGACATAACAAGCATTCCTCATCTTACCATTGCCCTTGGCAACAATTGAGTTTTATTGCTTATGACCTTTGGTCCTCTTTCTTTATCTTGCCTACCCTTGGCCTAGAAAATGAAGGCGGGCCACTTCTTAAAATCAAAGCTTGAGTTTGGTGCTTCTTCAACGAGACCAAAAGCTTGCAACAAATTAGCTAGCGAGACCAAAATGCTCAAAAACTTTTTTGGGAGAGTGAAATACCAAATTCATCCGAGTCTCCGGATCATAAACTGGACTCGAGAATCTCAAGTTTGTTGAGATGGGCCATCTATTTTGAGGACGTAATCCCTACGGGTTTTTTCCTCCACCATTTCAAATGACGACATCTCTCAAGAAGGTGATCCGACGAGTCCCGCGTGTTTTGACTCGTCGGATCGATTTTTTGTGTGTCAAAATCCACTTGTGCTTTTTGTGCGATTAGGACAATTATAATTTTCCAATCAATATAGTTTCCATACATATTGTATTGACTTTTAAGTATAATAAAATGGATTAAAAAGGTAACGACATCTTTGAATGAAATAAACAACTATATGCAATAACACAAGTATATCACAAGGTTCGATCACATTTCATCATATTTAAAATCTCAAAAAAAAATATGAACATGATCGCCCAACATCTCAAAAAGCAGTTTAAATAGCCCACGTTGGGTGGGTCATTATTTAAACACATTCAAGCGAAGTTACAAACAAAAACGATTTACAAACCCTTAATATCAGTTAATAGTTGGCTCCCGACTTGACCAATATAAAATTGGGGGGACTTGGAGAAGTATATGCATATCAATTTTATACATAATAATAACCATGATTAAATCTGGGATTACTATTTCGCTTTGATCGAGCCTCGTTGGGAGGGTCATCGTCGCCACTAGTAATAACCCACAATCATCCGTTTGGAATTCATCCATGTGAAACCTATCTTTTGACCGTCTCCGTTGGGGAATTTCTCCAAAAGAATTCGCAAATAAATAAATCATGGAGGTCAAAATTAATTCAATTTTATTATCCGAATAAAATTGTCAATTAATTATTTAAAACATACTTAGTAATTTTGAAGTTGAGATTTTTCAATTTGGCAACCCTCATGCAAACACATTTAAACAAATTAAATAAAGCATAAGATAGCACAAATAAAATCAAGCGAGTAAAAAAATAAACATATTGGGCACAAATTATCCATTGTCATGGTTTGATTTTTGAAGAAACAACGGAATTTCTCCCACTGTTAAACGCCCAATACTCGAATGAAGCATCGAGAAGCTTGCCTAGACAACCAGTAATCGCCGCTTTCTCGGCGATGGAACCTCGGCGACCTCGGCGGAAGACGATTGTCCTTCGGTTGACGGCGCCGCCTGTCTGCGGCGGCCCCACCCTCGAGCGCCTAAAGCCTTAATGCGTGTATCAAATGGATGTATTTACGCCCGTTTTCGATTTCCTTTAATTCTTCATCTCTTTGTTCCCGATCCGGTTACAATTTATTTACAAAAATAAATAAACCTAGATCTAGACTAGTCTATTACATTGATCAAATCAAACAAATCCTAGTCTACTTCGTGGATTTTCTCACGAGGCAAAACAAATCTGACTAATCGAATTAAAAAACCACGTTTATATGCATGCAAAAATAAAACATTAAAATCCATGACAATTGGATACCGCAAAATGCAGATCTAACAGTTCTACTATCCAATTTCAAATTTAATGTCCGTGAATTAAATTACAATTTTTTGGCTCGATGGGCTTGTTGGGGAATGAGTTGCAGAGAGGAGGTGAATATTTAAATACAAATTTAATTCATTAATTATTACTAGCATGAATTAATCCTATATTAATTCAAATAATAATTGCAACAACATATCATGCATATAAAAAGCCACGTAAAAAACCTACGACGCGGAATTACGGGTTTACGTGAACGCACCTTCGGGATTTGGCTTTGGTCGGACGGACTAACCAAAAGGACTTCCCAAGTATTCCCTTAGCCCTTGCTCGATAATTTGGAAGGATACCGTGAACAACTAACAAAAGGAAAAAATAAACTTTGTTGCACCACTTATGTGGATTTGCTAATATTTCAAAGACATGGAATTATACTTGAGAATGAACTAATCATCCCCTATTTTATAGGAGAGGAGGGGCCACTTAAATTTATGTGAATTTTCAATGTGGGGAAAAGACTTTTCTTGGTCACCAAGAAATCTTGAATATATCCCATATATTTTTTTCCCATAATTAAAATATTCCACAAAAATCCACCTCCTCTTTTTTTTTATGGAATTTTCGAAAAAAAATGAGTGTGCAAGAATCCAAGATTTGGATCTTCTTGAATTTATGAGATATTCTTGTATTTCAAGAAATACATATCTTCCATAATATCTTTTCAAGAAAATCAAGAAAAATCTTTCTTGCCCTCTATTTTCCAAAAATTTCGAAAATACTTAATGAATAACCAAGTGGGAGATTTCTTGAATTTAATGAGATAATCTTGTATTCCAAGAATACATATCTTCATTCCATAACAAAATTCAAAAAGAAAATCTTTCTCCTCTTTTTATCCATAATTTTTCGAAAATAATGAGGAAATATAAGCAACAATATTTATTTTATTTTAATCACCTTTTGGTTATTGACTATATGTTGGGCTACTCGGGGGCCTTTAGGAGAATTAAGATTGGACCTTCTAATGGATCTTGAATATCTAATATTGAGCCAACAATATAATTCAAGCCCATAAATATTAATTAATCCCACTACATAATTAATATTGACTATCCATCTTAACCCATAGTTAATATGGCTCCCGGTCATTATTTCCGTGTTTAAGATTATCTTGCCCATTAATTAATTCAATGAAATAGCTTTTCAGATTAATTAATATCTTTTGTCCTTGGTCGAGAACGGTTCAACATTATTATCCATCTGGGAAACTAATTCCACTTGCAAGATTTGGTATGATAAAACTTATGAACCTCCCAATTCAAAAGCGTGCTTGCACGATTCTTAAAGATTAAATCTTAGCAATCACATGTGACCAATAATATTGCCCAAGATAAAAAGTATTGAATCTCTCTCTGATTCGCTACCCATGATAAGTCAAAGCAATAGTTACCAATCCCACGTGATCCTATTTAAGGGACGAAGGTTAAGAAACAACGAACCACTGAGGTCTAATTCTTCCTTGTTGATTCAAGAATTTATCCTCCCAGAGGTCCTATTCATCAAGATCATGCCACTAGTGTAATCTCTTGGTCAAGACAAACCAATCTGAGCCTTACACCTCAACCTTTCGCGATGGTTGTTCATTTCCATCTAGGTCGTGAATGACGTACTTATAGTTACAAGGGAATGTTAATTTAATCTTCTGTGATCGGGTATCACTAAATTAACTACAGTGTAACACGTACGATTATTGAACATTTATGCAGTAAATATATATAACATTCAATCATATTTAAAGCATCAGTGATAAACAATTTATTTCAGTAAATAAGTCTGAAAATTCAGTTTCGATTATACAAAGTAAAAGCATACTTTTCAGTATAATCCCAACAGACAGTAAACCTTGGTTCATTTTACCCATCAGATGATAATCTAGGAAAGATTTCAAAGTTGGAACAAACAACAAATCTTACCAAAAACCCCAAGTTAGGTTAAGTTTGTTTAGCAAGATTTCAGACTAGGGTTTCTAGTTCTGATTTCTGGGATCGGTTGAGTGAGAGCTCTATAAATATCTGTTGGTGTAATGTGTTGGACTAACACAATAATCTAAGTCCAGTTGGTTAAGTTGGTGCCCCTTGTGATAGGGAAGAGTGGGACGTGGGACTGGTTGTTCGAACCACTATAAATCTTGTGTGCATTTACGATTGATTAACTCGCTTTACACTATTGCACACAACTTGATTAAATGCAGACATATATTCGAAAGTTAGGATCAGCTAGCACCAAGTTACTGATCTGATCAGATTGACTCCATAGTCATCTGATTGAAAACAACTTCGAAATTTGATTTGTTATAAAATGTTTTTTCACACGGGTATAAACTAGCTTCCGCGCAATCAGTTAAACTGATAGATACCGAAACGATCCGCCTCAGCGATCAAGAAGTTGGATATCGATCCTAAATCGATTCACTTGCCCTCTGACCAGGCAAACTGCAATCACACCTGATCTGTACGAAAAAGTTTTCAGAAGTCTATTCACCCCTCCCCTCTAGACTTCTGCCCTCACGAAACCCGTTCGGGACCTACAGATGTAGATCGTGATTTTAATTTTGAGTTGCGCGATGCATAATTGTTGTGTGAGGGAGTATAAGGGTTTGGAGGCGGAGAAGGGAGAGGCGGCCATATAGTGGAAGAGAGGAGAATGAAAGAGGCGGTCCAAATGGTTTATATCTGACCCACTTTGTAATATATGGGCCAGATTTGACCCGGGTTCATAGAATGAACTAGGTCTATACAAGTTTTTGACAAAAAACAAATCTTAGACGGTTCTCGCGAAACAAGCTTGACTAAAAAAGCATAAACAAATCTATTTGGATAATCTTATTTTAAACATCTTATTATAAATTATTTTAAGCATTTTCAAGATGTCATTTTTAAATAACTTATAAGGGGTTAAAGTATTTTGACTAATGAAATTTATAAATGCTTTAATAATTTAGCTTAAATATATATTTTTAATTCTAATTTAATATATATACGGATATATATTTCTTGTATATCGAGATTGCCGGACAAGAATAGGTCGAGGTGGTGAGATGAAGTATAGCTTATACGATTTTAGTTAGTTAAACAAGTTGAGTTATTTTTGAAGCTTCTAAGCTGCAAATAACTTATTTTAAAATCTTATAAGACGTTAAATATGTTATTTTACCAAACAACCTTAGGCTCCATTTGAATGGATGAATTTGAAATTCATTGATTTCACACACAAATCATACTCTCCAGTGGATTTACAAATACTTAGATTTGAGAGATTGAGGAAGAGAGTAAAGGGGGGGAGAGGGAGGAAATGGGTAGAGATGAGAGAATTTCAAATGACTAGGTTTTGATGAGAATTTGAAATCCCTCCAATTTAAACTAGACTCTTAAATTTAAGTATTTATAAATCTATTGAAGAGTGATGATTTATGTATGAAATCCATGAATTTCAAATTCATCCATCCAAATGGAGCGTTAGAGAATTTATAAATTTCTCTTGTAAGTTATTTTTAAAGAGTTTATAAGCTGAGCCAAATGGCCCTCACATTGAACAAATTAATCTTGTAAAATATGCACATTTAAAAGAAAATATAGATAAAAAGAATTTGAATCCATGACACCCTATGTAGATTTATTTTATGAGGAACTATTATTTGAGACAATCTAATGCAGAAAACGGTACTTTTTTAAAATTTATGTTACATTTTTATTAAAAATATAAATTCAATTGAAGTTTTTTATAAATTAACTCGTCATATAATATTGAAAAAATGTCAATTTAGGGTCTGAAAGATGATAAATTTATCAATTTAAGACCTGAAAGATAGAAAACTATCAACATATAGTCTGAAAGATAGAAACTATCAATTTGAGGCTCACACATTTTAAGGTCATGTGTGACACTTATATTTTCATGTCCTTATTTTTATACTTTTAGGGTTTAGGGTTCAGAATTCAGGGTTTAGAGTTCATTGTTCAGGGTTCAAGATTTAGGATTTAGGGTTTACAGTTCAGGGTTTAGAGTTTAATGACAAATGTGACCTTAAAATGTGCAAGTCTCGAATTGATAGTTAATATCTTTTAAGCTCTGAATTGATAGTTTTCTATATTTCAAACCTTGAACCGATTGAAAAAATCTTTTCGGCCTTAATCGATAGATTTACCATCTTATTCAACGCAACAGTCTTGTTGGTGGAGTGGGGTGCTGGAAAATCTGAATTTCATGATTAAATTCTGATTAAGCATTATGTCTACAAAGCTGGGTTATAGACTCATAAATTCTATTCCTAAAAGCAGGGTCTGCATTTAAGTTACAAATATTAGAGAGTATATACTTTTCGTAAGATATATGAAATTTAATCCAACTTTCTTCGTATATGTTTTAGATTCGTCTATACGTACGTACATCTTCACATCAATTTTAAGAACGAGTTGAAAATAATACTACAATAATATAATTTGTTAAAATGATATTAAAAATAATTTTAAAAAATGGATCTCATATGCATTCAGGTGCATCGTACACCATATAACTTTTTATATTAAAATATACAACTTATTTATACTGAAATCGTTCAATTATAATAATATATTTTTTTTTTTTATTTGATCTCTTAACAACACTTATCATAGAACAAAAGTAGTAAATATTAGTATTATTTTTCCCCGATCAAAATAAAATAAAATTTATTCTGTAATAAATGGTCGTCTTTTGAGGCACAGAGTTGTACACGCAGCCTAGATACGAACACCACTCAATCTAAAAATATAATAAACAACTATATAAACAAACGATTTTATCCACGATGAAATTGGGCCTCAAATAACTTCTCAATTTATATATTTTTGGAGTTGCCATATTTTTTTTTGTTTTGGTACCAAATATCAGAATATGACCCGTGCTAACTTTAGTATCTCTAGTTTCACAAGTCGCTCATGATCCTTATATTCCTATAATTATTTGTTTTTATCTTATTTTATGCATATAAATATTATTAAACTAACACAAAAAAATATGTCAAAAATATAAAATTTCACAAAATTTATAGTACAAGATTTTCTTAATTAATCATATCAAGGTGCCAAAAACATAATAATCTAAAATTTCAAATTGATACCTTATGCTTTAAAAAAAAAAAACAATTGATATCTTATGCTAGACTTATGGGGTGTATTCAATTGAGATTCTATTTGATTTTTTTGGACTTTAAAAAATCTGTGAATTTAGAAAATCCACAGACTTCATGCAAAGTTTGGCTGACTTTTTTTATTGATTTACATGTATTTTTATAAACTTGACAGGATTGTGGAATACACTTTTTTTATTGATTACCAGGATTTTCATAGACTCCGGCGCTGGAACTATTGATGCAAATGTATATGGAACACACTTGTATATAAAAAAAGTTATCCAAATTGTTTAGAAAAATACCAAAAATATATTAGTTCAAATTTTTTTTTTATTATTCTCATCTTCATTCCCATCATCTTCATTTCCATCACCATTATACATCGGCTTCATTTCCCACATAGCATTAGCAATACTCGTTCTCCATTCACTAGCTTCCGTTCTTTGTTGTAGTTGGGTTTGAGAAAGCATTTCCGTTCTTTGTTGTAGTTAGCTTCCGTACTTGTTTAAATAAAAAGTATTACTTGTTTAAATAGAAAAATATTACTTGTTTAAATAGAAAAGTATTACTTGTTTAAAAGAAAAGTATAACTTGTTTAGGTGAAAAGTATAACTTGTTTAAATAGAAAAGTATTACTTGTTTAAATGAAAAGTATTACTTTTTTAAGTAGAAAAATATTACTTGTTTAAATAGAAGAATATTACTTGTTTAAATAGAAGAGTATAACTTGTTTAAAAGAAAAGTATAACTTGTTTAAATAGAAAAGTATTACTTGTTTAAATGAAAAGTATTGCTTGTTTAAATAGAAAAATATTACTTGTTTAAATAGAAAAGTATTACTTGTTTAAATAGAAAAGTATTACTTGTTTAAATAGAAAAGTATTACTTGTTTAAAAGAAAAATATAACTTGTTTAGATGAAAAGTGTAAATTGTTTAAATAGAAAAGTATTACTTGTTTAAATGAAAAGTATTACGTGTTTAAATAGAAAAATATTACTTGTTTAGATAGAAAAATATTATTTGTTTAAACTTTAAATAGAAAAGTATTACTTGTTTAAAAGAAAAGTATAACTTGTTTATATGAAAAATATAAATTGTTTAAATAGAAAAGTATTACTTGTTTAAATGAAAAGTATTACGAATGTTTTTTTCTTCTGAACTTTCGTCTTCAGAGTCCTCTGAGAGAATACGTTGAAATCTCTGGTTGTTAGAAGAGATTTTGGAGAGTGAAATTTATTCATATTTTTTTGAAGAGAATTAAAGAAAATCCATAGAGTATTAAAATCCATAGACTGTTGAATACATAAAGATATTTTAAGACTTTTTAAAATCAGTATTGAATACCTCAGGATTTTTAAAGACTTTTGAAAATCCGGATTGAATACCCACAAACTTTAAAAGTCTAAAAAAATCCTACAGACTCCACAACCAATACACCCCCCTTAGTAGCACTTTGACTTCTTCTTTCCTATTTACGTGTTTTATTATATATATTTTATTTTATGTATTATTTATGGGCCCGCTTGACATGACTTGAGAATGATAATGAATATCATTGGTGGGTCAATCGCTGCGAGTACGTTATTGATTGCATTGTTAGTGTTTGATTAGAAAATTAACAATGGAAAAACACGAAACTAAGATCAATAGCACCTTCAGAATGGTTTATTCTGTTTTATTGATTAACTAGTGTTAGCCCAGCGAATTTCGCGGATTGAAATAAATTTTTATTTAAAATAATTATAATATTGTAATATCTTTTTTTATCTTTTAATATTTTTTATGGTCAAATAATTTGTAATTCACAAAATACTAATCATGCATTATTTTTTTATCATGATCAAGACATTGTTTTTAATCTTCTTTACTCTTTAGTTTTAAGACAACATTATGTAATTGAATGAGAAAAATGTATTTTAGGTCTGTAACTATGGTGGTGGTAATCTAAGGACAATAAATTTTAGTTTGAAAAAAATAGGTTAGCTAGTTTCAGTTTGGCAAAAATTGGCCTTCAAGTTTCGAGTTTACACAAATTTAGGCATGTAAATTTTGAATTCCGGCAAAATTAAGCCTGCAAGTTTAAGTTTTCACAAATTTAAGCCCGTCGGTGTGGGAAAATTGACCTATATTTGCCAAAAAAATATTAATGTCCTACTTTTGCCCAAAAAAAAGTTAATGTCCTATTTTTACCCAAAAAAATTAAAAAATAAATAAATAATGTGCTACTTTTGCCCCAAACAAAAAAAATAATGTCATACTTTTCCCAAGCTGAAACTGGTTATTCTTAAATTGTCAACCCCCAAGTTACGGGCCTTAAGAAATATTTTTCCATAGTTGACCTTATGAAAAAACCGATTTGAAAAGGTACACACCAACTTTTGATAGTGATTGGCCTTGACTTTTATTTATCGTTATTGCGAAGCAAAAAAATATTATAAATTATCTCATTTGAAACTTATCGATAATGTTTGATCTAAAGTGGTCAAGATCAATCTTGGGATCCTTCTGGAAATGATTCTTACATCGAGAACATGATTTTGGCTTAGTAATAATCAATCTTGTTGCATAACCAGTCTTTTTATCAATATTTCTTAAAAACATTATCAACACTCATATCTTTAAACAATGATTAGGGAGTCTTGATCAAATGATATAGTTCTAAAATTCAATTGAACTACATGTATCATTTATAAAATAGGTAGATGATGATAATTAGTTTCAATAAAAAAAAATATATATATATATATATATATATATATAAAAATTATGTAATCTATAATATATAAAATTACTTACTACAATTATTATTTACTCTCATAATTCTTTTAGATTAAAAAAAAATCATATATGATACTTTACATAAGTATAGCTAATATTCTTCACATTAGATAATTTAATGAACATAATATATATGCATCACATAACACGATTAAGATTATAATTCTTAACTTATACTTATAATTACCTTAAAAAAAATAAAAAATACTTATAATTTAGAAAATATAAATTTGACCGAGTTTTAAATCTAATCAATTAGATATATAAAGTTGACTTAGTCTTGTATCAAAAACATTATAAAAATAATATAAAAAGATTAAATATTTTTATTTAGTTCAGTTAGTTCTATTCAATAATATTAATAATAATAGTTTTTTTTCTGCTCAGTATCATTTGTGGATGAACTTCTTATTGTCAATATTCTTTCATGAAATAATTTTAGCTTCGAGATTGTGATTTTCAAGCTTCGTGACAATCAATCTCGTGTAGTTGCACAAACCTAAATTTTGATTAATTTTTCTGAAAAGCATTATCACCACATTTTCCTTTAAAGTTAAACAGTGGTTCGGAAGTCTCAAACACTTAAAATTTGATCTGCAAACACTATTGGAACTCTAATATACTCTCACATCATCAGGTATAACAAACATAAGCTTCTCATAAATGTATTTCACTTTGCGAGCAAGTTCCCTATCATCAAAGTATTTATGTGTACGTAAATTATCAGCTACGGACGTGTAATACTTTGCACTATATCAACAACATGATCACTTACTTCATAAATTAAATTATCTTGAAAATCTCAATATTACCAGAACAATCTCTATTATATCCAAGGTCATCATCATCAACTTTCAAAATCCTTTGAAGAATTTAGCCATCTCATTCGTAGTTGAGTTGAAATCAGTATTTCCATTTTGCAACCTAAAATCCTTGTTAATCTTAACACCTTGAAATGTTTAAACAAATATCTATAAAAAAATTGATAAAGAAGATAAAATATAAATAAATATATGAATTAATGGTTGAGTGAACAGCATCTTTCCTATTATGTGCTAACACAAATACACATTTGTACATGAATTATTTTTTAAATTGCAAAAATAAATAAATATATATTTTTATTATTTTTATCAATTACAACATAGTATCATTTTTCTCTTACAATTCGAGACAACACATTTTTAACTTTAGCAATTCAAAGCATCTACTCGTTTCCCGGCAATAATTAAATGGGGTGGTTGCTACATAGATATTCACATAATAAAATATTTTTTCGCTAATATTTTTTTAAGAAAAATAATATTTAAAATGTTTTTGATCAATTCATTAGTAATTGCGTCATTTTAGGTTTCAAAATTGTGTATATTTTTAATAGTATGTAAATGCTTGACGATATACACAATTATCATTAATTATTGATATACACAATAAACTCTGTAATGATGATGACGACTATGATATTGAAAGATTTGATTGATTCCATCTATAACAACTTATTTAATGTTACAACAAAAATAAAGTGTAGATCTTTATTATTTGTAATTTTAAAATACGTCAAATTATCAAATTACAGTTGTATTAATTTAAATTCCACGAATCAATCCGTATTAATTATTTAAGTTGGCTAAGTAATATTAAAATATTAATAATCATCTTGATTTTAGCAAGAATACCATCTTTAAGAATACCAAGATAATATTCAACGCATGATAATGAATTTAAGCTTTGTAATTTCGATACTTTTTTTTTATTAAATCTAATACTATAAGAACTTATCATGCAAGTAATTTTTTTTAAAAATTAAATGTAATTTATAATTAATGCTAATTAATTTACAATTTAATTATCAACCATACCAATAAAAAATTCAACCAAAAAGTATATTAATATAGTTTATACATCTAATATTTTTCAAAATTAAACTATTACTACTAAATTAATTAATTGTTCATCTTTATTTGTATATTTATGTTCCCCATTAATTAAATGTTGTAATGACAATTCAGTTTAAATAAATCTATTACATAAAGTACAAAGACAAAGTCCTTATCCAAAATTCATGAAATCGTTTGACTAATAATAAAATCATTTACTTTGAAGAATTTTTTTATTACAGTATGTACCATATTTAGATGTATTTGAAGTAGTTAATTATGTTGAAATAGTTAGTACGTGTATAAATTAAAAAATAATTTTTATGTAATTAAATATGATTTTACTTAGTATATTTGGTAAGTATTTTATAATTTAATTATAAGTAATTACACGTAAAAATTAATCAAATTAATATATAAAAATATATATAGAATTTAATAAAAAATATTATTTCACAAAAAAAAAAATTGAAAAAAAAATTGAGTTATAAAATTTTTATACTGACCCCAAAATAAAATTTTTTAAGATTGTATTAGATATACTTATTTTTTTAGTTATTATTATAATTATAATCATAACTATAAAAGACACACATGCGCACGCGCGCACACACACATTATATGTAAAAAATAATAACGAAATTTAAGACAAAAATTTGTATGCAATATTGTATACAAGTCTTATGTGCAATGTGTGTTAAATTGGTAACTTTTTTCGTGGGTCCTTATTTTTCTCGCGGGTCGCCGGATAGGGTCGGGTTCTGGCTCTACCCACGGGTCTAAAAAAAAAAAACGAATCAAATCTTTTTTTTCTTCTATTTTTTATTTTGTTCTTCCGTGTTTCTCTCATTCTCCCTCTCTCGTTTTTCGCGCTTATTGGTCCTCTTCCGATTTCGACGGTCACGATCGATGGTTTTCTGGTAGTTTTCGTCGTCGACGGTTTCCTTGCCTACGGTTTGTGTCGTTTTCGTATAAGGAGGGTGTTCAGAGGAGGCCTGTGTTACTACTTGTTTTCGAAGGAGGTTTTTATACTGCTAATGTAAGTTTTTTCTTTTATTTTTCCATGAGTTTTCCGGTTGTTATGTATGTGTGTATGCTGTATTGACGATAATCTGTAGTTTTTCTGTGTTTTCTTTTTAAAAACCCTAGGTTTCTGTAAGTTTATATTCGTGTTTTTCTTAAACCCTAAGTGTGTTTCCTGGTGTTTTTGTTTTTTCTGGTGTTTATGTACGTTTTTGATGTGTTTATGTATGTTTGCTCATATATGTGTTATATTTGCTACGATTTTCTTGTTTTTTTGGAATTCATCCCTATGTTTTTGTTTTGTTCTGGTGTTTTTGGTTTTGATCCCTAGGTTTTTGTTTTGTTCTGTGTGTTTGGTGTTTTTTTTTATTATTTTCGCTTATGGTTGATTTTTTTAAAGTTTTAGAGATGTAGTAACATATACAATGTTTATGTAGTAACACTCGTATTTGTATGTAGTAGCACATTTATTTTTTTGTGTATCAACACACATATGTTTTTTATATGGTAACACTCATGTTTATATACAGTAGTTCAGTATCTGCTTAGTTTTTTAAGAACATTAATGTTTATTTTTTCAAGCAGTAACAAAATTTTGTTGAATACAATAACATATGTTATGAATTTATTAATACAGTAACATTAATGTTTTTGTGTTTTGTTTTTTGCAGTTTATATGATAGGTAAAGGGGACAAAGACAGTTCACCTGTTCTTTTCTTAGAATTGCCCGAGCATTCTGGTGATGAGAATGTTGAAAAAAGAGGCAAGAGGTCAAGAGATGCTGGAGTGGATAAAAAAGAAGCTCCTAAAAAGAATCAGAAAAAAGGACCTGATCCTGATCTTATTGATGATATTAATGGACCTAAAACGAGGTTTAATCTTTTTTTTTAAAGTGTGTTACTGTTTTTGTTTAAAAAATATGTTTTTCATGTCTTTTTTTTTGTTTGTTTAATGTTTGTATATTACTTTTCCCTTCTTTACAGGGATTTTGTACCTCATGGTAGGCCTAAAGGGTTGTTTGATTTGATAAGTACTCTGAATGACAAACAGAAAGACGGTGTTCGTAGTATAGGATTTGGTGGTTTGTTGGATTTGAAGTTGTCGAAGTTAGTAGACTATAAGATGTTGCGGTGGTTAGTTAAAAGCTTCAATCACAATAGCTGGATGTTAAATGTTGGTAGAAACCGTAGTTTTCTCTTGACACCCGACGATGTGCATGACATTTTTATGATTCCCAGGAATCCAGGCTCTGATGTTGTTACTTACTCTAGGGGTAAGAGATGGACTCTTGCCCACAAGTTTAATGTTGAGTATGATCTGTCTCTCTCAGATAAGTTGTTAAAATTAGGTGATGTGTTCGAAGATTTGAAAGATGGTGGGGATGACTTTAAGCGTATGTTTGTGTACTTCGCGATTTCATCTTTGTTTGCCCCTGCTTCGAATCATCTGCTGTGCAGTGGTGTGTTGAAGTCGCTGGAGGATGTGGCCATGATTCCTAAACTTGACTGGTGTTCATTTGTGTTTGAGAAGTTGTGTGAGGCTGTGGAAGTTGTTAACATCATTGATGTTAACAATGTTACTGGATGCTTGCTTATTCTCCATATCGCCTATCTGCACAGGATCAAATGGCGTGGTATTGCCGAACCATCCAGTATTCCTCTTTTACAACACTGGACATATGAGAAAATGCAGATTCGATGTTCTCAAGAGAGTTGTGCATGTGTGTATGGTGATGGTGATCTCGAGGAGGATGTGTATCCTATTACTGTGAACGGTCGTGCAAAGGAAACACCTGGATTGAAAGGATTTTTGAGTCAGGCTTCTTCTGACAGTAAGGTTTGTTTTTTGTACCTTTCTATTGTATGTCATTTTTCCTTTTATGGTAACACATAAAATGTATTGTAGTAACACACATTTTCTCCTTTTTGCAGTATTATGTTACTATCCTGGATTCCATGATGAAGGATATTTCTGCAATATCCGGGTTGTACATGTCAAAGTTGATTTCCTTGAAGAGTTCTTTTGGACGTATTCCGTCCCAAGTTGATAATTTTGTAGAAGTTGCACTGATTCTCAGTTTAATTCTGATGATAATATTGTATGGGAGATAGTTGATAATATTTATCTCACCTTCCACCATGCTAAAGAACTTGCTGAGGGGGTGTCAAGTTTCGAGCTCTTTCCTGATAATCCTTTTACCCATGTGGCACGGGACAAGGTTGAGGATGCAGCAACTTCAGATAAGGAAGAGGATAAGGATGAGGATGCAGCATGTGCTGATAAGGAATATGATACTGAGAAGAATCATTCTACTGCTGAGGAAGAGAGTGTTGAGGTGAGTAGTGAGGAGAGCAGCCATGACAATAGTCGGGATAGTGGGGAGAGTAGTGATGGAAAGAATGAAGAAGTGAATAAGGAAAGCAATGATGATGATGGTGAGATTGATGAGGGTGTGGGTACAGAGGGCGGTACTGCTGAACAGGGTATTGATTCTGAGGTTGGTGATCGTTTTAAGTTGTTTCTGAATAGGTTTGAGGCTGAAACTAGTGCTGGATATGTTTCAGAATTTGTGGTGAAAAATCGGCTGTTTATGGATTATTTGGGTAGTGCGTCCAAGAAAGTTGTCGATTATGTCTTTTATCATTTTAACAATAAGAGGTACATTTTTTTAAAGCCTTATATATATATATATATATATATATATATTTTTTTTTTTTTTTTGTGTTTTATAATCTTTTTTTCTTGGCATATCTTTTTTCTGTATGTAGTGAGGTCCTTTTTTACAGTAAGCATTTGTTGCATATGATGTCGATGGATGATTTGCTTAGTCTGTCCACGAACACTGAGATTACCAGTTGTGTTGTTGTTACCATTTGCTTGATGATTAATGTTGATTTTTCTAAATTTTCTAATGCTTCGAGGCTGCCTCGTTTTGTCTTCAGCACTAGTTGCAGCGTAAGTCATTTTAACAACACTTTTTATTTTTTTACAGAAACTCATGCAATTTGTTATTTCTTATATATATATATATATATATATTTCATTTTTATGTGTAGTCACCATTGAATACCATCCTCAACACTAAGGGAAACATTGCTAAACTTGAGCTTGAAATTCTTAGTGCATTTGAAGAATGGACTAATTTTTTTCCTGGTGATAATATTATTGATCCTGAGCTGGTAACTCTCTCTATTCTTTGCAGTAACACATCTTTATTCTTGTAGTAACATTTATATTTTATTTCAATTTTTAATATCTTTTATGTTTTTTGTAATACAATTTTTGTCTTTGTAGTAATAATATCACTCTTGTATGCAGATTTTCATCCCTTTTGTTATTTTTAGTCACTTTGCTTGTGTTGTTGTGAATTTTTCTATGGGAAAAATCCATTATCTTGACAACATGATAAGTGTGTGAAAATACTGGTTAGTGTTCATCTTTGTTTGTTTTTTTAGCATAAGGTGATTATTAAGTTTTTGAGATCAAAGAATCATCTCAGTGCTGCTGACGTGGCAAAGTATGAAGTTGAACATATCAATTCCCGAGGCAGAGTGCTGAGTCGAACAAGGATTGTGGTGTTTTTCTGATGCACCATATCATTCACTTTGATGGCATTGTTTATACAGAGCCCAAGTGTGTATTTTTCCTTTAGTGTATTTTTTCTTTTTTAGTATTTATCTGAAAAAGGTTTTTTATGGTCTCTTCCTTTTTGTGTATTTTTTCTTATTCGTAGGTTAATATCAGGACAGGCCTTAGAGCTGAAATTTGTGTAAGGGTTGTTATGTCTGATTTAAACGTGTATAGAGATGAAGTCATGGATAAGGTTTATGACTTTTATGTGAACAAGTCTGATCTGGTGAAACTGATTCGTGAAAAGGAAGAAGATGCTGTGAAAAAAAAGGAGCAACAAGTTCTTGCTGAAAATCAAAAGAAGAATCTTAGGCAAAGGCCACCCAAGAAGTAGTATTTTATGACAAACTGATGGTTTCCTGTTTTTTATTTTTATAAACTGATGTGTTTGAAGATATTATGGGGGTTAGGATGGGGGGTATTGTTTTCTGACAAAAACTGATCATCTAATAGGGTTGTTTTGTGTTTTTAAGTGGTGAATATGTTGTTGATAATGGTTTGGGGGCTAACAAATCTCATTTTTTGATGAAGGGTTTTGGGTTGGGGATGTTGGTAGCTAACAAGGTTGATTTCTTGTAAAGTAAAAACAGATGATGTCTTTTTTTTGTTTTTATGTTTATTTGTGTTATTTTGTTATAAGTGATATGTTTTTATGACTGTCTTTTTTTATGTTTTTTTTGTCATCAGGGTGAAATCTTATCACTAAAAAAAGGATATATATACCTGCATGAAGGTATATAGGTTTGAATATGTTTTTTTGTAGTATAGTAACATTTTTTTAGTGACATAGTAACACACGCTTAAACTGTCTAACTAGGAACAATCTTCTTATACAATAAATATAATGTGTAATGAAGATTCTGGTGCAGTAAGAAATCACTGAGGTAATTATTGTTTTCGTTTTGTGTTTTTTGGTAAATACAAAGTATTTTCTTGTGTTGTAATATACAGTAACACACATTGTTAAACATGTCGTAACATATATGTATATGTTGTGGTAACACAT
This sequence comes from Stenogyne calaminthoides, assembly GCA_037126765.1. Lineage (NCBI taxonomy): Eukaryota > Viridiplantae > Streptophyta > Magnoliopsida > Lamiales > Lamiaceae > Stenogyne > Stenogyne calaminthoides. The sequence continues at coordinate 32,041,381 of JBBCBC010000019.1, forward strand.
TAATAACCTAGGAAGATAACTAAGTAATACAATAACACACATGTAATCATATGGTAACACATTCATCATAAACGGCTACACATGAACAAACTCTAGAAAAATTAAATGAAGTCATATAGTAACACACATTTTAAACTTGTGGTAACACATATACATATGTTGCAGTATCACATGAATAAGTTTGTAATACAGTAACACACATGTAATCATGTGGTAACACATTCATCATATACGGCTACACATGAACAAACTTTAGAAAAATTAAATGACGTCATATAGTAACACACATTTTAAACTTGTGGTAACACATATACATATTCTGCCTTAACACATGAATAAGTTTGTAATACAGTAACACACATGTAATCATGTGGTAACACATTCATCATATACGGCTACACATGAACAAACTTTAGAAAAATTAAATGAAGTCATATAGTAAAACACATTTTAAACTTGTGGTAACACATATACATATGTTGCAATATCACATGAATAAGTTTGTAATACAGTAACACACATGTAATCATGTGGTAACAAATTCATCATATACGGCTACACATGAACAAACTCTAGAAAAATTAAATGAAGTCATATAGTAACACACATTTTAAACTTGTGGTAACACACATATATATGCTGCAGTAACACATGAATAAACACTAGAAATTAAATGGAGCTATACAGTAACACTTTTGTAAACATGTGTTAACACAAATATAAATAATCCATGATGCAACACAAATATCAAAATTTTTTGGTAGTATCATTTTTTTGAACATGTAGTAGTTCAAAAATAATGACATAGTAACACAAATATCTCAATAAGAATATATCAGAATAAATGAGGATTTGTTGTCCTTGATCCAAATTCATTGGTCTTTGATCCTGATCCCTTTTCTACTTCCATGTCTTTCTTCTTCTTCTTGTTCTTTTTGAAATGGCCTTTTATTCTTTGGCTTCTCCCCTTTATTTTTGTGTGTTTAGGGTCTAGTATAGTTGTTTCTCGTGTAGAATCAAAAGAAGCCTGTGGACTTTCTTCTGATGGTAAGACTTTTATAGCTGTATAATCTCTGTTGTACCCTTCCTCTAATATCTTTCGTGCTTCCGGCTTCCTTTCACTTTCTATAATGAGGTTGTAACTCTTTGTTACCATCTTGTGACGCCATGGAATGTAACTATCAGCCCTCCATCTTTCTTGTGTGCCTATGTTTCTATTCCAAACTTCCAGCTTTGCAGATTTAGTCCATCTTTTCCTTATGTACAGTTCTGGTATTCTGTTCACAGAATTTATATGTAGTACATATAAGCAGTGGCTGCACAGTAGACCACATTCTTCAAACTTTTTGCAAGTGCAGTTGACATACTTCATGGTAAAATCATAAGTGACTTTGTTCAACACACCATTTCTTGTTACGGCATACACTATCATTGTGTCCATAACAATTTCAATCATTGAAGTACGTGAAAGATTTCTCAGAAATTCTCGTTCAATTTTTTTGTAAAGAGAAAGTGTGTATATTTCCTAAGCGTGTTTCACCATTCCATTGATTTGTAGTGAAGATTCTGGCTCCACTGTTGTATTCTTGAAGTCATCTTCTGTTTCTGCTGCCCTCCATGCTTGTACTACTTTATTGAAAATACCCCAAAATTCTGTCAAGCTCGTCGTTTTGTTTGTTTTGAAAGAGATTGAACTGTTTGTACTATCGCTCCTTTGGGGAGATAATAATCATGTAGAGAAGAAGTCTTTGCTCAAAGCAGTGCACCACTTGTCTTTTAAGCTGTAGATTCTTGTAAACCATGCATGATTCTCTAAGTTGTAACTCTTAATCATGTCCTTCCAACATCCCTCAAACTCCTCCTCGGTAGCACATCTCGATAAGCATTTGGTAAATATTTCTTTGAATGTGTCATCACATTTAAGTTCTGCAAATCTGCTCACTGCATTTTGTTGCAGGTGCCATAGACAGCGCATGTGTCTTGTTTCAGGGAAAAGCTGAAACAGTACAGATACAGTAACACAGTTATAAAAATATAGTATCATTATTTATTAATACAGTAACATATATTTTTGTAGTCAGACTATTGTTTTTTAACATTTTCTATTGCATTTGAAATTGCCTGATCCTGATCAGTGAATATTATTACTGGACCTTTTCCACCCATTGATTTCATGAACACTATAAATAGCCACTCAAAAGTTTCTGTTTTCTCGTCAGATAAGAACGCACAGCCAAACATCGTATTCTTCCAATGATGGTTTATTTCCACAACTGGTGCACAAATCAGATTGTATCTATTGGCTCTCTATGTTGTATCAAAGATCACCACATCACCAAATAAATCAAAATCCTCCTTCATCATTTAATCTCTCCAAAATACATTATTCATCCTGCCCTCATCATTCATTTGAACCTTATAGTAACACAATATAAATATATAGTATCATTATATTTGTTAATACAGTAACACAATATTTTTCACATATTCATGAATAAAACATTTGAGTACTGTATATAAATAGCATATAGTAAAATATGTTTAAAAAATATTGTAACACACCTGTAAAAGAATTGATTCTCTTCATCCTCTTGGTTTTGTATTAGATCCATGAAAGTTTTTGCATCTCCTCCTTCTATGTTCTTCATTTTTGTACGATGTACAAAATTCAAGTGGTCTCTCATTGTGTGTCATATTTGGTCATCACCTCCTGCATTCAATGCTAGATATCTGTATGAATCAGACGGTCTTAATCCAGATGATGTCATTTATGTGATAGCAATTGCTTTCCCCTCTTTGATTGCTCTTTTGGAACGGTGCAAATGATTTCATTCTCTTCTTGTCAGTGGATGATTATGTTCCTGTATGTGTTTTACCACCTCATATTGTCCATCTTCAGTAAGTTTTACCCTCATTTGAGCTTTGCAATTGGTTCTAGTATTTCCACACCTTTTTCCTCTTGAAAGTTGTAATTTGCTCTTCATTTCTTGATCTCTTTTCACCAGTACAAGAGCATACAAACAGTTTGGATGTCAATACCCTGTTGTCATCTTTAGACAAAATCCCTGTTGATTTTCTAACACTAAATCCCTTAGACCGTGCATATTTACGGTATAGGTCATACATCAAGCATACTGTCCCTCTTTTCATCCCAATTAATGAATCACTGTATTCATCAAGATCACTGTTTTCTTCTTCATTTGTGCACTCTAAATCTGATGAACCTGCCCCCAGTTGTATATTGATTGTATTGGTTGTATTGTTGTTCATGTAGTAATATTCATATTAGCATACAGTAGAGAATTAACTACATGTAGTAACATTTATATTAGCGTACAGTAGAAAATTAACTACATAACATTCATATTAGCATACATATTAGCATACCATAGAAAATTAACTACATGTAGTAACACGCAACAAAAACAAGTAATGAAGTAACACAGATTTTGCATACCGTAACAATTAAAAGTTCATGAAGTAACACACTTTTTCTAATGCAGTAACAACCACACATATATGTTTTTCGTATAGAATCACAACATGTTTATGGTCTCTGGTAACATTGCGAAGGAGGTGTGTGTTTTTTCCTGGTACTGATGAATTAGTTGATTCTGTTCGGGTTACTATCAAATCTTCGGAAATTTCCATGTTTTCTGAATTTTCCATTGTTTTTCTGGTGCTTTTCTTCCTGGTTTCTTCTTCGCGATTCGATTTTGCATTGTGTTTTTTATCTGCGTTTGTGATTTTTGAGTGTTAATTGCGGCGCAAGTTTGGTTTCAATGGCGCCGCGATCGGTTTTTTAATTTTGATATATGAGTCGCGTTTTTGTTTTCATTGGAGAACCGCATTTTTTTGTCGGGTGACCCGGGTCCATAGGCGACCCGCGAATTTTTGTCGGGTGACCCGGGTCTATATGCGACCCGCGGGTTTTTTTTTAAAATTTTTTACCTTTTTAACTTAGATTGCACATAAGATTAGTGTGCAAAATTTCACATAAGACTTTTTCGAAATTTAATTATAATTGAGATAATTCAGTTATTCACAATAAAAAAAAGTAGAACCAAAATTATAGTGTTGATTTAGTATAAACTAAGAATGTTAAATTAGTTTCAAGATGTCAACATATAGTGATTATGGACAAATATTATGGAATTTAGGATAAAAAGTGATTTGGTCAAAAAATATTAGGAAATTTGTACGTGATTAAATAATTCAAAATTTGGAATTGAACGAAATATTTAAGAAAACATAAATTATTGATTTTCTCAAATTGAATCAGAATTGAACTAAAAAGCTACAATTTCTCTTTCAAATTCAGCAACAAACTCAGATGCATAATCAACATTCACTAAAATGCATGCATTATCATTAGAATATCAAATTATAAACAATTTTCTAACTAAACAAATTGGAATATATGCGCTCAAAAAAAAAAGACGAATTGGAATATATTATAAATAAAAAAAAATTATATCTCGAGTCTCCAATTTTCCTACCAATATAAATAAATAATCAATTATATTCATTAATTAAGCCTCTTTTTTTTTTAAATAACAACTCAAAATTCAATATATTATAATAAATTTAAATTATTTAAAATTTAAATAATAAATACTTTTTCCTTAAAAACGTCCTACAATCCATTAAAACACTAATACAGAAAGAATAATCATGATAACATGATATATCGTTTTAGTTCTTTAATTAAATTAGATTTGTAATTAATGATACATAAATTATAATACTTATTTTCAATAAATCCTATAAAAATTTCAATGAAAAGTTTATTCCTCTTAATTTATACATTCAAATACCTAATCCGAAAAAAATATCATTTGTTTATTTAATAATCAGATAATTTATATTTATGAATATTTTGACATACGTACATTATTTAAAATATTTACATAAATTAGATAAAAAAAATCAATTAGTTGGTACATATCTTCCATACAAAAAATATTGATCTAATTAATATAGTTTGACTTTGTATATTTATTAGTTAATTTATCGTCAATTATCATTAATTAGACAATCAAAATAATTAGACTCATATATAGAAAAAAAAAATTTCACATTAATATTTACCTATGATTCTGCAAATAATTTTAAAAATAATATTTAATTTTATAAAATATATATAATTAATTTTTGAAGCCGAATCGATACACTAGACCAGACCCGAGCATCTTTCCTGAAACAGGGATAATTTCATAAATAAATAATCACGTATATTAATTAATTAAGTCTAAATTTGGAATTTTTTTAAGAATACCCAACACAAAATTAAATGTACCATAATAAATTTAAGTTATTTAAAATTTAAATAGTCGATAATTTTTCATTAAAAAAAATAATACAATCCATTAAAAAACTAATACAAAAGGAAGTAATCATGATAAAATGATCTATTCATTTTAGTTCTTTAATTAAATTAAATTTTTAATTAGTGATACATAAATTATAATACTTATTACCAATAAATCCTATAGGGATTTCAATGAAATGCATATAATTTTTTTGTATTGTTCATACGCTTGATACTTTTCAAGAACAAACTGCTACTAAATAAATTATTTTTTTCTCTTAATTTGTACATTCAAATACCTTATCAAAAAAAAAAATTGTTTGTTTAATAATCAGATAATTTAAATTTATAAATATTTTGATACACATACATTATTTAAAAATATTTAAATAAATTAGATCTAAAAAGTTTTGTTCAATTAGTCAGTACATATTTTCCATCAAAAAAAATATTGATCTATTTAATATAGTTTGACTTTGTATATTTAGTGATTAATTTATAATCAATTATCATTAATTAGACATTAAATATAATTAAACTTATATATAGAAAAAAATTCAAATTAATATTCACCTATGATTCTGCAAATAATTTTAGAAATAATATTTAATTTTTATAAAAAAATATAATTAATTATTGAACTAAGATTAAAAATAAAACGGTTGAATTTTAAATAATTAATAACATAATATGAATAAATAATCACTTATACTCCCTCCGTCCCATAAAAGCGTGCACGTTTTCCTTTTTGGGACGTCCCAAAGAAACGTGCATGTTTCCTAAAATGGCAAAGCACTCAAAACTTACGCTCTCACAATATCATTATAATGGATTTAAATAATACCAATAAAGCAAGTTTTCTTATTTTGTGTGCCCGGCTAGGGGTGCACGTTTCTTTGGGACGAAGGGAGTATTAATTAACTAAGTCTAAATTTCGAAAAAAAATTATAATACCCAACATAGAATTTCGAATTTAAGTTGTTTAAAATTTGAATAGTCGATATTTTTCCAACAAAAAAAAAATAGCAGTACTATCCATTTAATTTTCTAATACTAAATAAATTAATCTTGATAAGGTAATATATTAATTTTTTTAAAACTCAATATTTAAGCAAATTATTTAACTCTTTATTATAATTTTTATCTTCTTGCATAATTTATGAAATTTACCGAATAATTATAAAGATGTAATTAATTATCACATCAATTTTAAATGGTAAATCATTTAACTCTTTATTATAATCTTTATCTTCTTGCATAATTTATGTAATTTACCAAATAATTAGAAAGATGTAATAAATTATCAAATCAATTTTAAATTCAAAGTTGATTAATCATGCTTGAATTTTGGATTTCATTACAATTAATAAGAAAAATATTAGTATGCACTATTCAAAAGTATTAGATAATGAATTTCATTAAATAAATATTCACAGTGAAATAGTTAAAATATTATATATATATTTTATTAAATATCTTCGAATATGTAATGGTTGAAGGTAGCAACATCCTTATAATAGAAGAATCCACAATCTAACATTAGATGTAACAAAATGTAGCAATAATTTATGAAACTTTTACAATGATCTTTGCATCACATCGATATAAATATAATAAGGCCCACATCTTCTTAGTAGAAAAACATAATCTTCATATAACCTCATCCTTATCGACATGTAATATTCTCAATTTTTATTCCACCTGCAAAAAATATATATATAAATTAAATAAAATTGATAACCAAGATAAATAATAAATTATGAAATATTATAAGAAAAAAATCTATTGATCAATAAATATTGTGAAAAGAAACACGTAAATAACAACAATAAAATACATAATGTATAAGAAAAAAAAATGAACGAAATAAGATCAACAACAAAACACATAATTAATGAAACCAAACAATTACCTGAAAAAAAAAACGATATAAGAATAATATAAGAACAATTTAATAATTGAAATAATATAAGATCTGATCAAACTAAAATCAGAGATTAGAGAGGATATCCAATGGAGAGCAGATGAAGGAGAGAAAATGAAGAGAAATCACAGGCAAATGAGAATAGGAATAAAATAAATGAGGGAGATCTCAATTTATAAGAAGTAGAAAACAAAATCAACGACTGAGATCAAAACAACACTCTAAATGAATGAGATTAGAGAGATTTGAAATAGAAGAATATGACTTTGCCACATCATTTTATGACTTGCCACATCATCTTATAGAGGTTTTGAATTATAGAGATTATAGATGTTATAGTGTGGAAACATGTAATGAGCAGTATGTGTTGTAGTAGATGGACTACTGGTAACGAACTGTTTTGATTCATTTATGTACCTGATTGGAGTACCTCTTATACTCCCTTGTAGTTCCAATCTTGTCTAATAAAAAAAAAACTTAAATAAAAAAATACAATGGACATCGTCTGAGAATAGTATAATGAGGTAATAAAACTAGGATAATCAATTATTTACTTCTATTTCCATTATGAATGTGTCAAAACTACCAAACATTATTAACATGAATAATTTTCATTAACTCCTCCGTCCCAATTATATAAGCTAATTTAGTTTTAAACATAGATTAAGAAAAAAAAATTAAAAATAAATTAGATAAATAAAATTTATATTATAATCCTATTTAATAATAATTATAGTTTTTAATATAATTAAATGCATAGAATTATATTGATAAATTAATTAAAAAAATATTATTTTATATGAAAATAAATCTATATATTTGGGACATTCAAAAAAAAAAAATCTATATATTTAAAACGGAGAGAGTATATAATAAGTCTCATCTTGTATATTTTTGTGATAGTTCTGAAAATATAAATATTACATTAACATATCGAAAGTTACATTTGATTTTTTGAAGCTCCCAGAATGCTCAAGGATAGCTTTTTATTGTGTCTCTTAATTTTACTTAAAGTCTGTAATGTTTTAGGATAGTCTAGAACTCTCATAGTCTCTATTGTACACTAGAACTTCCCCATCTAGATATTTTTATTAGCACTATAAATACTCCTATCATTGCAAAGCAAAACAATAAAATATAGAGTTCTTCATTTATATTGTTTATCACTCTGTCAATTTTAGGACACTTATGTGACATGGTAATCCATTTAATCATTGATTACTCTCCTTTAAAACATAGTTGGATTGAATCCCCATAAATTCATGAATCATATAATAAATGTGTTATTATATAAATTTCACTATTCAATTATCACAAATCATATAAGAGTATTACATTTCATACATGATAACGTCTTTTATAAATTATGATTAACCATCATATAAGTTCTAAGATATCACTTGAAAAATAAAATAAAAACTTAAACCTCAGAATAAATCAATCATAAAAAGACCAGTTGTATACATAAAAAAATTCAACTAATCATAAATATATAAACTAATTCAACTAATCATTAGTTCTTAAATCATAGAATCAATTATTAAATTCACAATTAATGCAGTAATTTTTTGCTAAATTCACAACTAACACATACCAAGCAACCAAACAACCACACATAATTCTGCGCAACAAGTTTTAAATTGTGTATGAAATATAAAATATATTTTCAAATCATATCGTATATGTTAAAAGCAGCAAACATTTTTCAAAATTAAGTGTATTTCTATTATTTGTCTTATTTTCGTAGTTCCAAAACACAATGTCTAGGCGAGGTCTAGTGTTAATTACCTAAAAAAAAACATCAATTTCTATTTTCATAAAATATATATATATATATATATATATATATATATTTTTTTTTTCCTCTTTACACACAGACATAAAAAAATCACCCTTCAATCTATATCAATGAAACGAATATTCTACCCTTCTATAACAACGAATATTATAATATTGTAAAGGAGCTTTTGATTATTTATGAAAAATGAGATTTATCTCTTGTAAGGTTTAACCTTGCCCAAATTGTATCACATCTTTCGTATTGCATCAGTTGGTATCAGAGTCGTAACAATTTTGTGGGAGTATCAATGATGACACTAGACTACGATACGAAGGAGGAATTCGATTTCCTCTAGTCTCAATCGACTGTTGCAATCAATAGAGTATTTGATTGTTATTGTCAATGGGACGAACACATACCGGATTTGTTGGCGTCGTTGCGCCACCATCTCCAGTTTTGACAATCCTGATTGTCGCCGCAACAGCGGCGTCATCGGATCTAGATCCGACCAACCCTGTCGCACCACCACATTAGATCGAGCAGCCACCACGCCTCGTCGTACCACTCACCCCCTCCAACTAATCTACTAGAAATCCGCTGCTCACAACTATTCATTGTTTCACCGCCGATTTCCCTTACCCAACAACCATCACGCACCAACACCATGATATCACCACCATCACTCCAATACTCACGCCGCTCAGCCACCACCATGTTCAACCATCGGATGTCGTTACAACAAAGAAATGACGTACGACACCAGCGCGTCGCTGCCAAGCGTTGTCGCCTCTCGTGCACCATCAATCGACCACTGCTAGTCTTGCAATTTGGAGTCATGATGCAGCGACCGCCGGAGAGGATTTGGGAACTGCATCTGCCGCTGCCGAAGACGAATGTGATTTGGGAAAGTTGGGCAATGCTGCCCTAGTCCAACAAACAAGACCTTTTCCTTTGGGTAAGAAACAATTTGGGTTTACTAATATTAAAAGTAATGTAATTGTCTCTCTGGATGTTAATAGCGAATTCGAGCCACTTGATGTGGATGGGAGATACTGCCTAAGTTCCATTTGGGCTGTTTTGGGGCATGTAATTTTAAATGTGAGTCGTTTCTTGTTATTAGGGAAGAGGTTGGGCCTCACACAAATGAGAATGATGGATTTGGGTCAGGGAATTTTTTTCAAAACTTGGAGGAATTTAATTGTTGGCCTAAGTTTAATAGTTATAATTTTTTCATCGCTAATGATAGCTATTTTGTCGCTTCTCGGGAATCTCCATTTGCCTGTCATCTTAAGACTTTGGGTCACGTACGTACCGCCGATGTGTTTGAAGTCGGGTTTCATGAGGAGTTAATTGATTACGCTTTCCCTGGGGATAAGCGCGTTGTCGACTATGTTATACTACTGGAGATAAGATTCATTCAATTTCGAGGACGAATCTTTTCTAAAAGGGAGAGAATGTTATTGTAAAGGAGCTTTTGATTATATATGAAAAATGAGATTTATCTCTTGTAAGGTTTAAGCTTGCCCAAATTGTATCACGTCTTCCGTGCTGCATCACGTTGTCCTATCGAAAATGAAGCAGTTAAAGAGATATGCACCATCAAGATGCAAAAGTCTTTGTCCTATATCGAAAATAAAGCAATCACCCTCTTCCAGAAAGTAGTTCATGCTAAAATAAAATCGTTTTTTCAATGATTTCCAATAGAGGTCAAACTTTAATGACCTTTACATATTCTAACACAGTGCTTCCAACTCTCTCTTTAGGTGAGTATATTCTAGTCAAACTTTAATGACCTCTACATATTCTAAAATTTCAAACCATAGAAGGAAATAGATGGTGTTTGCCGCTGTTGCAAGGGACGAGATGATGTTAAAGAGAGATATTTTTACCAAATTAAGATTTGTTAGAGATAACAATGAAACAAGAGAACACAAATTTTAAAAAATAAATTATTCAAATGTAATATATTGGATTCAGAATAATTCTTAATCGGGACAGATTTAATCGAGTGCCTCACATCTTAAATCCATGCACCAAGTGCATAAAAATTGTCCAAAAATAAATAAAAGAAAGATGAAGTTTTGAGACAACGTGTAACTCAAAATGTTTGATGGAGCATCATATAATGATGAAATGTGTCAGATAAATATCTTAAAATTATCATTTCGCTAAGTTTTCACAGACACACATCGAAGAGAGCATTAGCTCGCTTGTTGACACAAACTAGCATAATGATGCTTTGCAAACTTTCAAAACTCGCAATCTAAAGACGACAACTTAGAAAACTACAAAAACAGTTTCTTCAACAAAGGAGAGTGGTGAACCAACCAATAATGTGCTTCCATGGGAGTGACGATTCATGTACATGTTACTGATGTAGGTTGTTGAGTATCAAGAATGTAGATACCGTCTGATTCATGTTCCTTACCAATAATTTCTTCATCATAAGATTCTGAAACAAGCAACAATCAGGAAAGAATGGGACACAACAATTAAGATTGTGAGTAAGTTTACTTGCATAAACCAAATAAAACAAGAGTTGAAGGAGACTAAGAACAGATGAGAAGCATTGGAATGATGTCAATATGACAGTTCCTGATCCAATAACATGGGATTGTATACCATCAGCTAAAGTAACAGGAAAAATAGTATTATTTGAGTCAGAGGTAGAGAACAAGATTGAATTACCCGTCATATGTATGACATGTGGAATCGAAATCAATGACCCACTTGGAAGATGAAGAAACAAGATATGCATTAAGTTTACCTGACTCAGGAATAGCAATGATAGAACTCAGTATTATTTGAGTCACGGGTAGAGAACAAGACCGAAATCAATGGCCCACTTAGAAGATGAAAAAACAAGACATGCATTAAGTTTACCTAACTCAACAATAGCAATGATAGAACTTGCTTGTGATTAATTCATTTCCTGAAGCTGCAGAAATTTCGCATACTCATTAGGGTTTACAATGATAAGAATAGCCAGAATAATAGTCACTATTAGCCACATGAGCAGGCAGAAGTGTCCTCTTATTACGTAGTTTTGGACATTCATTTCCTGAAGCTGCAGAAATTTCGCATAATCATTAGGGTTTACAATGATAAGAGTAGCCAGAATAATAGTCACTATTAGCCACATGAGCAGGCAGAAGAGTCCTCTTATTACGTAGTTTTGGGCAATCTCATTTGATCTGCCCAAACCTGTGAAAATTACTACACTCCACATTTGTTAATCATTGCTTGTAAGTACCATTATTCCCATCATTCTTGTATTGTGGCTTCCCAAACTCATACCTCGGAGCATGAGTGATAAGAACATTGTTGAGTTGAGAGGCTAGAGCAGAGATTGTGCGTTCAGTGCGAAGAATCCAGCTGAAAGCCTCCTCTAATGACAAAATCAGCGAATCAAATTGCGACTTAGCAATCACAAATTCACATCAATAAGAAACCCATCACAACCATTTTCTCTCGTTGTTGTACATTGATATCAGGACTGTACAAAACCAACACATTATGTCTAAATTTTCTTGAACTCCATGAAATATATGTTATCAATATATCCCCTTCTGGTTTTTAAAATGGTTCACACACATCATAGATTCGAGAAATATTCCCCTCTCCCAACTGCAAAAATTCAAGATACACTATGAGGGCTTTGACTATCATATAGTGAGTAACCATCCCAACCACCTCACTAAATTTTTTTTTTTGAAAGGTCAAATTGATGACTCGAACTCATGATCTCATAGTATAGGTAGTGTTGATCTAACCAACCACCTCACTATTAATAGAATTGCTTCTGTAAAAACAAACGAGCATCTTGTTCGTTGCCAACATAGTTTCGAAGCTCAGACGGTGGATCATCAATCGTATGACTGTCCATAGACACTAATCAAACAAAGTTCAATAGTCAAATGTCACTTTAAATAATTCGTAAAAGTGAGCTTATGTTCCGTGATTTTTGCCATCAAGGGCACAACATCCACATACTTTTTTTCGTTTTCAGATATAGTGAACCACAACTCAAAATAATAATTTAAATTTCAAATCGAGTTTTGAACCTAAAGCAATACGGAATCCCACAACACTTGGATGTAGATCCAAACAAGTATACAAACACAAGTAAGACATCAAGGCGAGTTGATTCTGACCAGCCAGAGAAGATTCCAATTGTGCACGCACCTCCCATGAGCTGGAAAACGAGAACTGGGTAGTTGTACCTTACTTCGTGCACAAACCCAAATTTTCTCAAACCTTAATTTTCAAAAATTATGAAACTCTAGATCATACCACTATGATACCATGTTAAACGATATGTTCAAAAAACATATTGTGGGAAATAATTGTATATTCATTGGCAAAAACTATACCATATATATAAAAATAATTATAATATTTTTTATTTTATGTTTCCAACATCACAATCCTCCTCCCTTCTACTAGCCTAACGAGGAAAAATTCGATATCAGTGAGTGATATCTATGTATCTTATTTAAAAATACTTAACTTAGTCAAATTCGATAATAAGACCTATAGAGCATGTTTGTTTTGGTATTTCCCTGTCTGGAGATGGGATTTTATGTCTCTCGACTTGCTCTAGTTTTAGAATCCAACCAAATTCGTCCCTAAAAATCCAACTCACTCTTACAAAAACTGATTTGACATAAAAAAAATTCCAATAATAGTAAAACAATAATACTACATCACCACTCACACAATTTAACATGAAATTTTTCCGAAAATAACAATATCACATCATTTACTCTTACACATTTGATTTGACATAAAGTTACATCCAACCTAACTCAAAATCTCATAATGATCACATACTATCACTATTTATTGGAATTTTGAAATCCTAAAATTTCACCATCCAAATTTTCATCATCCACTATAATCTCAAAACAAACATATACCCATAGGCCACGTTACATTGTAGGGAGATGATTAAGTTAAATAAGTATTGTGGGATGAAGTTGGGGTGGATAAGGTAAATTTAATTATCCCTAGGGTGGGGGAGGGATCAATAATAACATCAAATCCATGCATATGTTAATATCTTGGATAACACCACATTTTGATCACTCAAAGTAGATGGGTGATGGATGACAAGGTTGAATAATTTATTTTTATTCAACATTATCTCCCAAATTAAAAGAAGCCGTAGTGAACTCGAGAAACTTACCTTCAAGAAACTCCTGAAATCTTTCTCTTCCACAAATTGTTCAAGCATCATAGCACCTTCACTACATTTCATCTCGAAATCTTGGTGATGTAATCCAATTCTAAAAGAAATCCTTCATTAGATTGAAGTATTCAATGATAAAATAAGTTACCTTGCTAAGTAGTTGAGATTTTTGTCTTAATCTCATGATAATATACCTTGCTAAGGTCTTGAGATTTTTATCTTAATCTCATGGATCATTGTAGCATCCTTAACAGTGGCTTGCTTCGCAACTTCATTGGTTGTAGTAGGGGAACATAAAGGGCCAAATTCAACCCCAACATCATTGAATTCCAAAATAAATTTGGAATGTATAGGACTTGGGGCTCACCTAAGTGGTGAATCTTCCCTTCACCTATTATAAAAAGTCATCACAACTCGAGACCACTTTCAAGTAATTTTTCCTGTTCATTTTGGGAGTTTCAAGATCCAGAAGTCTTTATTGGAGTCATTTCAAAACTTTGGACATGTTGAAGATGAATATGACAATACAACAATGGATTTAAGAGTATACCATGCAAAAGAATACATTCTCTAATATATTCGCAAAAAGAATACATTCTCTAGTATCTATATCTTGCTGTTTGTTTCTAAATTTTAAATGTAGAATCTCTCATATTTTTCTTCATGTAAATGAACAATCAAAATCTATCACATATCATTCAGATTTTTCAACAATTATTCACTTTTAATTACACATATAATTCATGTTCAATTGCAATAAAACAAGCCCACAATGAACTGACTACAATGCAAATTATTATTACCAAAAAATAAATCAGCTGAACGTACCACAGTCCTAGGCCGAAAGAGACCTAGGCATAAATTAAAAGCAAGATCAGAACAGTAGATGATACTGTGAGATATGAAGCATAGAGAACGCATCGTTTCTATAGATGGCTCCAAAAGAACTGCTGAAGACATTGAAAATCAGCAGTATGTTAGGAGTAAGTATAGCTAGCTAGTAATCTGTACTGAAAAATGACATGAGCTTAAGTACTCTTTGGCTACTCCCAAACATTATGTGCTTTACAAGGAATAGCTTGGAGCATTAGACAAAGAAAGATTAGATACGTTAGAGATGCGGACTATATCTATCTTGCCTGGAATGTAACTACTAATTATGTAATTTTATGCAACTACCCTTAACAGGCCAATGTTTTCCTTCGCTTGTAGCATTTCAGATTGCCCTCACTGCTGTTTCCAGGTTGCTTGTCATCAAATGCTACTCCTACAGCACAGTTGGGTGAAGTCCCAGTCTCAAATGATGAGCAGTTGTGGAGAGTTGATTCATACATCTGTAGGCACAGTTTAGCAAAATGTTTTCTTAAAATGCAAATTTGTAACTATAAGTTGCTACTCCCTTCATTCCTAATTATCTGTCTATTTCTAACCAAAATAGTGTTCCTAGTTATTTTTTACTTGAAAATATCAACAAAAGTTTTCCAATTTTTCCACCAATACCCCTACAATATACTAACATCTTCTTGTAATTATAAGCTTATTAATTTAACTAGTAGTAGTAAATAAGGGTATGATAGTCTTTTGATATCCTAATTAATGAAAAATTGGTCTGTGTGAATAAATAAAATCAGATAAGTAATTAAGGACGGAGGGAGTATGTATTAAATAGTTCAAAATATATGAAGTACCACAATGGCAGTCTGAGCAGCATAACTTCCATTTTCATTGTCAGCAACCATTTTGATGCTGAGGAGAAAAGGAGAATGATTACAATAAAAAGGCTATATCATAAATCATAACTTAACAGAACAAATAACAGATGCAATCAGATATATGAAGAAACAATAAGCTACACACAGAAACTCCTAATACAAGTAAGTATTTTTCACGTCCGATGATTCTCAGGTGAATAATCTAAATACAAACACTAGTTATCTCTCGTCTCCTGTTAGATCAGTAATGGCATTTGAAGTTTGAACTATTAAAGCATATTTTACCAAACTATAGTTTTTTTAATCTCTACAAGTTTAAAGAAACAGAAAATATGTAGTCACAATGTACTTAAACAGAAAATATGTTGTCCAAAGCATCTAAATTTACTAAAGTTGTATTCATTATTACTAGCTGCACGTGTTTTCTTCATCTGCCCAAATATTCACCTACGGTGTTGATCTATTAACAGTATTAGAAGAGAAAGTAATACTTTAAGAAACACATTCATAATGAAACAAGCAAATCGTGCATTTAGATCGCCATGACAATTTCATTTTTCTTCTTCAGTAACATCACCAAATTTACCTGATATGTGTTCAGTTACCTTTTAGATTTTAGAATCAATTATATCATGCATTCATACTTTTTCTTATCTAATATAGTAACATAAAGCAAGAGCAAATGGCATTACCATGTCTTTTCTTGCTCTACAATGTCAGTATCCTCCACTTGTCGCCCTATAGAAACCGAACTGCTCACATTTAACTCAATGATGAAATTGTTGTTCACAGTGTTGCAACTATTTGCCCCTATTCCTGATTGATTTTCAACACCTAAAGATAGACTCGCTGGCAAAAAACTGTTCTTCAATACTTTCTGGCAAAATACTGTGCCCTGGAAGTCAAGGAAGGTGTAGTCGAGAAAGTTTAATCGCTCCAATTTATCCACCTCGGAAAACCCGAATGACATCTTCCAGGTGTTCAGTACACTAGGAATTGCAGGCAAAACAAGCCTCTCTACTCCCAATTCCATAAGTTTCTGCAAATCAAACCAGTAAAGACATTATAAGAGAATATTCATTTTAAGAATTATTTACATTCTGAAAAGAGGAAAAGAGTTTGAAGAAAATTGTTGAGAAGGGCAGATATATATACAATGCTTATAAACCTATGGATCAGTCCAATGTGAGAATAAAAACAAGTCAGCAATCCAACTGAGTAGAATGGTCAATCCAGTTGTTTTGAAAAGTCTATAACTATACCATCTTAAGTTACTTTCTTTAGCAAATATGAATAAGTTCTTCAGCTTTTCATTAAATCATCGCATCAAAACTCTTTGACACCTAAAACGAGAAAGCTTGAATTTTGATATTCATTAAATGTCAGATGGTATGGTATGATGCAGACTGCATCGACGTACCCTTGAATAAGTGACCTTATCTATAAATTGGTGACAAAAAATCGAGGGATTTAAATGATGAGCATTTACACCAACTTTGTACTAGAGGGAAACTACGAGATGAACTAGCAGATTCATAAAGGAAATTTGCCCATAATATTACCTCACGACAGAAAACATTCTCAGTCTAAAAATTGCATATGGTCAAAACTTTTGAAGACAAAATTCATTTATGCTATATAGATAGGTATACCGCACCTTCTCAAGTTCATTCATCAAAATTCTACACATCCCAAGTCTCCGATATTGAAATCGTGTTGCAACCAGAGGGACTTCTGCCACTGTTTTACCATATATCCTGGAATCGATATGGCATAAGAAGGTTGCTCCAATAAAATAGAATGAACAGGTGAAAATACATATGCTAAAGCAAAAGGTACCTCACTGTAGCAGTTGAAATTAATTCATCGTTCTTCTCCAATAGTATCGTATAAAACCCTTTAAAGTTTAAACGATTTAGTTCTGACCTGCAATTAACTCCAAAAATATGCAATTAAAACGTATTCTAAATAAGAATCTAAGCAAGTGAGATGTACATCCATAAAAAATCTCACCATCTATTAAAAATAAGATTGTCCACCAGATCCCTTCTAGTGCTAGGCTCTTTGACAGGCTCGAAACACTCGTGCATCACACAGAGAGCAACATTAAGTTTGCTGTAAATCTCCACAAAAGCCTCATCATCAGATGTGCAAGGATTAGAAGAATCAGTTTCCATGTATTTCACTAAAGTCCAAGTCAAATCTTGAGTTCCCACATGAAACTTTTTCCCCAGAATCTTTTGCAGACCACAAAATATCTGCAAGCAATAATCATATTAATATATTCAATTTTGCTTCAGCACCATGAAGTATTAACCCAGAATGCTCTATATATGGAAAGCAGGTAACCTTACCTGTTCACATGTATCTTGGCAGAACCAATGTCCTTCAGTATTATGATTTGTAGTACTAATTCCTTTATTTCCGAGGCATTCAGCATGATCTGTGCATCACAATGTTGAGAATTAGAGCATGATATAGTATAGCTTCTAATTTGTACTAGGGATGTAAGAGAATTAAAAAATTCTGATTCAATTTTGTATTCGTGTACTCATTATTCGTGAATATTTGATTAGTAAATTTTATTTATAATTTATAAAACAATTAATAATATATATTATGAAATTTAATAAATTCTTTAATACAGTAGAATACAATATTAATTAATGAGCAATTATTAGTATATAGTATTATTTTTTTAACTGAATAAAATGAATAATATACTCAATTTTAGAAAAAAATATCATTTTCTGAAAAAACCGTCCAGTACTTTTTTAACCATTTGCTTCCGGCACTGGTTTTAATGTGGGAGTTGTTTATTAATATTTGAAGAGATAAAGTGGCTTTTGGCTAAGAGTATTGCGGCTAAGAGTATTGCAGTCCTTTCAACATTATGATTAAAGTAGATATTTTTTGTGGGTAAAAGTAATGATGAGATGTAATTTTGAGATGTTGGGAGGGCATAGTTGAAAAAGGTGGGTTACTTTATTGCTATTTATGATATGGGTAAACAAGTATGGGACGGGCCATTTTGGCAAATGGGTAAAACAAGTATGGGTCTATGGGAGGGAGGGAGCATAATTTTTATAAAAGAATACTAGAAATAAAATTTAAAATTGAATACTCAAA
Organism: Stenogyne calaminthoides; assembly: GCA_037126765.1. NCBI lineage: Eukaryota > Viridiplantae > Streptophyta > Magnoliopsida > Lamiales > Lamiaceae > Stenogyne > Stenogyne calaminthoides. Next base: position 32,060,428 of record JBBCBC010000019.1, read on the forward strand.
TAATATCGAATAATTTGAATGCCATTTTCATATCGAATAACAAATCAGATTCAATATTCGAATTCTAAAGGAATACAAATAAAAATATTTGAATAATTTTATCGAATCGAATACTGTAATATTCGCCTCAAGTCCATTCGTTTACATCCCTACTTTGTAAACAACTATAATTACAATCATAAAAGGTAACTTACATTTTCGCTCACACTGGCCACAGAAGAGATCAGATGAGTCTGTGACTTGACCATTTATTTCATCAGGTCTGTTCTTTCTACAAATTTGACAACAGCATGATAGGCAAAACCAATTACCTTCCGGTACCTCCTGTAGAGCAGTAGTAACACAGTCATAAAACAGAAAACAGTTCTAAATGATGCATATACAACCAAAAGTTCAACTTAATGGTTAGTACCTACTCTTAAAAAAGAATAATCAAAGGGAAGACAAAGTCTTGTTTGCACCAGGTGTATCGTGCAACTCAAGTGCATTTTCAAACAGTGTTAGGTGTTTTCATCGAACAGTATTAATTGCTTTCACCGAATAGTATTAGTTGTTTTCACTAAAAAGCATTAGTTGTATATAGTTGCCATAATTATTAGAGGCACGCCTCGGCGCAAGGCGCTTGGGGCGCCAGCCACCTCGCCTGTCATAGGTCCAGGCGCTTGGGAATTTCTGGGAGCTCGCTCGGGCGCGCCTTTCGGCGCCTCGACTCGTGGCGCAAGGCGCGCATAAGGCACGCCTTGCATACATGGCATAAAAAATGTTATTTTTTAGTATTTGTTTGAAATAAAAAAACATTTTTTATGTGTCCCAACAATATCAAAATAATAAAAAATATCTCTAAAGTCTTAATATTTAAGTGAATCACATCTAGGCTTTCAAGATTCACTTTAAAAAAATATATATATATCTGCGCTCTTCTTCCTCCCTTTTCCCCCCGCTCACGCCCAAGCACAAACCACCAGCCACCTAAAGGTCCTAACCAAATTGAGAAGAGCAAAGAGCCGAACGGCAAGGGGAAGGGTAAGGGTAAGGGCAAGGGCAGGGGCAAGGGTGTGAGTGTGTGAGGATCATCTTTTAGAGGCCTTAGAGATGAAGATGAAAATGAAGATGAAATTGAATTTAACCTAGAAGGTGAAGATGTGGAGGAAGAAGAATTTCGTGAGGACGATCCACGTTATGATGATGATGAGAAGGACGAGGAGTTTGCTTTTGATGAATTCGTTGATGGAGATGATTAGTTTGCTATTTATGTCTTTAATTTCGTGATTAAGCTGGATATTTGTTGTTTGTTATTATCGTACTTTTATGGTTTGAAGTTTATGTCTTTACTCTTTATTTTGTGTGATTTATATGTTTTTAACCTTACAGTTGTTAATTAATTATATGTTAGTATGATTAACTTAGGTTTACTTCTATTGTTAGGTTTACTAAGAAATTTTCAAGGTCTTATGTTGTTTTTTCCAGGGATGCAAGGCGCGCGCATAAGGCACAAGGCGCAGCTTTGCGCCTTGTTGCGCCTTGCGCCCGTAATAACTATGACAGTCCGCACAACTGGTGTACAAGAGACTTGCTCCATCAGAAAAAGATGATGCTAATCATAACAGAACAACCAATAGTGTTCCAACCTGTAAACCGAGGCAATGAGTATGAAACGAGGATGGACACTGGTCGCACAGAAGCAATTCACCTCCATAGTGACAAACAGAACATATGTAGTCATTCGTCATGTTGTGTCGCTTTCCTTTCTTTTCCCGTTCTGCCCTAGGATATCTCTTACTCAGTTGTTGTCTCAGTTGAAACTGGCAATCCAACAAAGACCTGCCATTCTCCAAGAAAATATAAGCAGAAGGTCTGTCACTAGAGCTGCCAGCATGTGCTTCAAAACTACATACAGAAAAGATTCCCCCACAACAACCACATTTGATTCCTTCGCGTGCCACACGGCCTTCTGCCTTTGAGACACCATCTTTCCTGTGACGATATTGAACTTTTTCTCTAGGCAAAATCACATTGTTGTCGATCAACCAAGATAATACAGTTCGAGGAGTTTGCTGAGATGTAGAAGCGATCTTGTCCCGAACTCTTTTACTCGATCGTCTCACAAGTATCGAAGAATCTGCAGCATTCATATCTCCTCTATCTCTCATTGATGCACGTGTTTTTTTTCTTTCTTTGGGAGATAGTGAATCTTCAGAAAAATGTAATTTACGATGCCTGCCCCTCTTCCTTATCACTTTAGTTTTATGGGCTTCACCATTGATCAATTGAACTAGACCCTTAGACGTAGATGGGTCAGAGGAGGACTCGATTGCAATTAAGGGGAGATGCGAGTTATTCATTGACAAATGGTCATCAAAATCTTTGATAAATTTCACATTTTCCATTTTTTTTACGCCAGGAGAGAGATCATTGGAAGTGAGGGACCCATCTTCTAGGCATAATTTACAGGCTGTGATTAGAGAGCATAATATTCTTCCAACCGGTGACTGATAACGTAGTTCCCTTTTGTGGCCTTTCAGATGGTAATAAAGCCGCCACCCAACAGCAGATAAGTGTCTCTTTGCTTTCTCAGCTTTCAATTTCGCCTCCTTACTTGTTCCACCTCTGAAAGACTCCAGTAGACTTAATTCATAATATTCAGTAACAGCTTTAGGGCAGAATTCAGGCTCAACGAGAGGCTTTTCAACACTGCAATACCTCGACAACTCACTGGAAGCTTGGGACTTTCCAGACTGCGGAGAAGACAGTGTTTCTTCAGATAAACTCATGGGGGTTTCTCCCACATAGTTTGACCTCGTAACACTTTGAGATCCTGATCCCAGCAGAACTACCAAACAAGCCTTACGTAATGAATCATACAATAGCCCCTCCGGGGAAGTATAGCGTCTCCTAAGGTTCCTCCCATCGCGCACAAACTCTATTTTCCAGCCCAAATATAGTAGATGCTTGCTAGCATTAGATCTGATCTGAGGAGTAGGTTTCTTTCCCAACCTATCCATTTCATTATACTCATCAATGGCATTAGGACAATACTCAGGTCCAGGTAATAATTCAGGTACAGCTGGCAGCCAATCATAATAGTTCTTGTTCACTGTTGAGATCCTACTCGCACCAGGAGCTCCATCATAATGGTTGGAACCAATTCCAGAATCCTCATTTGAATTAAGAGGCAATATCGCCAAATTGGGAACTTGATGATTCTCTTCTTGAACTGGATGATCGCTTTTATCATTTACATCAATTTGAAGAACTGCAAGACAACTATGAAAAAGTTCTTGGGAATTCACTACCTTGTCAAAATCTTTTTCTGAAAATTCCAGCAACGGATGTCCTAGTTCAGCTTCATCCCAAGAAGAATTCATTTCCAAGAAAAGGTGCTTAACAGTTATCTTAAAATTATCAAACAAAACCTGTCGCACTAACTCTTTCCAAATATCACGTCCTGAAGAAGTCCACTCCCTAAGCTTTTCAAAACCATTCCTCGTCCTCACTTCATACCATATTTGCTTCACAGAAACAGGGAGAGGCCAATTCCTCTCAACTTCCTCTATCAGTTCAAGAAACAACCAGTTTCCACGAGGCTTCCATTCCTTAGTAACCTCATCCCAATCTGAACTCACCCTCAACTTTTCAATCACACCTTCCATTTCATCACCCAAATCCGGGAAGAAAATTCTCCGTTTCTTACACCCATCTTCATGATCAAATATCACACCTTCCCACCAACCATCGTCGTGAAAAAAGTCAATACACTGTCCATAATGTAGACCCCATAGCCCCAATTCAAAGGAAGGGGGCAAAGGCCTTATCCAGCCCCTGTGATTATGGGGCAGCCCAGCGTTTCCATTGATGGACCCATCAATTGCAGGGGTCACCTTCACCTGTTCAGTCAGTTTATCAGAGCCATCATCACTGAGAAGGTGATCATACTGAATTGCACGAGCTAAATCACCACAACCGACTATTGTTCCAGTGTGCCATGAACCCAGAAACCCATCCTCAAGACTCCTCACCTGGTAAAAGATCCCACGTGTGAGCAACATTTTCAATTAATACCCCAAATTAGATAATTAAACAAATCTAGCAGGTGATTTCACCAAAACGATCCATACAGAAATTCATACCCAATATAAGCTTTGCATGTCATCATAAACCAAATTAGGAAAAAAAATCAATCACATTAAATTTCACACCCGCATTGACTCAAACTCAATCGATCAATCGCCCGGTAATTTTCCTTCCCATAATAATCAAAGAAACCTCACATGCAGAGAATCCTCCGGGTATTCACGAGTCATAAAACAAGAAAAAGAAACAGGTATTTCAGTGTCCCCGGAGAGAGAATATAAAATTATAAACACACAAAATCAACGCACATTACCAAAAAAAGAAAAATGAAAATTCAACAAAAGGGGGAAAACAGACGATCACACCTTTTTCGGTGACAAAAACGAAGCCGGGAAATTCAGGAAAAAAAAAAGTTTACACATTGACAGTCGCAAACAAGAAATTACACGAATGGAGAACAGTACCTCAACTTTTTCATTGAGGAGAAGTTTTCTCCTTTTGGCCGCCATTGAAGAGAAGACCCTCCAGAACAGAGGGGTTTTTGTGGGTGTAATCGGTGATGGGTTTTTTATTGTACTGTATTTATTAGAGGGTTTTTTGTTGTTAGATTTTGCAATATGGATTTTAAAATCGGGTCGCGCGAATATCAATAGAGCGATTCCAATTCCAAATTGGGTGAACCACCCGTGGGTACCCGACCCAACCCGCCCCGTGAACTTTGAGACAGGTCGGATACGGCCCGTTTTGGAAACAGCGCGTGCCTGCCCCGATCCGTCAGAGCTAGTTATTGCGGTGGTCAACTCTCCCTACCCTGACCCGACCCGTATGTGTATATATATTTAAAAAAAAGATAGTATTATATTGGCGGCGAGACTTCTTTCTACTGAAAAATATATGGGTGAAAATGGGAAACGTGTCAGGGCAGTGAATTTACGAACGGGCGGGTCCGGGCAGTCCATACTTGGCGACCAAGTTTTTAGATTAGGCAGATTTGGTTGTTACAATTTTTTTCCTTTTCTCATGATTATAGGTGACTTACTTTTTTTATCTTTATTTTTTTGTTTTTAAACGTATTAATGTATACTATAATTCATGGTACTTGTTCTTTTTATTAAACAGTTCATTGTACTTGTTGTAAACCCAAATTTAGTGAATTAATATTTAATTCACAAAAATACTGTACGGTTATTTTTTTTTTTTTGAGTAGTTGCTCTCCTATGAATCAGGTCTATGCTATTAATTTGGATTATTTGGCTTATTTCACTCATTTTCAATATATTTTTCTAACCCTCTGAATAGGTTGAAATGTCATAAATTAAATACAAGGTTCATAACATGTTTTTCTCTATTCTTTTCTTCACACTTTTTGACTTGATGAGAGGAAACTTGTCGCGCTTGAATGTATGTAGAATAATAAGTGGAGTAATAAATTACATTTTTAATAATATTGTTTGAACAAAGTGAAGATAAAAATTGATAGTAGAGTTATATTTTTTTCGTTGATTGAAGAAGAAATTTATTGTGGAACAAAAAAAAAATGAAAATAAAAAACTTATAATATCACGCATACAAACTTATACATGTCCCAACACACACTAATACTTTTTAACATTTAGACTAATACGTGATGCCATATTATTATATAAAGTTAATTATTATGAACTAATAGTATCCTTTATCATTTAAAGGTGAATCACCCACAATTCGTATGATGATTTTATTTCATTATAATATATAAACTAATGTCTTCGGTAAACACACTAATACATTTTAGTTAGTATATCATTTAGGGGGTGTTTTCAAAATTTTATAAGTGATTATAGTCACCTAGAATTATGTGCAAAAACAATTTAGAGTGTTTTATTTTTCTTTTAGTAACTATAAGTTATAAGCTTTAAAAAGGGTTCTTCAAGTAGCTTATTAGTTTTTTTTTTAAAACTTTTAACCTATTTTCAAACACTATCAATTTTTTTTGATTTTTTTTATAAACATCATCAACTTTTACTATTAATCAATTTTCTCATAATCACTAATTTCAATCACTTCTTTAAAACCATAAGTTTTTGCAAACACCCCCTTAGAATATTGAATTTACATGTTTTATTATAACTAATATACTACCTCCGTCCCGGAAGACTTTGCACAGTTACTGTTCCGCTCGTGTTTTAGCGAGCGAGTTTTTTATTACTATTTAAAATAATAAAGTAATTTTAAGAAATGTGTATGACAGATGAGGAGTAAAACTATCATACCCCACCTTAAAAGTCACTTTATTATTTCATATACTAATAAACAACTCGCATGCAAAAGCAAAAAGTAAATATGTTAAGTCTTCTGGGACGAATTTTTAAGTAAACACTGACATATTTTAACATTCACACCATTACCTGCACTTCATCTAAAATTAGGTGCTACTATCAAAGAGAAAAGGGAACAAATAATAAGGCCCTCACACTGAAAACAAAACTAAAAAAATAGAAGAATATTAAAAAAAAAAAACACACACATTCATTTTTCATTTATAATGCGAATTTTTAACTTATTCATTTATCAATCTTGAACAATTGTAAATTGCAGGTCATGTTAGGGACGGGACCTAGGGGTTTAACTAAAAAGTGGAGGCCAACGCAAAATTTTATTTAGAAGTTTCTTTAATAGTAGTAATATTTATCTATATCTAGAATGATAAAATTAAAGAATCGGTGGCATCACCTAAAAATCTGCACCGTATAAACTTCAGTCTTACGTGGTAATTGCCAAACACCACCCGACAAAGATCATCATTCTCTTACTTTATTCACAAAAACTATCTTCACATAATTATATGCCCCGTTACAATTGTTCCAATAATGAATGTAAACAGTTTATAGTGGCTACAGATTGAAAGGGGAATGGAAAATATTAGTTGGACATTGCACAACTTGATACACTAACAAGAGCATGTCTAGTGAAAAAGTTAATATAAAGATCAAACTTTTGATAAATGTGAAAATGATGATACACACAGAGAAGACATGTTACTTCTCCAATAAACTTGGAAACAGAAGACAATAAAATCTTGCACCTAACCCAAACAAACTAGAGCTAGTGTTACTAATAAACAGAGCTTTTTATTTATTACCATACACCAAACTGCTTTCTTCATATAGTAGCAGACTACTTATAGACACATACTAGTACTACAAATTGAAGGTGTTATCCCCTGATGGTTAGCTCAGGAGTGCTTACCCCGTCGATGATTTTGGGCGCCAAATTCCTGTTAGCTAAATGCTGCTTCTCAAAGGCGGAATTGTGGACCCCGATTGCAGCCCTTCCGGAAGGATCTAGATTTTTTGACCAAGACGCGTCCCACATCACGGCCGTAGCAGTGCTGCACGCGATGCTGGCTCCTCCTGGAACTGTAAGCACAGCGGAATTCTGCATATACAAATACGGGATTAGTTGTGTGGTTGTACGCATATGGAGATCACTCATCAGGGAGTGTTTATGCCATAAACAAACACTGGCTCAGTTTAGGAGAAGTTTTGTATACCTGGGGAAAGAATCTCTCAAATATCATTCTATAATAGTATGCCTCCTTTGAGTTCGGCGTATTGTGGGGGAAGATGTGCGGAGCATTAAGCATCATCTTATCGTTAACCTATAAGATCAGACCAGTAAAGATCAGAACAGAGAAAACTAGTACACAAGTGATTTCGAAGAAAATGAAATATAATACATACATGTTTTGCAGCATGAGCTTTGAGCCCATCGATCCAACTGTAACCCACCCCGTCGCTGAATTGTTCTTTCTGTCTGTACAATATATGCTGAAGGAATTTTAAGAAAAAGTTATGTATGTTAGAGAGGTGTCATCTAGAATCAAGAATTACAAAACGAGACGCAACGAATCCACAATCGAATTACCTTTGGAAGATATGGGTGTTCCTCATCATCAAAGGCTCTCCTTAGAATCCACTTCTCAATTCGCCCTTTATCGGGCTTTATCTGTCATGGACGTCACAAATTATGAAATATTACTAACCAGATGTTATAACAAAATAAAAATATTTATATATCTACAAGTCTTGGCCTCACCATTTTCCATTCAGGGTCGATGTTCATTGCAACATCCAGAAATTCCTTATCAAGAAACGGAATTCAAGCTTCTAAACCCCATTCAGAAGTTGACTTATTTGCTCGAAGGCAATCATATAGATGAAGGGCTTTTAGCTGCATATATAAACACACAAACATAATAAGGTTGTGATCATCTAACTCATTTTCAAATCTTTAATTAGCCTACGAAATCCAGTTAAGTGGTTGTACCTTGTGGCAAGTCTCCCGATGGAGCTCTTCCTTACTCGGTGCCTTGTGAAAGTAAAGATAACCACCAAAGATTTCGTCCGAGCCCTCACTGGATATGACCATTTTCACCCCTAGTGATTTAATCTTACGAGACATTAAGAACATAGGAGTGCTTGCTCTGATTGTAGTTACATCATAAGTCTCGATATGATAAATGACATCCTCAATCGCATCAATTCCATCCTAGAGTACAGATGACAATTTAAAGGTAAGAAATGAAAAACAAAGAAAAAACATAATCGATCGACCAAGAAACAGAGGAGGAAGAAAAAACATAATCGATCGACCAAGAAACAGAGGAGGTTTACCTGAACTGTGAAATGAAATTCATGATGAACAGTACCCAAATAATCAGCTACTTCTTTTGCAGCTTTCAAATCAGGTGAGCCCTGCTCAAGAAATCGGGAAAATAATCTATCAGAATCTATTACTAAAAGGCCAATCTGGTTAAACTCATAATATAAAAAAAAACGACTAACCTCAAGGCCAACACAGAAAGAATGAAGCTGCGATCCCCAATGCTTTGCCGCTTTTGTCCCTGCCATGTGACGAGAAGTGATTGATGCCACTAACGACGAATCGAGTCCTCCTGATAGAAGAACTCCAAACGGGACATCGGTCATTAGCCTTTTAATAACAGCCTGTATTGATTTCACCCAAACGAACATGTTAATTAACTAATATATAACTCATCATATTTCTCATGAGTAATATTTCGCGGCACCAGTTCCACTGTTTGACTAAAAAACTCAACTAAGCTGTTTGTTTTTCCATATCTTTTTGCGAATCATAAAAAAACAGTTGAAAAGTATTACTTCATATGAAGAAAAATATCAGAGCATATGATGAAAGGTATTAGTTGTATATTGAAAAAGAACTATACTGTTGAACCTGCAAACCAATACTTTCTTTTGTATGAATTAAAATTTTATTCATACGGTGCAACCGGTGCATATAAGTATTTGTCAATTCTAGAATATTAACTTAGCATCTCACATTTTCAAAAGCCCGCCTCAGAACTAGTGGATCATATGGAGTAGAAGGAACGATCTCGGAAAACCAGGGGGGGTTGTACCACCTTCTAAGTTCTCCAGTTTTGCTAGAGTATAGATGCCCCGGTGGGAAGCTTTCAAAGTGCTCACATTCATCGTGCAACCCCTTTAGCTCAGATGATATCCAAACAGAGCCTATGATGAATCATGAATAACAAATCAGATAAAACAACCAATACTCAATAACTAATCATTTCATAGTTATAGAGTAGAGAAACAGTACCATCAAGTCCCCAACCAATGTACAGGGAAGTGATCCCAATCGCATCACGAGCTACAAGAAAGCTATTATCACGAGAATCGAGTAGCACAAGTGAGAACATCCCATCTAACATATCGATGAAGTTTTCTCCATACTCTTCAAACTGAAATAATAACATAAAAACCACCCCCAACACTTATTAGGACAAGATCAACATTTTTTGTGGTTAAAATACCAGTAAGAATACTCACAAGATGTGCAATGACATCACAATCACTTCCAGTATGGAATTTGTGGTCCGGTAAAAGCCGACGGAGTGCTTCATGGTTGTAGATTTCTCCGTTTACCTAAATCAGAAAGTACGACTCTGTTAAGTTATGCTTAAAATAGGCTCTTATATATGTATCCTTATATCTTAGTGTTTCGTGTATCATTTGTGTGTCGTCATCTCTCACTTTCAACGCGTTGGTGAGATATACACAAGAAAACAATATCACAACAATGTTCCAAATAAGCAAAAATAGACCTACCGTAACTATAACGGATTTGTCTTCATTGTAAAGGGGCTGGTCACCGGAGGCCGGATCAACGATTGCAAGCCTCTGGTGTGCCAGATAACAACCTCCACACTGATATAGTCCACTCCAATCAGGACCACGATGCTTCAATCTATTTAATCACACAATAGCAGCTAAAATCAACTCATGCAACAAACAAGAAATTTCCAAGCATACTGGAAAATAACTAGAAGAATCAACATCTTGTTACTTTTGCCTTCCAATTCATGGAATAGACATTATTTAAATAATCGACGCGATTTATACACGTGTAAAAAATATAACAGAACATATAAAAGTCGCTGCAAGGCGGAAAACAGGGAGTAATATACTGGCAACGTGCAGCATATGTAAATTACATTGCATTTAAAATCGGAAAAGAAATCAAGCTAGTTGATCATATAACAATCAATTCGTAAATGTGGATCTGCAAAGTATAATCTCATATTTTAATTATCAATTCACAATGTCCATGTAGTACCAACTAATACTATCAAGTCTCCGTAATAAACCTACAATCAATATCCGTACCATAACTGAAATAACACAAAAACGGAATCATTTTACAGGTAAATCATATGAACTTTTCGCATAAATTCAAAAATTCAAACAAAACGAAACAAAAACGAAACAGTAATAAAAAATCAAAAGTAGAAGAAATCACCTGCGAGAAAGCTCGAGAACGCGAACTCTCTTCGCCTGGGAATCATCAGAACAGCCCAAAACCGCTAGAATTCCACACATTGTTCAATTCGAAATGAAGCTAGCACCAAAATTACCTCCAACAATTCTAATTCTTCCTCCACTCCAACACAAAGGCGGGTTCAATAGGAAGAGAGAGAAAGTGTAGAAAACTGAAAAACTGGAAATGAGAGAAAGTAGGGCAGGAACGGTGGGGCAACGTGGGGGAGAAGCTTACACGTCAACAGTTTGTTTGGAATGAGTAATATTCCCATTGCGCACTTTCCTATTTATAGAGGTTTCACGGCCATTGGGGGGCATAAATGGAAATATCAAAACTGAAGGAGACTATAATAACCAGTCAATTTATTGCTAATTCACGTTTCGCCACTTAATTGCGCATGTCGCTGTTAATTATATTTCATGCGGTGACGTTTTGCCACCGAGTGGATGATAAGTATAGGCAATATAATTAATTAATTGATTGAAGTTTGTTACAAAATAATATCAGCTCCCATATTTTCTTTCGCATTTCAATATTTTCATTTTTCAAGATGCCGCCATGTGATGTATATGTATTAATTAACAATACGAATCATGTGTTAGTGTATGTAACAGGGAATAAATCAATAATCCTTGATTTATTATAATCAAAATCTTTGTAAATATTTAATTGATTTATTCACTATTTTATATGGCGTAATTTGTATTTAGAAGATGTGTTGAAATAAAGAAAGAATATTAATGTTCTAGCATCAGCTTTATTAATTATATATAACAGTAATACGGTGAAATGCACAAATGAATTAATATAATTGAAAATAATATGTGAACCACATTCTTTATATATAAATTGGGATTTCATTTATAGAATGCCTGAATTGAGTTGTAAGTTGTCTTGAAGAGATAAAAGAAATAAAAAATAAAGAGATATGTAGGTACTAAAAGTACACACGTTTTTTCCTACTGAATGAAGAATCACATATGGGACTGCAAACAAACCCTCGGCCAATGAATTGGCAATTTATTTAATTTTTCTTTGTGATTTTATTTTGGTATCACAAATAATTGAATTGGACAAATTTTTCGTAAATTTTACGAAGTTTCATGTCGAATTAGATAATTACATCTTTTAGCGTGCAAACATCGCGTTCTAATTATTTTGAAAATAATAATTTATATAATCAATATTTTTTAACATATAATACTTATTATGCTAAAAGATATTATTATTTAAAAAAAACGTAAATTAATCGGACGATACCTATTAAGTGAATCATGTTTTCTTTTTCTTATCTGTTTTTGATCAAAAATGATTTTTTATTTACACCAGAAGGGTATCAGAAGTACTCAAGATATAATTATATATATTTACAAATCAACATTCTAAAATGATTTTGAATTTGCTAACCAAGTCCTAACTTTTATTTCATATTTTCTATCAAAAATTCGAGGCTTCTGGATATTAACTCATTCCTTCCTTTTCAATTTTCACAGAGTCCACACTATACAAATCCAAAAGGAGGAAACGACTTGTTTGTCTAATTTTTCTTTGAGAGCTCGACAATGTCCAAGCAAATTTAACAAGGGATGAAAGTATAGAATGGTAGATAGCCAAATTATTTAAAGCACTTCATCCATATTTTGTAGGACACGTCCCATTCAAAGAATACGTGTTTCTGACTTTCAACTTAAGCATCACATAAATTGCACCATAGATCATATACATTTTTGTACAAATTTATATGAATTTAATATTTGTACAAATCAAACTAAATTCCACTTAAACTATTCGCGCGAATTCAAATGACAACGGATCACCCTACAAATTTTTTATTAGTGATATTATTTGTCCGGTGAAAATCAAAACAAAACTTGCTACCAATTTATCAAAACAAGACTTGCTATATGAATATGGTTTGTACTTTGTACATTGATATTAAATAACGATAATGAGAGACCAAGTTTATATGCACCAAATGCATCATGCATTTCATAGTGTATTTTAGATTCATATAAATTTCATGATTCATTGTAAATGAATTGCATATATAAATACAAGAAATTACATAATTCTAAAATAAACTATGAAATGTACTAGCGGATCCAGAAATTTTAAACAGGATATGCACAATTATAATAATATTAACAAAAATTAAAATAATAAAATTTAAAACGTAAAGCACGGTCTAATTAAAAACACAAAAAAAAAAATTGTACAAAACAATCTCATATATAAGACTGGTCAAAAACTAGCATGACTTATCACTCACCCTTTTCAAAGTATAAGTGTTAAAATATCATTTTTAATTATACTCCGTCTCACCATGAGACTGTCTTACGCAAGTGCTACTACCTAAAAAAAATACAAACAAAATATAAACAGTCAAATATTTGAAAACATATAATATTAAATAGAGTGGGTCTCCTGTGCACTAGGTGCATGGTGCACTCCATAGTGTATTTAAGTATTTTAGAAACATACAACTTATTACAATGAAAGATGCAACATGTGTTCGCAAAATAAGTTGCAAGTTTCAATATAACAAATTGTATGTTTTTGTGCATGACGTTGTATTTTTTAAAATACATTATGCAGTGCACTGTGCACCTAATAAATACAAGACCTAACCTATTAAAAATTACAAATTAAAATGAAATATGTTTTTTATAACTCAAAGATCAAAATGTAAATTAAATATACTATATATATATAGAAGTAATTATTTAGCAAAAAAGAGGGTATGCACTTTCATACCCTTAGACACATATCCATCCGTCCCTGACACTCGGTGCACATGAGACCCACCCATAATAAAAATCTTTTTTTTTTTTTTGCCTTTTAAATGGTTATCGTAAAAATGGTAACCCATTGAGGATTGTAACATTAAATTTATCCAAGAGAGTCATTCATGTAAAATATATTACGCACGTAAATTATCGGTACAAATAAATCATCATAAATATGGTGGTTTATAACGGGTCCGGATCCCCAACTGGTCTAATAAACCAGCATGTTGTGCTGGGCATGTTAAACGTGGGCGTCTGGTTTACTAGGCAATTAAAAAATGTTAATTAGAAAATTGAAACGCGGCAAATTTGTTTAATGGGCAATTAAAAAATTAACATGAATTACACATATAACAAATAGTATTACTTTTTCTTTAGAAAATTATACAAGTAACATGAATTACATATAAATAAATTATTTATGTTAATACGTATAAATAAACTTTTTTTATTTTGAAAGTTATGTTCCTCCAACCTACTTTTATACAAATTAGCATCATCATGACCAATTTTAAATTTTAAAATTAGTTCCGATTGTTTTACCTTTTTTTATGTCTCTTAATTTATCAAAAAGATTTAAAATTAGTCATCTAACCTGCTATAGGAGATCATCAAACAGGTAACCGTCACCTATGTAATTATTTTATTTTTTCTTTAATTTTGAAATGCCACCTAGATCTTTTTAGTCTTAATAATTTTGGGTCGGCATTTTTCTGCGTATTTTAGGGAGGAATAGTGACTTTCTGCGTATTTTGGTTTTTTTTTTATCAGTTTAGACCCAGTAAACTGGCTCGATTCACTTTTTTCTTTAATATATAAATTATTTTGAAACCCGACCAAAATTATTAGGATTAAAAAAGTTCAAGTGTCGCTTAGAAATTAAAGAAAAAAACAAAATAATTACACATATGGCGGTAACTTGTTTAGTGACCTGCTGCATCAGGTTAAAAGACCAATTTCAAAAAATTTAAAAACTAACCGAACTTTAAAAAAAAAAATCAAAATAATCGGGAACAATTTCAAGACGATGCAAAATTACTGGACTACAAAAAACATAATTCCTTATTTATAATATTTTTTCACATTTAATTATATATGTTTTAAGAGACAAGGAATTAAAGAAGAATTATTATATAAGAGTTGAAAATTAAGTGTGCATTTAAAATTGCCCAACAAATGTTGTAAATCTTATTTAAATAGCCCAACACACAAAACGCCGTCGTTTAACTTGCCCAGCATAGTATGCTGGTTTTTTTTTTTTTTTTTTTGAGGGCTCAAAGCATAAACACTAACAGATTGATGCTCCTGAGCGAAAGACATAATATGTCGAGGAATATCATCTCCAACCCAAGCTTGAGGGAGGAGAGATTTAATAGCGATCTTATCCAGGTTATGAGCTTCGGTGTTGTGTTTGCGTGGGCAATATCGAACTCCCGACACTGATGAGTTCCGCGAGGATTAGACTTTCTTCATATCCTTTAAAGGGCTCGTCAATGGAGATGTCACTTGTAGCTTCTTTTGAGTCAGAAAGGATCGTGATAGTCTCCCGAGAGATAGTGTTCCAATAAGATATTCTGTCCATGATGGCTATGATTTCAGCAGCAAGCACAGATCCCGGAGGATTAATGTTATGACATCCGGCTGCAAAGGGTTTTCTATCTTTGTCATAAATGAAGAAGCCAACTGCAAAGGCCTTGGATGACTCTTTGTAGGCCGCATCTACCTTCATAATAAAGTTATCTTGAAAAAGCTTGGTGCGGTAAGACGAAGCGGAGTTGGGATGTTTCCCACAGTGAGTTTGGTCTTTTCGTAGTGGAATTGCTCCAGGAAGGCCTCGGTCCAGTTGGCTTGAATTTTCCGTCCTAGGTGGGTTCTGTCTTTAGAGTGTAGGGTGTCGCATCTCTCTTTCCAGACTCCCCAAATCTTAGTAGCAACTTGCTCCAGTTCGGAATTCTCCATGGTAAGAATTAGGTGAATGACCATACTATCATCTGAGACTCCCCTTGCTTTCTTTATAAAAGGCCACCATTTTGTTTGTTCCAAGCTCCTTTTACTCCCTGACAAAAGAAAAGGACATGATTAGTATTGGCATTAGGGTGTCCACAAATGACGCACCTGGGGTGACACTGGACGTGATACGCTGCGAGGTTAGCTTCAGCTGCAATTGCATTTTGGGCTGTTTTCCAAAGGAAGATTCTGACTTTTGGGGAGGATATTGAGATTCCAGATCCTGGACCAAAAGGTAGGAGACATACTTGACGAAGCAGTGTCTCTGTTGTCGGTAATGGAGGAAGTTGGGTGAGCGTTCCAGTAAGCTGATTTAACAGTATAAAGATCATTTTTGGAGTAGCGCCAGAAGCGGGAATCGGAGAGGCACTGGTGATCGATAGGGATTTTTTTAATAGCTTCTGCCTCGTAATTGAGAAAAAGTTTGTTGAGTTTAGACTGGTCCCACTCATGAGTAGTCGAAATGAGCTCATGAACTCTGATGTTATTGTCTTAGGTGGTGCAGGAGGTGATCTTTCCAGAAGAGAGATTTGGTATCCAACGATCTTTTCTCACCTATACCTTATTTCCGTCATGAATTTTCCAAAAGAGGCCCTCGAAAATAATAGGTTTGCTCCACATTATCGAGCGCCAAATATAGGAGGGGTTAGATCCTAAGGTGGCCTCCATAATGTCAGTGTGTTTGAAATATCTAGCTTTTAAGACTTTGGCAACCAGGGAGTCCGGGTAAAGAATGATTCTCCAGATTTATTTTGTCAGGAGTGCCTTGTTGAAGGTGACCAGGTCTCTAAAGCCCATCCCTCCCTCCTTCTTTGGTTTGGTAAGTGATTTCCAATCCTTCCAATGAATTCTCTTGTCCTCCGGGTTACCCCCCCACCAAAACCTAGCACACATCGACTCGATTTCCCCACAAAGTGAAGTAGGAATCCTGAAGCACGACATAGCATAGGTAGGAATAGCTTGGATAACGGATTTAATGAGAATCTCGCGCCCTCCTTCCGAGAAAAACTTTTTTCTTTGAGACTTTATCTCTTAAGTAACCGAACTGCAATCTTTTGCTATGTGTTGAAAAAGTAGGAAGCCCTAGATACAGTTCATGACCCTGGCAAATCTGAATATGGAGGCTAGCTTTTACAAGATCGATATTGTCCTGAGGGGTATTCTTGCTAAAAGTAATGGCCGACTTGTCGAAGTTGATCAACTGGCCAGAGGCTCTTTCGTAATCCTTCAGACATTTCTTGACCGTTTGAACATTCTCTTTGTTAGCTTTGGAGAAAATCAGGCTATCATCGGCGAAGAAGAGATGAGTGATAATCGGGCTTTCTCTGGCGATCCGGATACCCGTGATATTTCCATCTGCAGCCTTGGCATTGATGTCTGAGGAAAGTCCTTGAGCAACAACAACAAAAAGGAAAGGAGATAGGGGGTCCCCTTGACTAAGTCCCCTGGACGGGATGACTCTTCCAGATATGTTGTTGTTGACTCGGAAAGAATAAGAGGGGGTTGTAACACATTCCATAATTAATTTAACTCATTTGGAATCAAAGCCCATTCGAAGCATAACTTTTTCTAAATAGGTCCATTCGACTCTATCGTAAGCCTTACTCATATCCAATTTAAGAGAAGCAAAACCCTGTTTACTCTTGTTGTTTCTAAGCCAATGCATACATTCGTAGCCAAGAACAATGTTATCCGAGATCAGCCGACCCGGAATGAAGGCACTTTGATTGGGGTCAATAAGTGATCCCAGGATAATTCGGAATCGATTAGTGATAGTTCTGGTCACAATCTTATAGGAGACATTGCAAAGACTAATCGGGCGATAGTCTTTCAATGTTTTTGGATTTTTGATTTTAGGGATAAGAGTAATATTGGTAGGATTTTGGTTTTTCAGCCACTGTGCTCCGTTTAGAATCCGGAGACATTCCACCGTGATATCATCCCCGATTTCTGCCCAGGAATTTTGGAAAAAGAGGGCTGTAAAGCCGTCCGGACCAGGGGCTTTCGAGGGGTTCAGATCAAAAAGAGCTTTCCTAACTTCCTCTACAGAGAAGGGTTTTGTTAGGAATCTGTTCATTTCTTCCGTAACAGCAGGATTGATACAGTTGGTGATTACAGAGATAGCCTCGTCAGAAGGATTCAGAGAGTTGAATAAATTGTTATAATAGCCTTCAGTAGTTTTCTTAATATTCTTCTGATCGGTTTGAGGTATACCCTCATCGTTGAGAATTGACGAAATCCAGTTTTTCTTTTTCCTTTCTGAGGCCGTCTTATGGAAGAAAGATGTATTTTTGTCTCCCGAATTGAGCCAGTTAACTCTGGATCATTGTTTACAATGGATTTCCTCTTGGGAAAGGAGCTTCTCCAGTTTACACTCGATGGAATGAATATTTTTTCGATCAAAATTGCGATTCTCAGAATTCAAGCGTTTATTAAGAAGGGCACGAGTTTCCTTAATTTGTCTTCCCAGATTTCCCAGGGAACTTTTCGACCACATTTTAAGGGACTCGGCCACTTCTTGTAGTCGTTTTCCCAGAACAGTCTTATTTACCGATTTCTTCCAACTTGTAGACGCAATGCCCTTATATTCCTCTTCATAGAGCCATTTGTGTTCGAATTTAAAAGAGGAATGGGCATGAGAAGGTGTTATTTGCTGATTGCATTGTAATTTAAGAAGTATAGGTCGGTGGTCCGAACCATAGAAGTCAAGATTCACTGACAAAGCGTCCGGAAAAGTGGAAAACCACGAGTTGTTTGCCGCAAAACGGTTCAGCGGGGCCAAAATGTTATTAACACCCGATCTCATATTATTCCATGTGAACTTGGGGCCCTTTGCTTTTACGTCGTGTAGGTCGACTTGTAGAAGACCCATTTGAAAGGCATTCATATGATTAAAAGATCAAATATTGCCTCCTAGTTTTTCTTTATCTAACAGGATTTCATTGAAATCCCCTCCTACAATCCAATTTTCTGTGGGATTAGTATGTGTTCTAGAATTTTTTTCAAGCAATTCCCATGAAAGATATCGAAGATTATGGTTAGGGTTTCCATAGAAACCCGTAAAGTACCATCTATTGTTTTCAAAAGTAATCGAACAATCAATATGACCTTGCGAGTAAGACAAAATTGAAACTTCAAAATTCTCATTCCAAAATAGAGCAAGACCACCACTCTTGCCAATCGGTTCAACACAAAAACAACCATGAAACTTAAGACTAGTACGCAATTTAGAAATACCAAACTTAGACAACTTAGACTTAGAAATAAACACCAGATGGGGGGATTGGTCAAGGATAAGCCGAATGAAAATTCTTGAATGCCCGTTGTCCCCCGAGGCCACGGGCATTCCAACATATGCAACTCATGGCTGATGGCGGGATTGAGCCGAGTCAAACTCCGCCGAAACAAATCCCAAATCTCCCTTCTGCATATCGTAAAAAAGACGAAAAGCAGAACCAACATCCCCTCTCTGAGAGTAAACAGATATTATGGAGTTCCAAGATACGGAATTCTTGTTATCAATCCCATCGAAAACACGCCAAGCATAAATATAATCACTACCCACAATGCAACAACTCCCATACATGGATATCAACACATTGCACACAAGCACATCAGAAGCATCATGGGTTTTCGAAAACAAACCGTGAATCTGCATCCCCTGTTTCAGCCCTTGAGCCCCCAATCTCTGACAAGCCCTCAGAGCACTCCCGAGTGCATATTGATTGGGAATAAATCCTGCAGACACCATTCTTCCAAATGCAGCTAATGCATCTTTAGGCATTTCGTTTTGAGTGTATCCAGTAATCAAACACGCCCACGTCACCAAATTTCTTTCAGGCATTTCGTCGAACATGTTATGAGCAGACATCAAATCTCCACTCCGTGTATATACATTAATGAGAGTATTGCCCGTGATGACAAAGGTCGGGGCCTCTTCCTTCTTCTGCTTCTTACTTCGGGGCTGGACCACGCCGGGGGAGCCTGTGAAAACGAAGAAAGAGAATCGAATTTTGCCAACAAACGAGGGAGGGGGTTTGGGGGAGAGAACCAGAGTGAAGGTATAATGGATGTGAAAACAGGGAATGTTTGTTGTGTTGGGGCGTGAGGATGCGCTGGGCAATCTATGGTGTAGGCAGCCATAAATGCCATTGCCTGGGAAGGAGAAACGTTGCCCCGGGGGCAGCACCATTTCTCGGTCTTGCCGCAAAAGGAATGCACGCTGGGCGGCGCAAAAAATCTCAAGCAGAGCAGGTAATGATTTCGGATCAAATAACTGGACTGCTGAGCGGGCGAAATAATCGGAGCAAATCGGAGCATTGGGAGAGCACGAGGTGCAGAAAATCTCAAGCACTCCAATCCATGATTTCAAATCGATGGAGAGGGTTACTGAGCGGGAGGAAATATCGGAACCGAGCGGTTGAGTTAGAGAGAGAGAGTCCATACAGGGAGATAATTATATGCCCGTACCGTATGCTGGTTTATTAGACTAGTAGTGATCCGGACCCGTTTATAACTGCTTGCATAATTAACAAGAATGAGATTCATCAAAGAATTTGTAAATTGCATAGTTTGGTAAGTATCTTCTTTTATTTCCTTGTCAACTTCGTCTTGGTAATTGTTTAAACAAAATGAAATTGAACATAAACAAATAAGGGCATAATTAAACACACAATACATGATATTTTAATCGAGTATATTCTTTTTTTAATTCCGAAGTACATATATTTTGATTCGGAAAAGATGTCCAACTCATTAGGCAGAATCACTTTTTTAATTAAGTTGTCCCTTGCGCATTTTGATTTTTTTTAAGCGATTATCATTACTTGTGGCTGATTATAAACACCCACCCTTATACATAAATTACACGTCTAATCCGTGCGATATAGGAATTTAAATATAGTAAAATCAAAATGTACATTGGAAATAAGAACTTCAAATATATAAATATTGTTAATGTAAGTTATTTTTCATCTGACATGCACATATATACATCCAGAGGCGGATGTAGCATGGTGAAAGGGTATGCACTTGCATACCCTCTTTTACCTCCAAAAATGACTATACATATTAATTTAAATAATAAATTAAAGGTATTAAATAGAATTGTGAAATTTTTAACTATTGTAATCTCTTCTGTTGACAAATTAAAATTAATTAGACTAACAGAATTTTATCCTAATGAATTTTCAAATATTAGATTTGTTGTGTCTTAAGGATGAATTTGATAATTTCGTTTATGGTAAGAGGATAGATGATTGATTTTAGGGCTTGAAATATATTGTGGAACTCTCCATTAAGACAAATAAACATGAAATATATCGTCTTTTTTACTTGCTTAATAAGACGTTGTTTATCCTTCGTATGTCAACTGCAAGTGTGAAATGAACATTCATATTAATGACTAATTATGTGAAAGAAAGCTATGAAATAACTTCATAAGTCAATTTTTGAATGATTGCTTATATATATAGAGATATTTGTCTGTAAAAATATACAATGATATTTTGTACCATTTGCAAAGTATGAGAACTCATTAAAAACAATCTTTAGAAAAAGAACTTTTTAAATTGTAATTTTTAATATTTTGTATTTTCAAGTGCTAAATTGTCTATATAATGTCTTTTATATTAATCCTTATTTTAAGACTTACTTTTCATTTTGAATGGAATGATTTTGATTTTTTTTAGTATTCTCATAATTATGCATACCCTATTTAAATTTTCTGAATCCGCTACTGTATACATCAATGATATAAATTGCTAATGGACTTAGTACAATGTATGTCAAGTGTCAACGCACATGATACATAGCATATTATAAATATCTCGATGAAATTTATTATTTTTAATTAAAAAGAGGAAGGACCATGCAGATACATGTCCATTGGATGAAACTTCTGGACCTACAATTGCTCTCATAGTCATCATCCAAAAGTTAATCTTGATACTTGGGGTAATTTTGGATTTTATTGACTGAGAATTATATTTATAATTTTCTGAATATTGTAGTTATAGAATTTATCGTGACAAATTCATAGTCACAAATAATATGAAGACATACATAGTTTACAATTCAATCCATGTGAAAATTATATGTTTGGGTTGGGTCAGAAAAGAAAAGAAAACTAAGTGACAAAGTGTGTTTGTAGGGATCCATAATTGGGGTCTTATATAATTTTCAAATCCAGCAATACGAAAGTGTAGATAAAATTATGCAAATCAGCAAAAGATATCTTCTTCCATTGGCCAACAATAAAAGAAGATAATTATTTATTCTAACAATCTTTTTTTCAGTTGAAAATATTGGATAGAAATTTTGTCCACCGACTCAAAGCAACGTGAAATTTAAATGTATTTTTTTTAAATATATAAATTATTTTTTTAGTTAAATGTGTAAGTTATTTTTATTGAAATATAAAGTTGTTTGTAGTAAAAAATTTGTATTTTATTGTAAAAATAGTTTATATTTTTTAATAAAAAATAATTTATATTTGTTTGTAAATGCTTTTGAATAGTACAATATATGAATATACTTAATGCATACAATATTAAAATTGGAATTGGAATTTTGTTGATGTTTATAAATATACAGAGGAATGACTGGATAATGAAGCAGATTAGCAGAGGTTGAAGCATTTGAATATAAGAATATCAGATCTCGAAAATATTTATTATATACTCATAATATCATATGTATTGCTGCGTTTGCGTGTGAAATCCAAAGGTGTTCGATTAAATTTTTTAACCTTTTGAAGTTTACACCTCGAAAATATTTAATATGTTATCATCTACCATATGTATTGCGTGTGAAATCCAAATGGGTTCGATTATTTCTTAACTTTCTGAAATTTCTTCCCTAATCCACTCACCCCCACGTGGGGAGCTAAGGAAAGTACGTGGTACTTTGGTTTATTCAACGTTTTTTTTTGTCAAATGATTGATTTTTTGTTTATTTATATTTTTAGTGGAGAAAATTTTCATTGGATGATTTTATGTATGATTTCAATTATATCGAGGGTTGTATTTCAAGACTCGTCAAAATAAAAAACCAAAGTATAGGGTAAAAAAAAAAACTAAGTTTCACACAATAATATATAAAATTAATTAAGGAGTGTAATTTATATTATTAAAGGATATTAATTATGATAATTGAATAATAGTAATTTTTTTTACTATAAAAGGTATTACTCATAGCATCGAAACATGTTTTTTTTTTTTTGACGGATCGAAGGATGCATGTGACTTATATAGATTTTGAAGGAATATCCCATACACGTACGGCTTTGAAATTTCATAGGTGCTTTATTTGTCAATTGTGACTATGATTAAATCTTACTAAGTTAATGCTATATTGGCTGCGTTATAATTTATGTCCATGTGAGACTTATCAGTGGGAACATGACGTGCTCAATTTTTTTTTTAAAAAATGTATAAGAATGAAAGAACAGACTATTAAATCAGAATGCAACAGCTTACAATTTAATTTATAAGGAATATCCAACGGTTAACAACATCAATTATTTACAGAATAACAAAACAAATATGAAAAGTTTGCACGGAGTCACTTCCACAAATTAATACCGACTCCATCGAATACCTTACCTAAAACTGGATTACCACTTTTGAAAATCAATGCCTTCCAAAATTTTCAAACTAACTGAATGGATAAAATTATATTTTTCACTTTTTTTAAGTAAAAATCCCAACACTACACGGAAGCTTTAGGCAGCAAAAAAAAAAAAAAAAAGTGGGTGACACTGACTGGTTTTTTTGATAAAATGAAAAACAGAATTCGAATTACTAAATTACCATAAAATAAAAAGTTGCCTACAAATTTTTCAACATGACAACAAATTTTCGCAATAAAATTAATTTTGTTCTTAATTAGTAAAAATTACGTACGATTTATCTATAAATTTTGAAATATTTAATAGTTAAATAAATTACACACATACAAATTGTCTACACATTTGTAATTTTGTAGATAAAATAAATTACTGACATAAATAATTTCGTAAGAAATTTGTTTGTCTATGAAAATTTAAATTGCGTAGACTATTTATTAGTAGGTAATTCGAAATTTCAAAATTCGTAAATAAATTATAAATAATCTATTAAAATTTATAAACTCTATATAGATAAGTTCTTGTTAGACAATTCTCACTATTACTTAATAATAAAATTATTTGCGCAAAAACTTGTATGCAATATTGCATACAAGTGATATGTGCAATTAACTCAAATTAGGGTTTTTTTTATTTTTCTCGGGTCAGGCCCATCTTGTTTCGGATCCGCACTTGTTGTTTCTTCTTCTTCACGATCTTCTTCTTCCTCGCGATCTTCTTCTTCCTTTGCGATCTACCAGATATTTGCCGATAAGGCGCTCAGGCTTACCAGCGTTCTCTTGGTCGTCTCCGATATGAAGAAATGATGAAGGTTATGATCTGATTGTTAACGAAAAGTTGACGAAATTAGATATGTGTTTCTAATTAGTTTGTAGGGTTTGAATAAATTAGTATTGCTTCTGATATTTTGTTGTTGTTGTTGTATGAAATTTGATTGAATAAACATTATCTTCTCACGTTGTTCTTTAAATCTGTAATTTTGGATTGTACTGGTTTGAATAAATTAGTATTGCTTGTACTGGTTTTTGTTCATGTAGTAACACTCGTTTGTTCATAGGGTAACACTCTTTTGTTCATGTAGTAACACATCAAGTTGTTCTCTAATTTTGTATTTTTGGACTGAGGATTTCTTTTCGCGTTTGTACTGGTTTTGTTCATGTGGTAACACGTTTTTCTTCATAGGGTAACATTTTTTGTTCATGTAGTAACACATATTTTTTAGTAATATGTAACATTGTACACATGTCGTCGTCATACTAAATGAATACTCATGTGTTACCATATGAACAACAATGTGTTACCATATGATAATATATATTTTTTTTAAATGATATATTTTTAAAAAAAATGATAATGTAATTTTTATTTCACGTAGTAACACATTTTGTTTCTATAAGTATCATATTTTTTTCATGTAGTAACACATAAAAAAAAACTTTTAAAAATTATGTATTCAATAGGATTTGAACCGGCAACCGAATACATTAACAACAAACATGAACCACTAGGCTACAACACATATTTGTTAAAGATATCATTTTAGAATACATTAACAGCAGACATGAACCACTAGACTACAACACATATTTGTTAAAGATATCATTTTATAAATATATATGTGTTCGCCCAACTCACAGCTCTGCCCGCCCACAGCCCCTCCCGCCCACGCCCGCCCTGCCCGACCCGACCCGCCCTAGGATGACCCGCGAATTTTAGGCTAATTTGCTTTATTTATGATGTATTGCACATATCACTAATGTGCAATATTTCACAAGAGACCTATTAAATTATTTTTCTTACAAATTTTGTAGCCATGTTAAATAAATTTGTGGGGCAATTTTTGTATTTGGAAAATGGAAATCCAACTGCTGACTTTCGGAGTGAGAATTAAGTTGAAAGAAACTATAATTAAATTAATTTTGTCTAAATCTTTTTATTTCGATAAATTCACTTTTAATCACTTCATTTATTAATTCTACCATCTCCCATTCTCTCCCTTTACATATGTTTCTCAATTTTATACCTTTCAAAAAAAATCTCATTTTTATCTACTGTAGGGCTTTTGGGAAATTTAAAATAAAAACTGCATCAGTTTATCCATTTGGGTAATTTTTCATTTAAAAAAAAAAAAACAATGGAAGTGGACAAAAAGCTAATTTGTGAAAATTAAAATATAAAAATCTATAGAACGGAAATAAAAAAATGGTAAAATTAAATGATAAAAAGAAACACAAGTCTTCCTTCATTAATATGTAAACCTAATATTTGGTGCATGAGGTGCATGACATCATCTCTTCACAGAATTATATACAGTGGCTATTTTTGGGTGCCTATTAAATAAACTCCAATTTTATTAAAAGATCAACAAATCACAGGACAGGAGAGGAAAAGAAATCACACATAAATTAAACTTAATCGAGCTAGGATATGAATGTAACGCGAGTCTGAAATCCTTTTTTTTTTCAATGCTCATCTATTTCACCTTTCGCTTCGTCTTAAAGAACAAAACAAGTTTTTATTTAATATGTACACCTTAATTCCTATCATTATAAATGACGTACGTTTTGACTATTTATTTAATTTATTACATTTCTTTCTAAATTTCCCTTAAAATTATTAAAATACTTTGATAAATATGTTATTTTAATTATAAAATGTCAAACATTTGTTTATGCCATAAATAGGACCTTAAATATTTTCTTAATATGGATATTTGCATTGATCTAAAATGACACATATCTTGAATAAACTGTCTCGACTCACATCTAATGATATCTTCAAGATTAGGTTTGCACCATAATTAAAGCTCAGAAAATAAAATGTGAAGAATGTCTAGCTAGTTTAATATAACTAATACATTTTTTTGGGAAGGTAAAAATGAATTAAATTACAGAGTATAATGGGTACTCTTTTTTTTTTTGAGGGCTCACAGGAATAAAGGACAACTATTGATGTTCCTGAGCGAGTGACAAGATATGTCGGGGTATCTCTTCTCCAACCCAAGCTCGAGGGTGGAGAGATTTTGTCGCCAAATTGGCCATGTTGTGAGCTTCAGTATTGTGCTTGAACGGGCAGTAGTGAATTCCCAACACTTGGGAATTTCGGACAAGTCCCCGGGCTTTGAGGATCAGGTTCTCTTCGTAGCTTTTGTAGGGATTATCCTTGGAGATGGATTTTATGGCCTCCCTGGAATCTGAGAGGATGACAATAGGGGCTCCTAATAGACTGTTCGAAAAGGCTAAACCATCCATAATTGCAATAATTTTGGTGGCAAGAACCGATCCAGGTGGGTTGATTTTATGGAATCCAGCCGCCAAAGGTTTATGATTTTTATCTAGGATGAAGAATCCTATTGCATAAGACATCGACGATTCATTATATGCTGCGTCCACCTTCATTATGTAGTTGTCGCTAAATTTCTCGATTCGAAAAGTGGATCTTGAGTTGGCCTTTTGACTTGTATGGAGAGACAGCTTATTCTTCTCAAAGTGAAATTGTTCCAGGAAGGACTCGGTCCAGTTCGCCAGTACCTTACATCTTGACATGGTATCAATTTTGTGGTGTAGGATGTCACACCTTTCCTTCCAGACCCCCCACATTTTAGTGGCTATCTGTTCAATTTTGGGATTTTCTTTGGTTAAGATCAGGTGGGTGGTCAGACAGTCAGTCTCAGCTCATTTCGCGGTCTTGATAAGAGGCCACCACATCGTATTGCACCATTCTTCTCTGACACCCTGACAAAAAAAGAGAACATGGTTAGTACTAGCATTATGGTGTCCACAGAGCAAAGACTTTGGAAAGTCTTAACATGGTGAGTCGATGAGTTAGCCTCAAATTGCGATAAGATTGTAATTTTGTCTTCCAGAGAAAGATTTTAATCTTCGGGGGGATGTCGAGTTTCCATATTTTGAGCCAAAAATTGGGGACCGTGCTTGGGGAGGCCGCCCCCCGTTGTAGTTATTAGGTGCTTTGCAATTAGCGTTCCAATAAGCCGATTTAACTGAAAAGATATCCTTCTTATTGAAACTCCAGAAGCGAGAATCAGAAGGGCCATGGTGATCAATCGGGATTTTCTTAATGGCTTCCTTCACATATTCAAGGAAGAGGCTGGAGAGCTTGGGTAGATCCCATTCCCGGGAGGGTGTAATGAGCTCCTCCACTTTAATATTGTGATTACCATCAATGAGAGAGGTGATATTTCCAGAGGGAAGGCAAGGAATCCAACAGTCATTCCTGACATTAACCGATTTACCGTCGTGGATTTTCCAGTAGAGGCCCTCAAATAAGGTAGGCCTGCTCCACATCATTGAATGCCAGATGTAAGAAGGGTTTGACCCTAGGGTAGCCTCCATCACGTCGGTATGTTTAAAGTATCTGGCTTTAAGAACTTTTGCTACAAGTGAGTCCGGGTACAGAATAATTCTCCAAATTTGCTTAGCTAGTAAAGCTTTGTTGAAAGTGATCAGGTCCCTAAAACCCATCCCACCTTCCTTCTTGCTGGTGGTAAGCATCTTCCAGTCTTTCCAATGTATTTTTTTATCTTCTGGACTACCTCCCCACCAAAATCTAGCGCACATCGATTCAATTTCACCACACAATGATGTGGGTATTCTAAAGCAAGACATAGCATAGGTCGGTATTGCTTGGATGACGGATTTGATAAGAACCTCCCGACCCCCTTTTGTGAAAAATTTATGTTTCCAACTGCTCAACTTATTAGCTAATTTATCCCATAAGTAACCGAATTGAATTCTTTTGCTACGAGTAGAAAAGGTAGGGAGCCCTAGATAAAGATCATGTCCTTGGCATATCTGGATGTGAAGACCGGCCCTAACCACCTCAATGTTGCTGGGGGGCACATTCTTGCTGAAGGTAATTGCCGATTTATCAAAATTGATCATCTGGCCGGATGCTTTTTCATAATCGGCATTCCTTGATCGTCAATACCTCCCCCCTTGTGGCTTTGAAAAAGATTAGGCTGACATCAGCAAAGAAGAGATGGGTGATCATCGGGCTCCCCCTAGCAACACGAATTCCAGTGATAGAGCCCTCAGCTGCTTTAGCATTAATAATCGAGGACAAACCTTGCGCTATGATCACAAACAGAAAGAGGGAAAGCGGATCTCCTTGTCGGAGTCCTCTGGATGGAATTACCCTTCCCGAGATGTTGTTATTCACCCGAAAGGAGTACGTAGGTGTTTTGACGCATTCCATGATTATCTTAACCCACTTGGCATGAAAGCCCATTTTAGTCATAACCTTTTCCAGGTAGCCCCATTCAACCCAGTCATAGGCTTTGCTCATATCGAGCTTGAGTGAAGCAAAGCCCTGCTTGCTTTTGTTATTTCTTAGTCAATGCATGCATTCGTAGTCAATAATAATATTATCCGAAATCAGGTGTCCTGGGATAAATGCACTCTAGTTGGGGTCAATAATTTGGCCAAGAACATTCCTAAATCGATTAATGATTGTTCTGGCAACGATCTTGTAAGAAACGTTACATAGGCTGATTGGTCAATAGTCTTTCAGAGTCTTGGGATTTTTGGTCTTTGGAATGAGGGTGATATTGGTCGGATTTTGGTTATTCAGGCTGTGTTCGGATTTAAGGACCCGTAGACACTCTCGGGTAATGTCATCTCCAATATCCTCCCACGAGTCTTGAAATAAAAGGGCCGAAAAGCCATCAGGGCCCGGGGCTTTAGAGGGATTCAAGTCAAACAGAGCTTTTCTAACTTCTGTTGGGATTATACTGGAAAGTATGCTTTTACTTTGTATAATCAAAACTGAATTTCGGACTTATTTACTGAAATAAATTGTTTATCACTGATGCTTTAAATATCATTGAATGTTACATATATTTACTGCATAACTGTTCAATAAATAGTACATGTTACATTGTAATTAATTTAGTGATACCAGATCACAGAAGATTAAATTAACAGTCCCTTGTAACCAAAAGTACACCATTCACTACCTAGATGGAAATGAACAATCCATCGTGAAAGGTTGAAGTGTAAGGCTCAGATTGACTTGTCTTGACCAAGAGATTACACTAGTGCATAACTGATGCACTGAATAGGACATACAGGAGGACAAATTCTTCAGAACTGAACAAGGAAGAATTAGACCTCAGTGGTTCGTTATTTCTTAATCTTCGTCCCTTAAATAGGATCACGTGTGGTTGGTAACTATTGCTTTGACATATCATGGGTAGAGAATCAACGAGATTCAATACTTTTTATCTTGGGCAATATTATTGGTCACATGCGATTGCTAAGATTTAATACGGAGAATCGTGTGCAAGTACGCTTGTTCGATTTGCCCCCTTGGGAGGTTCATAAGCTTTATCATACCAAATCTTGCAAGTGGAACTAGTTTCCGGTATGGATAATAATGTTGAACCGTTCCTTAACCAAGGACAAAAGATATTAATTAATGGAAAGCTATTTCAGTGGCTTGAATTAATTAGTGGGCTAGATAATCTTAAACACGGGAAATAATAATCGGGAGCCATATTGACTGTAATATGGGTTAAGATGGATAATGCAAAATTAATTATGTAGTGGGATTAATTAATATTTATGGGCTTGAATAATATTGTGGCTCAATATTGATAATTCAAGATCCATTGGAAGGTCCAATCTTAATTCTCCTAAAGGCCCCCTAACTAGCCCAACATAAAGTCCAATAACTGAAAAAGGTGTTTAAAAATAAAATAAATATGTTGCTTAATTTTTCCTCATAATTTCGAAAGTCATAAATAAAAGAGGGAGAAAGATTTTATTTGAATTTTGTTATGGAATGAAGATATGTATTCTTGGAATACAAGATTATCTCATTAAATTCAAGAAATCTCTCACTTGGTTATTTATGGGGATATTTTTCGAAAATTTTGAATATAAAGGGCAAGAAAGATTTTCTTGATTTTCTTGAAAAGATATTATGAAAGATATGTATTTCTTGAAATACAAAAATATCCCATAAATTCAAGAAGATCCAAATCTTGGAATCTTGTTCCCTATATTTTGAAAATTCCGTAACAAAGAGGAGTTGGGATTTTTGTGGAATATTTTAAATATGGAAAAAAAAATATATTGGATATATTCAAGATTTCTTGAAGATCAAGAAAAAGATTTTCCCATCTTATTCATGCACAAAATTTCGTCCAACACCCCTCTATAAATAGGGGATGAATGTTTCATTCCCAGAGGAACACGAAAATTGGTTTTTCGGAAAAATATCAGCGTCGATAAAATATAAAATATTTTGAAACGTCGACAGATTGTGTATTTTCAAAAAACGTCAATTGTGAGTAGTGTACAATTTCATGTGCTGAAAAAAATTAGTAAATCCACAAAGGTGGTGCAACAAAGTTTATTTTCCTTTTGTTAATTGTTCGCGAGCATCCTACCACCGGATTGTCGAGCAAGGATTAAGGGAATATTTGGGAAGGTTTTTTTGGTGTGTCTAATCAACGAGGCCATTGTCATTCCAAGAGGTACATTCACGTTAACTCGTAGTAATTCCGCATGCGTAGGATTTACGTGAACTGTTTATATGCTTGATTTGTTGTTGAATTATTATTTGAATTAATATAGGATTAATTCATGCTAGTAATAATTATAAGAATTAAATTTGTATTTAAATATTTATCCCGAATAGACTCGTGCAATTAATTCCCCAACAACTGGTATCAGAGCCTCGGTTTCGGGCTCTGAATTTTAAATTATAATTTAATTTGTTATCATTAAATTTGAAATTGGATAGTAGAATTGCTAGATCTTTTTTGCAGGTATCCAATTGTCATGGAATTTAATGTGTTTATTTATGCATGCATATAAATTGTGGTTTTTTATTCGATTCGAATTGTTTTTTCGAGAAAATCCATGAGTAGATTAGGATTTGTTTGATTTGATCAATGCGGAGAAAATCTAGGTTTATTTATTTTTTGTTAAATAACCGGATCGAAAATGGAGGCGAGTAAGAATTAAAGGATAGATCTAGAATTAGGTTTATTTATCGCGTGAAAACGTGTTAAATTTAACCGAAGCGATCGGCCTGACGCGGGATCGGCACGCAGGCCGGGCGAAAAAAAATCGAGGCGGCGGGCGGGAGTAGATTAGCGTCTTGATACGGCTCGCGGAAAGCCGCGTCTTAATTTGTTTGACTTTAAGGCGGCCGGATTAGATCAATGGCGTTCGAGACGGAGTTCTTTTAATCGAGTGGGAACAAGAAAAAATCAAACCATGACAATTGGATAATTTGTGCCCAATATGTTTATTTTTCCGCTTTTCTTGATTTATTAGTTTTCTTGTGCTTTATTTAATTTGTTTAAATGTGTTTTTAAAAATCTCACCTTCAAAAATTACTAAGTATGTTTAAATAATTAATTGACAATTTTATTCGGATAATAATAAAATTGAATTAATTTTGACCTCCATGATTTATTTATTTGTGAATTCTTTTTGGAGAAAATTCCCCACGGGACGGTCAAAAGTTAGCTTTCACATGAATGAATTCCAAATGGATGATTGTGGATTATTACTAGTGGCGGACGATTTCAAAGCGTAAATAATAATTTTGTATTTAATCATGGTTATTACTTAGGTATAAAATAGATATGCATATACTTCTAAGGTCAATTTTATATTGGTCAGTGGGAGCCAACTATTAATCTGGATATTAAAGGTTTATAATTGTTCTTGTTTATCTTGAATGTGTTTAAATAATGACCCACCCCACGTGGCTTATTTAAATTGTTTTGAGACGATGCATGTTCATATTTTTTGAGATTTTAATATGAAACATGTGATTGAACCTTGTGATATATTTATGCTTATGCATATTATTATTTATTTCGATTAAAGATGTCGTAACCTTTTAATCACTTTCGCTATTATACTTAAAGTCAATAGAACAAGTATGGAAACTATATTGATTGGAAACGGAAAATTATAATTGTCTAATCGCACAAAAGCACAAGTGGATTCTTGACACCAAAATCGGATGAGCCGGCGAAGTCAAAAAATGCGAGACTCGTCGGATCACCTTTGCGAGAGATGTCGTCCGCTGTAATTGGTGGAGGGCAAACCCGTGAGGATTACGTCCTCAAAATTGATGGCTCATCCGAACAAACTTGAAGTTCTCGAAGTCTGATTATAACTGGAGACTCGGATGAATTTGGTACTTCATTCTCGGCCCAAAAGTTTTCGAGCAATTTTGCCTCGCAGCCGATTTGTTGCAAGCTTTGGTCTCGCAGAGATGTTGATAGGGCACCAAATGTTGATAGGGCACCAAGGTCCGCCTGTCATGAGATGTCATCAGGCGTCTTTGAAACTGCTTTTGAAGAGCGAGTTCTAATTTCCAAGAGTGTTTTATGTTCCCGGGTTTAGAAAAGCGGCGAGAATAACTTAAATGGCGGCACGGATCTTTGCGTCGCGAATCGAGCGGTTCGAGAATGGCGTGGCGTTATGAGCGTGGCGTTCGAGCGGAGTTCTTTGAGAAAGAAGACGATCAGTGGGAGAAATTCAAGGCGGCGTTTCTTCTTTCAAAATCAAGCCAAGAAAAATCAAACCATGACAATTGGATAATTTGTGCCCAATATGTTTATTTTTCCGCTTTGCTTGATTTATTATTGTGTTTTCTTGTGCTTTATTTAATTTGTTTAAATGTGTTTGCATGAGAGTTGCCCAATTAAAAATCTCACCTTCAAAAATTACTAAGTATGTTTAAATAATTAATTGACAATTTTATTCCGGATAATAAAATTGAATTAATTTTGACCTCCATGATTTA
This sequence comes from Stenogyne calaminthoides, assembly GCA_037126765.1. Taxonomy (NCBI): domain Eukaryota; kingdom Viridiplantae; phylum Streptophyta; class Magnoliopsida; order Lamiales; family Lamiaceae; genus Stenogyne; species Stenogyne calaminthoides. The sequence goes on from JBBCBC010000019.1 coordinate 32,093,557, forward strand.
TTTATTTGTGAATTCTTTTGGAGAAATTTTCTGGGGACGGTCAAAAGTTAGCTTTCACATGAATGAATTCCAAATGGATGATTGTGGATTATTACTAGTAGTGCGACGATGACTCTCCCCACGAGGCTCGTTCAAAGCAAAATAATAATTCTGTATTTAATCATGGTTATTACTTAGGTATAAAATTGATATGCATATACTTCCCCGAAGTCCCTGTCAATTTTATATTGGTCAAGTGGGAGCCAACTATTAATCTGGATATTAAAGGTTTATAATTGTTCTTGTTTATTTTTTCGCTTGAATGTGTTTAAATAATGACCCACCCCACGCGGGCTTATTTAAATTGTTTTGAGATGTTGGGCGATGCATGTTCATATTTTTTGAGATTTTAATATGAAACATGTGATTGAACCTTGTGATATATTTATGCTTATGCATATTATTATTTATTTCGACCAAAGATGTCGTAACCTTTTAATCCTTTCGCTATTATACTTAAAGTCAATAGAACAAGTATGGAAACTATATTGATTGGAAACGGAAAATTATAATTGTCTAATCGCACAAAAGCACAAGTGGATTCTTGACACACCAAAATCGGATGAGCCAATGGCGCGAAGTCAAAAAAATGCGAGACTCGTCGGATCACCTTGCGGCGAGAGATGTCGCCAGTAATTGGTGGAGGGCAAAACCCCGTGAGGGATTACTTCTCCAATCCTCAAAATTGATGGCTCATCTGAACAAACTTGAAGTTCGAAAGATGTCAGATTATAACTGGAGACTCGGATGAATTTGGTACTTCATTCTCTCGCCCAAAAGTTTTTACGAAAGCAATTTTGCCTGTTTTATCAAAGTCGATTTGTTGCAAGCTTTGGTCTCGGTTAGAGAGATGTTGATAGGGCACCAAACTCAAGCTTTTTGACGTGAAAAGTGGTCCGTCTTCATCTTCCAAGGCCAAGGGATGGCAAGAAGAAGAAGGTGACCAAAGGCCATAAGCAATCAGACTCAAGCTGTTGCCAAGGGCAATGATAAGATGACGAATCTTTGGTGGTGTCAAGAAAAATCCAAAGAGGAAGTGCTTAAGCTGCGGTGAAAGAGGACAATGGAGGTTTGCCTGTTCCAACCCCAAAAGGGCCGGAAAGAAAGGTAATTCTCATGCACTAATTGTTGAAACTTGTTTAGCGGCGTATACTTCTCATTCGTGGGTAGTTGATACGGGATCCACTAATCATGTTTGCTTCTCACGGGTTCAAACCGATTCGACAACTTAGTGGCGGTGAGATCCTCATCACATCATTGATGGCGTCTTAATGAAGAGTGGCAAGAATTGCATTAAAGCGATGGGAGAAGTGCACCTATCTTTTGAAACACGAGTTCTAATTTTAAGAGATGTTCTTTATGTTCCCGATTTTAGAAAGAATTCACTTTCAGTTTCTAAAATTCTGTTAATAGACACTTAGTTTCTTCTAATAAGAAATCATTTCTTGAAATGATGAGTGTATTTGTTATGGGACATTGATGGAAAATCTCTATACAATTAATTGTGCACACCACTCACGAAATGCATCCTATAACACATCAACTGTTTCCGATAAAAGAAAACGTGAACGAGACACTTCTATGGCATCTAAGATTGGGACATTAATCCAAAGAGGATCCAAAGGTTGGTAGAAGGTGTTGTTTGGAGTCTCTCCAAGTTGAACTAATTCCAACCTCGCGAATCATGTTTGGAGAGTAAAAATGACCAAGAGGGCATTGAGCCAAGAGGAATATAGCCAAAGAAGTGTTAGAAATCGCGTTCCACCGGATGTATGTGGTCCAATGTCAACCAAAGCAAGAGGAGGTTATGAGTATTTCATCACTTTTATTGATGACTACTCAAGGAATACGATTATATTTTCCTTATGAAGCATAAATCTGAGACCTTTGAGAAATTCAAAGAATTTAAGGCTCAAGCAGAGAATCATAGGAAAAACGTATCAAGTCTCTACGATCCAATCGTGGAGGCGAATACCTCGGCCGATGAGTTTTTTAACTACTTGTCGATAAAGGGATTGCATCCGACTAATCGCACCGGAACCCCTCAACAAAGCGGGGTTTATGAGCAAAAAAAAAGAACTCTTTTGGAAATGGTTAGATCTATTATGAGTTATGCGGATCTTCCCAAGTCATTCGGGGTCATGCCTTGGAAGCAATGACCTTGAATAATATTCTTCATACATTCTCGAACTTGGTGCCATCCAAATCGGTTCCCAAAACTCCCAAAGAATTGTGGACCAAAAATAATACAATTTTAAAAGCCCAATTTTGAGACACATGAAGATTTGGGGTGTCCGCCTGAAAAAAAAACGTTGTTGGACAAGGATTTTTTGAATATTTTAATAAATTGGATCCTCGATCGTCCCAATTAAGGTTGTTTGTGGGATACCCCGAGGAACAAAAGGGTGTATGTTCTATGGTCCAAGAAGATCAAAAGGTGGTAATAAGCACCCACTTTAGATTTTTGGAAGAAGATTATATGAACGAAAAAGAAGACCTAGAAGTGAGATTACCTTAAATGAGCTAAGGGGGGCTAACCTCAATGCCAACATTTATAAGATGACATACCAAACAACACACTTACACAATCGGAACCTCGTCAGTAGTGGGAAGGGTTGTGAAACAACCGAGAGATTCATGGGGATAGGAGAGTCCTCGGACTTGATCCTGTCAAGACAAATCGGACCCATGGACATATGACGAGGCAATCCAAGACAAGGATGCGTTTCTTGGCAAACAACAATGAAAGCGAAATGGGTTCTATGGATCATAACAGAGTGTGGGAGCTAGTCGAACCACTTAATGGGGTCAAACCCATTGGTTGCAAAGTGGGTGTACAAGAGAAAAAGAGGACCGGACGGGAAAGTGGAAACCTTCAAGGCAAGACTTGGCGAAAAAAGGTTATACTCAAAAAAGAAGGGATCGATTATGAGGAAACTTTTTTTCGCCAGTAGCCATGCTCAAGTCCATCCGAATTCTCTTATCGATTGTCACAAGATCTCGACTTTAAAATCGGCAAATGGATGTCAAGACGATCTCCAACTTTTCCTTAACGGAAGTCTTGATGAAGAGATCTATATGCAACAACCCCAAGGCTTCATTGAAAAAGGCCAAGAACACCTAGTTTGTAAGCTCATGAAGTCCATTTACGAACTCAAACAGCATCCGAGCTTGAAACCAATGTTTTGATCATGTTATAAAGTCTTATGGGTTTGATCAAAATGAGTTCGAAAGTTTGTGTGTACAAAAAGCGTGTCGGAGGCGCATTGGTATTCTTAGTACTATCGTAGAAGACATTCGATCATCGGAACGATGTAAAGGTGTTATCGGGGCGTAAGGGCATGGCTTTCAAAAGCAGTTTGATATGAAGGACTTAGGGAAGCCGCACACATCCTTGGGATCAAGATCTTTCGAGATCGCAAGAAAATGATGATAGGCTTGTCGCAAGCTTCATACATAGACACCTTGTCTTGAAACGATTCAAAGATGAGATTCCAAGAAAGGCGTACCTTTCGGACATGGAATCCATCTATCCAAGAAAATGTGCCCTAAGACACAAAAAGGAGATAGATGACATGAAAGGCATTCCATATACTTGGGCGTCGGAAGCCTTATGTATGCAATCTTTGTATGCGAGACCGGATATACGCTTTGCCGTTGGCATGGTGGCAAGATATCAAAGTAACCCTTTGGGGAAAGAACATTGGACGGCAGATTAAAAACATTCCAAGTATCGAAAAGAACTCGAGATAGAATGTTAATTTTATCACCGATAGTCTAATCCCCATCGGACTTCTTTTACTACGGAATTTCGGATTTTCAATCAGACTTAGATTCTAGAAAATCTACCTCCGGTAATGTGTTTTGCATGGGGGGAGGAGCCATGACATGGAGAAGCGTCAAGCAGAAATGCGTCGCAGATTCTACCATGGAAGCCGAATATGTAGTCGCTTGCTTGCGGCAAAAAAAGCGGTTTGGCTCAAGAACTTCCTAGTGGACTTGAATGTAGTTCCGAATTTGCCTAGCAGAATCACTGTTTATTGTGACAATGCCGGAGCAGTTGCAAATTCAAGGGAACCAAGAGCCCACAAGGCCAGCAAACACATTGAAAAGAAATACCATCTTATACGAGATATCGTTAAGATAGATGAGATATAAGGTGGCAAAGATAGCGTCGGAAGACAACCCAGCGAGATCCATTCACAAAAGGCCTCCGGCGAATACATTCGAGAGACATGTGGAAGGAATGGGTGTCAAGACCATTGTCAATCTGCTTTGAGTATAAGTGGGAGAAATTATTAGGTTCGTGTAGGTGACATTAGATGTCACGTATTAGGAACTACACGAGACATGTTGTAGTATACTTAAAAGCAGACTTTGAGTATAAGTGGGAGATTGTTTGGATTATACTGGAAAGTATGCTTTTACTTTGTATAATCAAAACTGAATTTCGGACTTATTTACTGAAATAAATTGTTTATCACTGATGCTTTAAATATCATTGAATGTTACATATATTTACTACATAACTGTTCAATAAATAATGCGTGTTACATTGTAGTTAATTTAGTGATACCAGATCACAGAAGATTAAATTAACAGTCTCTTGTAACCAAAAGTACACCATTCACGACCTAGATGGAAATGAACAATCCATCGTAAAAGGTTGAAGTGTAAGTCTCAGATTAGCTTGTCTTGACCAAGAGATTACACTAGTGCATGACTGATGCACTGAATAGGACCTACAGGAGGACAAATTCTTCAGAACTGAACAAGGAAGAATTAGACCTCAGTGGTTCGTTATTTCTTAATCTTCATCCCTTAAATATGATCATGTGCTATTGCTTTGACTTATCATGGGTAGAGAATCAACGAGATTCAATACTTTTTTATTATGGGCAATACTATTGGTCACATGCGATTGCTAAGATTTAATACGGAGAATCGTGTGCAAGTACGCTTGTTCGATTTGCCCCCTTGGGAGGTTCATAAGCTTTATCATACCAAATCTTGCAAGTGAAACTAGTTTTCGGTATGGATAATAATGTTGAACTGTTCCTTAACCAAGGACAAAAAATATTAATTAATGGAAAGCTATTTCAGTGGCTTGAATTAATTAGTGGGCTAGATAATCTTAAACACGGGAAATAATAATCGGGAGCCATATTGACTGTAATATGGGTTAAGATGGATAATGCAATATTAATTATGTAGTGGGATTAATTAATATTTATGGGCTTGAATAATATTGTGGCTCAATATTGATAATTCAAGATCCATTGGAAGGTCCAATCTTAATTCTCCTAAAGGCCCCCTAAGTAGCCCAACATAAAGTCCAATAACTGAAAAAGGTGTTTAAAAATAAAATAAATCTGTTGCTTAATTTTTCCTCATAATTTCGAAAGTCATAAATAAAAGAGGGAGAAAGATTTTCTTTGAATTTTGTTATGGAATGAAGATATGTATTCTTGGAATACAAGATTATCTCATTAAATTCAAGAAATCTCCCACTTGGTTATTTATGGGGATATTTTTCGAAAATTTTGAATATAAAGGGCAAGAAAGATTTTCTTGATTTTCTTGAAAAGATATTATGAAAGATATGTATTTCTTGAAATACAAGAATATCCCATAAATTCAAGAAGATCCAAATCTTGGAATCTTGTTCCCTATATTTCGAAAATTCCATAACAAAGAGGAGTTGGGATTTTTGTGGAATATTTTAAATATGGAGAAAAGAATATATTTGATATATTCAAGATTTCTTGAAGATCAAGAAAAAGATTTTCCCATCTTATTCATGCACAAAATTTCATCCAACATCCCTCTATAAATAGGGGATGAATGTTTCATTCCCAGAGGAACGCGAAAATTAGTTTTTTGGAAAAATATCAGCGTCGATAAAATATCAAATATTTTTGAAACGTCCACAGATTGTGTATTTTCGAAAAACGTCAATTGTGAGTAGTGTACAATTTCATGTGCTGAAAAATTAGTAAATCCACAAAGGTGGTGCAACAAAGTTTATTTTCCTTTTGTTAATTGTTCGCGAGCATCCTACCACCGGATTGTCGAGCAAGGATTAAGGGAATATTTGGGAAGGTTTTTTTGGTGTGTCTAATCAACGAGGCCATTGTCATTCCAAGAGGTACGTTCACGTTAACTCGTAGTAATTCTGCATGTGTAGGATTTACGTGAACTGTTTAATGCTTGATTTGTTGTTGAATTATTATTTGAATTAATATAGGATTAATTCATGCTAGTAATAATTATCAGAATTAAATTTGTATTTAAATATTTATCCCGAATAGATCCGTGCAATTAATTCCCCAACAACTTCATCTCCGGAGAAAGGTTTAGTTAGGTAACGGTTCATCTCGTCCATAACTGAGGTATTGATACAATTAGTAACTCTTTCCATCTCTTCGACGGATGGATTCTGGGATTTAAAGAGGTGGAGATAATAGTTTTCAATAGTTTTCTCAATGTTTTCATGATCAGTACACAGAACTCCCTCGTCTTGAGGATAGCCCGGATAGAATTTTTCTTTCTTCGCTCAGAGGCTGTCTTATGAAAAAATGACGTATTTTGGTCCCCTGAATTGAGCCAGCTAATCCTGGACCTTTGTTTCCAGTGGATCTCTTCTTTGTAGAGAAGTTTCTCTAGCCTACTCTCAATTGTGGAGATGTTCTTACGGTCAAAAGAGTGGTCTTCGGAATTAAGATGTGAGTTTAGGAGAGCACGGGTTTGCTTGATTTGTCTTCCCAAATTACCCAGTGACTTATTCGCCCACATCTTAAGTGACTCGGCCACTGTTTGCAATCTTTTATCAAGAGCATCCATGGTATTAAACTTTTTCCAACTATTACACACAATATCCTTATACTCCTCCTCTAGAAGCCATTTATGTTCGAATTTAAAGGAGGAGTATTTAGAGTTGGTGGAAGTTGATGATCACTTCGAAATTTTAGCAGTATCGGACGGTGGCACGAACCATAGAAATCAAGATTCACGGACATAGCGTCCGGAAAGGAGCTTAGCCACGAATTGTTTGCCAAGAATCGATCTAGCCGAGCCAAAATGTTCTGATTACCCGATCTCATATTATTCCACGTAAAGTTCGGGCCACTTGTTTTTAACTCATGCAGATCATTTTGTAGGAGACAATTATGGAATGCATTCATATGGGCTAAGTATCGAGGTTTACCACCTTGTTTTTCATTATAATGGCTACTCTAATCCTATATCAAGAATACAATAGCAATAGCAATAGCCAGAAAAAATAACTACAATTTTAAAGGGGTACAATTTAAAGGAGAAGATTCCCAAAAGGTTGAGGCATTGAACGATAGTGGGCAGTGAGAACGAATCCACATCCACGAGCAGACTCACTATCTAGGCCGAAAGGTACTGGGTTCGAGACACCCAAGTTACATTATAAGACCATTCCAATTAAATTTGGAATAAAATTTTATCACGTGTTCGATCTACTTTCACCGCATTCTTCATAGTGTAACCGTTCTCTTTGAAAATGATACTGTTTTTCGACTTCCATAACTTTCAAATCGTGCACTGCCAGATTAAGCTCATGTCTTTTTGTAACTAATATATGTGGTCCATGTCTTTTTTTTTTCAAGATATATGTATACTTTTCACGATCGAGTACACACGTACGCACACAAAATTGAGTTGTAAAAGTAATTAATTAAAAAAGGACACTTGAGTGAGACGATCTCCATCTCACGGTGAGACTGTACATAATTGGCATTGACGTTTTAACACTTCGAAAAAAAAAGTGTTAATTTATGTTAGTTTATACATCGTCTCATGCATGAGACCGTCTCATAAATTTTTTTGTCATAATTAATTCCATGGTCTAGACTTGGTTCACGTGCTCTTTGTCCCAATGCAATTGCCCTTATCGACATTGTATGTTTGGTTTTATTCTTAGTACGATGATAATAATGACCTAGATATTATTTTGATAGGATGGATAATCCACTTCCATTTAAAAAGTAAATGTCAAAATAATATGAAATGTCTTAATTCTTCCCTTTCTTTTTATAGTGTGACATGATGAGCCATTGAGGAGGTCACGGGTCTTTGTACAAACTAATGGTAGGTTTAAAAGGAATTAATTAATTAATTAGGAACTTTAATCGAATCATGATCAAAATGGGAATGGGAAATCCAAATAATTAACACGGTGAGAGGCTGCCTATTCTTTCTACCCAAAGTTGGAGGACTACTACCTAAATAACCAAAGAAAAAACCATATATGGCCAAATTAATCTTCTAAAAGTCAAATATAATACAATAGTCAATATCGGAATGATGATATAAACCCACCAAGAAAGATCATAATTGTGCCCTTACATGGTAATTTGTTTGGTGACGATGTGATAATATAATATAAGAAATATTATTATTTTTTCCTTAATCACCATATATGTATATATTTAAATATTTTGGATTTCATTTATTTTTATACCATAATTGTAATATTTATTTTAAATTTGTGCATCATTTTAGAATTTGTGCAATTGATTTTTTTATTTTATTTTTAGTTTTTTACCCGACCCGGACCCAACCCGACTGGTTCATGGTTCACTCGACTCGATTGGGGTTAGTTTTTTTTTTTTTAATACCCGTTCCGGACTCAACCCGACCCGATCCAAACTCGGCCCAAATGGTTCATGGTTCACCCGACCCGAATGGTTAATAATTTAAGGTTTAAGGTTCATGATTTAGGGTTTAAATTTAGGGTTCATGGTTCATCTAAACCCTAAATCTGAGTAACATAAAGACCTTATGACATGCTGACAAAAAAAAAAAGACCTTATGACAGAAAGATGTAAAAGAACCATATTTGTTGGAGCTACTATTACATAATCCGATTATTAACCATTTGGCAAATATTTTTATGCACAAATACGGTGCAATTTAACACAATATTGATTTAAATTTGACACATTTATAAATTACCCTGCAATTTAACTCATATTTATCTAAATTTGACTCATTTATAAATTACACTGAAATATATAGTGAGAACTATTATATGCTATATGAATACAACTATTAGTTTGTTCGTTGATATTATAGGCCATATGAATAAAAGTATTAATTTGTGTGTTGAATAACATTTGTACATACTAATATATATGTAATTTTTTTATCATATAAACTGATACTTTTAATCACATAAACTAATACCTCTTGACACTATTTATTCTATGCTAAGTGCCTCTTTTGAAACAGTACACAACCCCAATAATCACTTATCTTGGGTGAAAACCGCAGCTGATGTGTGACGAATTTGGAGAAGGAATGACGTGATGCATTGGTGTTCACGAGTTCTTTCGTAAAATTTAGTGAAATAAATTTAAAAAAAGAAAAGGTAAAAAAAAAATACACCACTTGCTCAAAAGCAGCATATATAACAGAACAGAGAATCCAACAATATTCTTTTTTCTATACAACATATTTGATCTAGAAAGATTCAGTCTATATATACATATATTTATATATGCCATCTATACACGTTTCATATTGTGGAAGTCACCAAAGCAAACTCACAGCATTCTAATGATCCAAAGCTTGTGTTTTCTCACATGAAGATAAACGAGAGACGGCCCGATCAGGCCAGCATCCGAGAGGCGTTTGCACAGCGTGAGGTAAGTATCCGTATTCCCAGGTTGTTGAATTCTCCGACTCAGTCCCTGCAACACAGCAACTCGGTCAACAAACTCAGGGTATAACCCCGAGTCGAGCATCTTGACAACTGTCTCCGCAGCGTTCTTGAAATAGCCACCTTTGATGTAACCTCTCAACAGCCACGACAGAGTTTTCTTCCTCTGCAACGAGCTCATGATGTCCGTACGTGTGAGTAAACGCTTAACTGAGCTCATCTCGTTTCTTGAGGCACATATGGCTAAAACGATATCGTAGAGATCTGCACTGGCCTCTTTACCGACGAGCTTCATTTGCCAGAGCTGTTGTTCGGCCTCACTTCCTCGTCCCGCGCAGATGTACATAGCGAGAAGTCTCTCGTGGATGACCCCGTGAAGGGGTGGGCCCCCCTCTTCGATAAGACAGTTGGATAAGTGGACTCCGGTGGTTAGAAGATCTTGTTGATAGTTTTCGATGAGTTGCACGTTCTGTGGATCGAGATGAGCGACCAATCGGGACTTGGTGAAGGTTTTTAACTTGCGTAGTGCTTTTGCGAATTCATTCAGCTCTTTGACCACTGCTGTCATTGCAATTAGATAGCTGTATATCTCAGGTTTTAACCCGGACTCTTGAAGATGAAGCACAAATTTGGCAGCATTGGTATAGTTCCCCTCTTCCTGAAACAACAAAGCATTAACTATGAGACAAGACAAGAAAGAACCGAGCTACAAAGAACAAATATCTGCCACCTCATTTAGGTTTTAGGGATCCCACCAAAAATCTAATCTGAAAAGTAAGGGTGTAAGTAAGACGAGCCGGCACACGAAGTACTCGTGCTCGACTCGAAAAAAATGAATTTAATCAACTCGAATCTGAGCGAATCGAGTGTTTCTCGAGCTCGAACTCAATAACAGTAGGCTCGTTAGGCTCGCAAGCTTAGTCAAGCTCACATAATTTTACCCATTTATGCTAATTACTTACAAATAACTCTCCCTGGAGTTATCCCTGCCTATCTCAAGTTAGAAAAAAGGAGGAGGGTTGCGGTACAAATATGCAATCACTAGGTTTGCTTGTTTGTTTAGTTGTGCTAATTACTTACAAATATGCTCTAATTATAATTAATAATATAAAAATCTCTAGTTATTGTTATGTTATCGAGTCGAGCTCGAGTATTCTTTTGAGTTGAGTTAGAGCTCAAACGAATTGGGCTCGATTGAGTTCGAGTTGAGTTTCGAGCTTTGAGTTTTCTATTCGAGTTGAGTTCGAGCTTGACACCACTCGACTCGGCTCATTTACACCCCTAATCAATTTGAATCCCTTCTATCTCCACATTTCAAGCCCCAATGTATGCCTTCTATTTCCCCATATTCGGAAATTTTAACGAGGAATTGTACCCAGCATTGAGTTCCACAAATATTTTTTACATATTGCAAAGTCAGTTCATTTAAATTCTTACCGGATGTCCCACATTATCCTGTTACCAATCACCAAAATTCATGTTCATTAGTAAAAGAAGCAGAAGACTGCATCAGTTTTCAGAATTAGCACAGTGAAAGCTTGACAGAACCCAAAAAAATTGAAACCCATAACAATGCTCGAATTTTCATGCAGTCACATAGTACCAAATTTTCAGTCTTATCAGTTATCAGAAAATCATAAACTACTAATATTGTTCTTGTGTTGGATTATGGTGGACAAATCTCTAATGCATCTGAATATTATTTTGTAATTTTACAGAAGTCTGCCAAGTTATTTATCGAATTCTAAATTCAATAGTTTTGGTGTCCAACTCCTAAATCCACATCCATATATAATTCTCATGTATGACTTAAAAATGTAGAATGATAACATGGCATCAAATTCATCTGATGCTAATGTATTAAGGAAGAGATGACCGTAAAATGTGCTAACAAGAATGCTTGTGTAGATTGAGTAAAATAGCCACATCATAGTTCATTTTGCTTTTCTAGACTTTGTTTTAGTTTTGTAGCTTTTTTTTTTTCTTTTTTTTAAAATTTGGCTAACTCGGTTTATAATTCTTGCAGGAAGTTATTACAGGATTCTGAAACTCTATAGGAACGATGATTGATAGCGAAAGAGTTACTTAAGTTACTAAGAGTATCACAACATTCTGGAGAACATCTTGATAGCACACCTTCAAAAACCTTGTATGCAAGAGTTGAACCTTGTTCACATATCTGAATCCATGAAGGCCATTGACCCTACCAAAAAAAACCCTAAATGGATCTTATACACAAGTTTCTGTTAGACACATTTTGTAAATGGGTCAAAAATGAGATGGAGTTCAAGTGAACCAAATTCACACAACTATTACTCAAAGAAGAGTTGTATCATCAGACACACAATAAAGACAAACAGAAAAAGTAGCTACAGCAAGTTCCCAGCCCTCTCATCCACTCTCTTCTACACTATCAAGTTTCATCCAAGTACAAGAAATAAAGAATTACTACTAAAATCTTGGCAACCTAATCATAAAGCATGGCTGAAAACATCAACTAACAAGCAAAGGCATTCAATATAACAGAACAATTAACAGACACATTCACCAATTTACTATGCTAAAGAAAATGCTTATCAAAATTGATTAAAAAAAACAAGCTAAAACATTAAGATATAGGCTCTTACCATCATCTTCCAAGCAAGATATCCAGCAGGGCCACCTTTATTCCCCTCCTTATCTCCATCCATACTAGATATCTCTCTCCTCAAAACCTCTTTAACAAACAAGACAGCTTCCTCTTTCTCCCCTGCCTCCCAATACAGAGAAATCACCTTCTCAACCATACTGAAATTCGTCTTCAAGCCAACACAATCCATATCCACCAAAAGATCAACCACATTCTCCACCTTACTCTTCTCCTCAATCAACTTCTTCACCCATGTACACATTATCGAGACCATCAATTCCATAGTCTCCTTATCCACTCGATTCTCCTTCTTCAGCCACTCAAACACCTCCAACGCGCACCACGAATCCCTCCCTTCTTGTGCAAAATACACCAACACCAACTGCAATTCACGAGCCGTCAATCTCTCGTTCATCTCCTCAAGAACATCGGACGGCTCCCGTGCCATCCGTTCCAGCTCCTCAATCGCCGCGAAAAACCCTTCCCCCATTTCTTCCTCGTCGTCGCTTGTGATGTACACGTCCAATTGAACTGATTTCACCATTCTGAAATCGTTGAAATTGCTTCTTCTCTTGAATACGCTACCAATTTCCTCACGTACTGAAATTTTTGCACATGATTGAAGCTTGAGCTTATCGGGAAAAACGCACTGCTTCGAAGAGGAAGTGTAAGTCAACCCTAAGTTGTTAACAGCAGTAATTCCGCTAACTGACGCCATTTCTTTACCAATAATGATTCAGCCAAGCTAGAATACTATTAGAAACCCAGAAATTTTCGAAAATTTGAAAAGGATTGCTGCTTTCTTAAAACAAATTTCTGGTTTCTCAGATATTCATCAGTTCCTAATCCCGTTCTCTCGTCCACCGCAAATTGAGAGCATACAAGAATCATTTGGGCAGAAACATAGAGGTTTAACGAAATTCGGTGCGCAAGGGGTTAAAGGAAGGAATAAGAGAAGATGAATTAGAAGCAAAAATGGGGTGTGATGGAGTTAGAAGAAAGCGACTTGAGAGACGAATACGTGTTGATATCTGAACCGTGCCTAACTAACGATAGGCACCACGTGTGAAGAAAAATGATCGGCAAACATTCGGACTTTAGCCCAATAAAAAGTACGGCCCAATAGTTTTTTGAATCAGGCCCAATTGAGAGTACTTTGCAAGACGGACCCTATTTCAAATACCCAATTTTTAAGGGCATTTTTCTCAATATACCATTACCATATTATACAGCACATTTAGCTTATCGTACGATCAAAAATAACTATAAGATGGGTGTATTCAACAAAATTTGGGCCAATTTTTCTTTTAGAACCTCAAATTGGGAATTTAATCACCATAGAGGTGAATTTTTTTTAAGACGATAGTGGTTTGCCGGTTTGACCTGGAATCAGCTTGACCACTTTTTGTATGTTTGTTTCGAAACTCACTCGGACTTATAATTTTGAAAACCACATCTCATTATATAGTTTGAGATTTGAAATTAGATTTTAAAATTCTCTTCTATAAAGTATATATATACTCCTATTTTTCACAAAATTCAATATAATTACATCACTATTTTTCTCACTTTCAATACAACTAGTAACTGAACTCGTGCGATGCACCGTTATGATTGCACCATTAATTTATATCAAAATTTTAAAAGTATTCATGTTAAAGTATTTTTCATTTTGAAGAGAAAATATTTTTTTTTAATAGAGAAAATATTAATCACTCATAAAATTTAAAGTTAATATAAAATAAAAACATTTGTTGTTGTTCTAAATTCAAATAAAAATTTAGGGCCCATTTGGTTGGGGGTAATGGAAGTGTGTAATGGGAATTATGTAGTGAACTCAACACTACCAACACTATAATCCATATTTTTGTATAAATTTTCTGGATATAGCTAGGTATATTGAGTATAGAGAAGGAGAGGGATAAGAGGAATATAGAGAGAGAAACAGCCGAGGAAGAAGAAGAAACATGAAATATGTTTTCTGATTACTCATTCCATCTGCATTTTCTCTATTAAAATCCCACCACTATTACAATCAAATCTCAAGCCCACAATTAAATCTCAAAGCCCAAGACTATTACAATTAAATTCCAAGCTCATAATTAAATCCTCAAGCCCACTATAAATAAATGGGCCAAGCCCTTGGGAATATAATAGATCATCCATTTTCCATATTTCATGCTCATGAAAAATTACTTTTATTGATGTTACTTGATACCTTTGATACACAAGTAATGAGAATAGAAGTAAGCAATTGATTATTCTCACTCACTCAACACACCTCACATGATACTCATTGTTCATGTTCTAACCAAGCAACAAAAATGCAATCAATAACTCTTAGTGATTAACCACTCAATGATACTCATTACCATTACCATTCTCCTGTCATACCAAGTGGGCCCTTAGGTTTGTAGGAAAGAGGAATAAGAGAAATAAATTTGTATTCAACTTTCTTTCTCAATCTTGACTTCAATCATATTTATCTTCTTTAAATTTGAACTTTCTATATTATTGTCAAAATTAGAGACAAATTTTTCTGCGCAAATTTTAGTAACAAAGAAAGTGTCGTTAGAGTTTTCTTTATACTCATCAGGTCATTAGACGAAAAATAAGAATCTGCAAAATAAAAATCTTCAAAACAACAAAAAATTTAGACATTTTGTATGGAATACAGATATATAAATAACATAAAGCTTCTGATTTTGAATTTTGGGTAGACGCTGCTTTCTATAATCTTCATGCAATTTAACACATGTATTTGACATTCTTCATCAGATATAACATACGTACGGAGATTAAGAATCTTGTATGAAACAAATATCAAGAAAACAATATAGTGTACCTTAAATAAGGCTAGGTTTTGTATGCACTCGGGTGCACTGTGCACTCATAGTGCATTTTAGAAGCGTGCAACTTGTTGTGTTAAAAAGTGCAACTTGTTGTGTTGAAAAGTGCAACTTATTTATACAGAAAAGTGCAACTGGTAATATGGGAACATAATTGCATGCTTCTGTTTGGAATAGTTGCACTTTTCTATTTTGTATAGTTGCAAACTTCTAAAATGTACTATAAATGCACGGTGCACACGGGTGCACATGAGACTCACTCCTTAAATAAAATAGTTCTGCAATTTTAGTGAGTATTTCCTGAAAAAGAAACCATTAAACTAACATAAATAGTGTAGCAACCAAATAAATAAACATGAACTATAAGAATGACAGTTTTAGTAAGTATTGCTTATTTTTTTAAAAGATTTTTCTCAATTCATTAAAATTTATTAATATTTATTCCATATATATTTATTTCAAAGATTTTTTAATGTAATATTAGAGTTTGTAAAAATATACGAAAAAAATAAAAATACTTCAAAAGAATTGAACATCAAGAGCATAAATTCATATATAGTTCCTTTATTTGTGGTTCAGCACATTATGTAATAGGTAGTTTATATTTGAAAAAATATCACAATTCATATATACTAAAAATATATATCGACATGTGCGCGCAAAAAAAAAAAAAAAGTATATCGGCACCATCTCAATAGTTATTTGAATTGAGGAAAAAAGCAAATACTGTAATATTTAATTGGGCATACTTATATTTTAAAAATGTTTCCAAAATAAATAGCGTAAATTAAAAAAGACAAAGTCTCATGGGTAACTGGTACACGGATTTAAGATCAGTGCACTCGCCCCAACCCTACCCATGTATCCACAGAACATGTTTAATATATTCAATGGGTCAAGTATTTTTTTAAATGGGTCATTCTGTTGATGAGTGCACGGTGCACTTTGGATCACAAGAGACTCACTCATTAAAAAAACAATTGCATGTCAATCCATTATAATTTATTAATATTTATTTTATACATATTTATTTCAAAAAAAAAATAATTTAACATTAGAGTTTATGGAATATACTATATATATTTTTTTTTTCGAAATATTTTTCTCAATCCGTTATAACTTGTTAATATTTATTCAAAAGATTTATATCCCAAGGCAATAATTTTGGCTGGAAAATCCAATGATTTTTAAATGTAGCGGGTTTCTGCTATTATATACACTAGTAATCGGACCTGTGCGATGCAAGGCTGTAGTTGAACATTTGTTTTAATAGTGAGTAATATGATTTGTGTAAAAATCCTTAAGAATAAAGGTTTAGGTAATTCATATTTATTACGTAAATTTATATTAAATCCATTTGTTAAGTACTGAAACTATCGAAACACGCTGAAATGCAAGTGAAAGGAGATAACAACTATGGATTCATGAATAAAATGTAGTGTGTAAATAACCAAAGTTTTAAATGACTACAGATTTCGAAAAACCTCTCTGAAAACCACATTTTTGTTTGTTTGATTGTTTTTTCATTATCGCCACACACCAAAACCTTCAATCCCTTGCGATTGGCGACTCTCAAAACTGCCACGTAGAACTGACCGTGACTGAAAACCGATTTCTTCAAAAATATGCCAACATTTGCAAGTGATTGTCCTTGACTCTTGTTTATTGACATTGCATATGAGACAATTAACGGGAACTGTCTCCTCTGGAACTTGAACGACAGTCTCGGGTCTGACGGAGTCAGGAAAAGTCTCGGGATTAACATCATCTCACACGAATTACTTCCGGTTATGACCTTACCTTCTAGCACACGGTCACCCAGTCTTGTCAGGATCAATCTTGTTCCATTACACAGTCCCCTCGAATGATCTATATTTCTGAGTAGCATAACAGGAGTTCCAACTTTCAGAATCAGTTCATGATTGGGGACGCCGGAACACTTCAAGCTAATCAAAAACTCTGGCGTATGTAAATTGGCCAGTATATCAATATTCGTATCAGACTTGTATGCACTGTCGAAATTCAAATACGTTCTTGCCTCATGGTCGTTCATGTTTATCATTAATGGAATCGACGACCTCAAGAGTGGGCGCAAATATGGCTCTATCCTTAAAATATTTGAGGTTGTGGTCGATACTCTTGAAGTCTGGATACGTGCTACTCATAATCGTGCCAATAGGATCGTCTCTGTATTTCAACAAAAGGTCATCGGACATGTCGATATCCGCGCTGTCATCAGTCTCGTCCCCAACAGTTCCATCGCCAATTGTCGCCATCCACTCAGAGAAGGATTTTAATTCTCTTAATTCTTCAGTCGAATTTACGTTCTGGAGTCCCATATTTTTCGTCAATCTTAAAACTGTGCAAGCGTCTCACAGGTATGAAGAATTGACCGTCGCACGCACGATATACTATCTGCGTCCCTTAGGGATGACCGGTAGTATTTGACGGAAATCACCTCTGAATACAATTGTCTTTCCACCGAAAAGCATCTGCGAAGACTACTGATAAGTTAGCTGCATTATGTCTCGGAGAGTGTTATCTATGTACCATTGGAGCTTCATCCCATATTATTAGTCTGCATTTGACCAACAATTCTTCCACTTGGCTTCCCTGTTTGATGTTGCACGTTGAATCCTCCGTGATGTTGATTGGGATTGAAAACCTTGAATGAGCAGTTCTTCCGCCCAGAAGTAGAAGGGATGCTATGCCGCTAGAAGTAACGTTCAAAACAATCTCACCATTCGACGGAGAGTCACGATGAGTTCTCGAGATATGAGATATAGACATCCTCCTCCGGAGTTGATGGAGTTTTTTAAAGTCATAAAGATTTGCTCATCGTTGAATTTCTTGAATAGCTCTTCTTGTTTCCTTTTTAATTTGGAGTTGATGGATTTTTTATCGAAAGTGACAAAATTTTGGTAATTCAATTTGTTCATCGTTGAATTTCTTGAATAGCTCTTCTTGTTTCCTTTTTAATTCGGTCTTATTGTATGTTTAATTTTGTTCAAATATATTAATAAATAATAATTATTGGTTTCAGTGTAATTTTACGATTGAGAAATAAATATGTTATTCAATATTAACTGCATTTGCGTGGAACAGTTCATTAAATTATTGGTTACCTGGATAATTCAAGATGTGTCGCTATCTGTACAAAATAACATTGGAAAGTAATGTCCAACACTTTTCCCACACCAACTCTGGGCGACTCAAGTTTCCAGATGAAAGCAACGTCACAAAAAAATGTCCGCATAGACTGCGCAGATGCCCATTGACTTGTTTTTGTTATTCCATCAATGTATTCTTTGTCGTCGTCCAACAAGCGTCCCGGTATGTTTCGTACCTAATATTTTTGTATTCCTTGAATTCATCATAACTTTTAGGACCACGAACAATGTTTAGCAGTATCCTAAAATAATACCGCTCTCCCAAACCCGGGGGAACGTAGCAAATGCGACCAATTGAGAATCATTTTTGCCTATTCACCGATTCTTGCTTATTCTCTATTTGCCTGAAACCATGCCAAAAACATGTTGTCTTTTATGGTTAGCTTGTCCATTACAGAAGTCAATGACTCAGAATTTGAGAATAATATATTATGCTCGTCTTGTAGATGGAAACTTAGGCGCTCGACCGGAGGGTACCGGTCCTGAATATAAAAGCCAAATATCCTCCATGTTGCCTCGCAAGGTGAAATGTATATGTAGTCGTAGTACATCTGCACCTCATCTACCTATTTTCCAGTACCGTCTTCTTTTGTGCACTTGTAGAACATCGTGGTTACACGGTCGTGACCTTTATTCACATATTTGAACAGATATTTGATCGAGTGTGACTGGTTGCACCCCTCTACGTTTATATGGGCTCTATACTTCAGAAGAAAATGACGGTTGTGGGGGACCACATATCTATTATCGAGATGGACATCATTTTTCAAAATTGTTCTTCCATTGTCCCTGCGTCTGTAAATGGGTTATCCATCTTCATCGATTGCGGTTTCTGATACATAATTTTTTGGAAAGTGCTTTGTACAACATACTGATGATGCATTGACTTTACTGTAGGAATTTAGAGGCACGTAAACACGTAATACATGCGCAGCGGAAAATTAAGTTCACCAACAACGAACAATTAATTGCATAATTAAATACGAGTAAACATAAACATAATTCTTACAGTAATTCATATACAATTTTCTCTACTATGGTATCCACGTAATCCCCAATCACGGACTTGCACAGATTTGCCAGCGTTGAATCCCGAAATGAATTTGCTAGGAAAATTCTAACTCTAGATCTTATGGAGAAGAATGAATTAACGTTGTTTGTGAATTCCCAAGAGTTTGTATATATAGGGAGACCCAGCTTAAATCTTAAGCTAGCTCGATTGGAAAATAAAATCCCTAATCTTTATTTAAATAAATCTCTACGATTTATTTCCTATATATAAAATCTCTACGGATTTAATTTTCATGTATATCAAATCTTTACGGATTTGGTTCCATATATATTAAATTCTATAATAATATTCCATATATTATTATTGGAAATCCTATTTAATTAAATCCAATTTAATTAAACATTAATAATAATTAATTTTAAATTAATCTATTATTAATTAATTCTCCATAAATTAAATATTAAGAGTTGGTATGCTGTGAAACTTGTTCACCGTGAAACTGGTTTTTTTTTTTACAGACGTACACTTTAGTAATATATGTCACACCCTTTAGTAATATAAGTCACACACTTCAGTTATCACTACGACACTCTTTGATGGATTATATAAGTCACACCCTTCACTTTTATGAGTAATACTCTTTATAGTAAAAAGTCACACACTTTACAGTAAAAAGTCACAAACTTTAGTAATATAAGTCACACTCATTAACCAGTTTCACTGTAAAACTTGTTCACACTGTACTTTGCCAAATATTAAATTCAATTTAACATTTAATCAACCAACTATAATCCGCAAAAGGGAACTACTTGTTGTGTGACCCCCTCATATATCGAGCGATTAGTCAAACTAACGGTCTTAATTGAACCCTAGACAACAAATCTGACATTCTCAATATATGAGGTATGTTGTGAGAAACGTGCAACTACCTGTAACTGAAACATGGGCTATTACGATTTCCTCCTTTCATTCACGAATACTCGATTGTTCTTGAACACGATGAAGTGTCTATTCAAATAACATAATCAATTTATCTCTAATCACTAATTGATCATGTATGTCACGCTTAGCCACAAAGTCTAAGTTGACGTGCATCGGTCGATGACTTTGATCCAATTATGACGAGAAGATGAGTATTCTCTCTAAATCCACTTTGAGTAATGAATCCTATTCTTGACTCAACTACCACGCACATGCACTTCGTGATGAACCCAATCCAAGCCATATATACCCATGGAAAGGTGCAAGTGTCGGTCATGGTAAAAGTTCATCATCCCACACATGTCATGCGTATTGACCTCAAGTCAAAGGAGTATCGCATTGCTCCCACTAACCGAGACACCCGTAGACACATATAGTGGAACTACATCAAACGATTTATCGGATGGGTATACCATTACCCTCTAAGGTATTTGTGCATCCATCATGAGATACCTAGTATCTCGTAGTAAGTGAGATCTTACTACACTCTCTAAGAGTATGATGCAGATCGCACACCAATCTCCATTGCATCATCAATATCTCATTCTTGATGATCCTTGATCAGGGTCATCTGAGTTCTCACAACCTCAATGACAGCAATGACTCATGGGAACACTTGTACGAATGAATTCAAACAAACAAACATAATATTCAAACAAGTGTATTGTCATACATTAATATTAAATGAACTATAATATTAAATCAAACTGAATATCATCGAGTATTATGTCCTTATAATAGATTGTCTCTAGGACACTAACACTAACATTTACTACGTGTAAAAATTAAAATAAGAAAAACAAAAAACAAAAAAGGTTAACTTAATGGGAAAAAGAAGAAAAGACATACCCCACAACCCGTGTCAATGACGGTTCTGATGGAGAACTGAGAGATCCTTTTGTTGTAAAAAAAAAAACTTTCAATTTATTATATAGAGGTTGAAATCCAAAGGTTGAAAGGAATTTAGATCACACAAAGATACGTTGCTAGAAAGATTTTGCAGATAAATTCATATCCCTTAAAAATATATACATGGAAATATGTACATATGTATTCTGGTGGATATATCATATCTACTAAATCTTATAAAGAAGAAAATATATACTTGAAAAACATTTCTTTCAAAGATTTTGCAGATAAATTCATAACCCTCAAATATATTAATCTTGTAAAGAAAGAAATATGTACATGAATATATATACATATGCAATATTTCGGATAAGATTATCTAATCATATCCCCACGTACTCTTAATTCCAAATATCAAAACTATATTGTAGTAGGATTTTACCATGGAATAAAAGTCTCAAATACTTATCAATCACTGTAACCAATTTTGAATTAAGAAAACAATATTAGATGAAAATATAATACTTATCTTATTTTTTTCATAGATTATATTTTTCTCAATCCATTATTATTTGTTAATATTTTTTTTTCAAATATTCGTTTCCTGATTTAGCCTCAATCCATTATTATTTGTTAATATTTTTTTTCCAAATATTCGTTTCCCGATTTAACAATTATTTTTGGCGGGAAAATCCAATGGTTTTCAAATTTGGGGCGGTTTCTGCTTTTATATATATATATATATATATAGATTTCATTAAATTATAAATTTAGGCAGAAAATTATGTATAACGTTAGATTAGATGTATTAGGAAAGAAAAATATTCCAAAGTTTCAAAGATTTTCAAAGATATTCGAAAGATTTTTGCTCAATTCAATATTTAGAATTCTTACAAAGATTACAAAGATTTTTTTCTCAATTCATTATTATTTGTTAATATTTTTTTCCATATGAATGTCTCTTGATTTAGAAATAATTTTTGGCGGGAAAATTTAATGGTTTCCAAATTTGGGGTGGTTTTCTTTTTTTATATATATATAGATACAATAAAACTACATCAATCACTATTAAACATTGATTTGACATAAAGTAAAATCACACCATATTAAAATTTCAAAACAAACACATATTTGTTAATATTCATGAAGACTTTCAAATCTATAGAATTTTGAAGTCATGACTTCCCCGCACACCTAAATCCCAAAACAAACATACCCTTAACAATTATAACTGAATCCTTATTAAATTTGGTTCGATTATCATTAGTGATTTTGGAAATCAAACTAGTCAGTTATGCGGTTTACTTCATTCATCCCATAAAGATGTATTTACTGATTTTTTTATACACATTAAAAAATAAAAATTATTATATTTAAGATATTAAAATTTTGTTTTAGTTTTCTATTTTGCCTTTTATGTTGACTAGTCTCACAAGACAATTACTAGTGACAAAATAAAACATGTATGCAAATAACCTTGAGGACAGAGGGATTCACATTTTAAAGTAGTAAGTAGCAAATTTTTTTTCCTAAAAAGAATATTTAATAAAAACTTCTCATTCATGAGATGGTGGGTAAACTAGCATAAATTAACACCGCTACATTAAAAGTATTAAAATATCATGTCAAAATATATATTCTATTTCAAAGTTTGATCGTTTCACACATATGTGTCTTATTATTTTAAAAAATTGTGACTTTACTTTAAAAAATGATTCATTTTTTATTAAAAATATGATAGAATCTTCACATCTACACAATAATGACAATATGCATCCCTGATCCATGAAATGGTCTCACCTACAGGGTACAATTTATATAAAAAGGAAATGGATATTATTTGTAAAAATATGTCAAAAGCCAGTGAAAATTAGCACAAACATTCGAACTTATAGATTATATTTTTGCCAAATTATTTAAGCATAAAAAAAAAAGGAGGAGTGACTCTAAGGTACAAAGTCACTCCCCAAGTGACTTTAATGTATAAAGTAATTTTATTTTGACACTAGGTACAAAAATATGGTTAAAAAGCTTAAGATGTCATTCTGTCAATTTTTTGCACTTCTGACACGTTTTTGCACTTTCGACACGTTTTCTGCCCTTCTGACTCATTTTGGAGTGCAATTTTTTTAATTTTCTGCACCACTAGGCCAATTTTGGAGTGCAGTTTTTTTAATCTTTTGCACTTTCGTCTTTTTTATTCCACTTTTTATTAGTTATAATTTTTTATATAATTTAATTTAAATTTTAAATTTTATAAAATTTGTATTTCGAATCTGCATTTTCCCAAAATAATATGTACCCAAAATGTGTACTTTGGTAAAAAAAAAATTATGAATACAGACAAAAATGAGATAAGGGGTATTTTTGATATAAATTATATCTTAAAGTCACTTTAAATATACTTTGTACCTTAGACATTTTTGTTAGAAACTTTATAATGGAGATTCATTAATTCAAAAAATAAAAATAAAACGCTCCAAAAAGTTTCTCAAAAAAATTAAAGAAACTGAGTATAATTTCTTTTACAGTGAATTCTGAACTTCAGTCTTTCATCTTTATATAAACAATTATTAAAAATAAATCGATTTATCTTTTTGATTTGATAAATAGCGTTTGTCTGCGTTTTTCTTGATCATGTCAGGTGCAAAAGAAAAAATGAAAATGGCAGCATTTCCTTTCCACACTCTCTCTCATCAGTATTTTAGTAGTAGCATTCATTCAAGTTGCGTCACTCAATCCGTAATTTCAGCTTAAACCCGTTTCTCTCTCTCTCTCTCTCTCTCTCTCTCTCTCTCTAGAGTAGCCATGGCTGCTGCCTTGGAGTGCTGGTCGAGCCGAACAAGCACCGACGAGGACATGGTGGAGCAAGTCCTCATGCGAACGCACGACAGATCCGAATGCCCGCCGGAAAACAACCCCTCCTCCTCCTCCGCCGCCGCCGCCGTTCGAGATTCCTCCGTCTTCCAGCGGCGATTCCAGAAACTGAGCCGCAACGTCTCGGAGGCCATTGCCTCACTCAAAAACACCTTAAACTTCGATTCCGATCGCGAGCCGCCGGTTTCCTCCCCGTCGAGCTGCCGGAGACAAGTGTGGGGCGGTGTTGTACGTAGCTTGACGCAGTTGTATCCTGGGAGCCAGCTTCCGGAGAAATTGGTCTCCAATCTTCGCAAGCATTACGATTCCCTCCCACTCAGGTGAAATCAGAATCATTTGATTTTCATTTTTCTCGTTTCTCTCACTTCACATTTGGTATTTTTTCAAATTAGGTTGAGATAAGTTCAAATTTCTGTCGCTGTTATTTGTAGCTATGCTCAAGCGGGTTTTGAAATGAAAGATGTGTTTCTACATATAAAATTGATTGAGCAAGCGTCAGGAGAGGATCAGCCTGCGATAAATATCCAAGAAATTTCTGATGATGAACTGAATCCAAATGGCTCTGTTTTTAAGCTTACATTTGCTTGTAATTCCACGATTTCATGGCCAGCAATGTCAGGAGCACTCGATAGCTCTTCGATTTGCTGCAAAAAGTTACAGATCTTTGATAAGAAGGGATTCACTTTGGGAATTGTTATGCTGTCAGTTCAAACAGGGCAAGAGAAAATGTTCAAAACTCAGATCGAAAGTGCACTTAAATTGGCCTCAAAGAAGCCAAAAAACAATCCCATTAAGCTCCCTTTTGGACTATGTGGGTGCCAAGAAGAGAGCACAAGAGGGAGGAATGTTGGAGAAATCGAAGAGGATTGTAATCGCGATCAGAGTTATAGAAACGGAGGAGAGAATTTGGACTCGAAAATTCAGCTACCACTCCCTTTACCCGATGACATGATCGTGGTTTCTGTGGATGAGTGGCAAACTGTGATCTCTGGTAGAGATGGGATAGGGAAGTGGTTGCTAAATCAGGACTCCGTTGAAATTATAGATCAGGTAGGGCTTGGGACGTTTAAGGGAGTTTATAAGGGTAAAAAAGTCGGGATTGAGAAGCTTAAAGGGTGTGATAAAGGAAATGCATATGAGTTTGAGTTGAGGAAAGATTTGTTGGAGTTGATGACATGTGGACACAAGAATGTCATACCGTTTTATGGGGTTTGTGTTGATGATAATCACGGGTTGTGTATCGTGTCTAAGTTGATGGATGGAGGATCTGTTCATGATTTGATACTGAAGAGTAAGAAGATTCAGATGAAAGAGATTATAAGGATTGTTAGTGATGTTGCTGAGGGCATTAAGTTTATGAATGATCATGGAGTTGCTTATAGGGACTTGAATACACAGAGGATCTTGTTAGATAAACGGGGCAACGCTTGCTTGGGAGATATGGGAATAGTTTCCGCTTGCAAGAGTGTCAGTGAGGCTTTGGAGTATGAAACTGATGGTTATAGATGGCTTGCTCCTGAGGTTTTTTCCCTTCCTTAAGTTCTGATTATAATGTTAAATTTGTTGATATATATATTGGTAATAACATGATTCATATAGCAACGGATATTTGATAGTATTTCTTATAGAGAATATGATCTTATATGATGAATAGTCATCGTAAATTTGAAGGGTGAAACAATTGTAGCCCTTAGGTGCTTGTTTGCCATGCTTGTACTGACAATTATGAGATTTTCTTACATTTCTGCATCAATCATTATAACAAGATTACCAGATGCTATCGGGAAATCTTATGCTCTATCAGTATGCATAGATTAAGAATTTCGAAATCCAATTATGTAGCCAGGTGCTTCTAGTCATCTAGAGTGAATCTAAGCCATTATACAGCCTCATATTGTTTATTCTATATCATTCATTAAATAAATGAATGCCTTTCTAAATAGGGTCAAGTTAGGTGGCACATTTTTTGAGTAGTTTCAATGATGTTTTTACTAGAATATTTACAGAAACTATATCAGTACTTTAGTTCAATGCATGATGACTAATGATGCACACGGAATTTCTCAAACCACTAGACTTTTCTTAAACTAAACAAGATTTATGTACTCATCTTTTCTTACATAAACAGATCATCTCGGGTGATCCAGAAAACGTAGCAGAGACATGGATGAGCAATGCGTATAGTTTTGGGATGATAATATGGGAAATGATAACCGGTGAGATAGCTTATTCTGCTTTTTCACCAGTTCAAGCCGCTGTGGGAATAGCTGCATGTGGGCTTAGGCCTGATATCCCCGATTCTTGCCCGCAGATCCTTCGATCATTGATGATAAAGTGCTGGAACAATTCCCCCTCAAAACGACCCCAGTTCGCAGAGATCTTATCAACTCTATCGCGCTTCAACAGCTTGAATACGCCCAAGTAGTAACTAGTAAGTCTTATGTCACTTATTAAAGCCTAAATGTTCTTGCACTAGGCAAAGTTTAGAAAATCCACATAATCACAGAAAGAAAACCGTTGCAAGTGTTGATCATGTTCTCATCTTTCAAGAAAAGATTTATACGAAAAAATATTATACAGTACGTATCATCTGCATATATGAATGACCCCATGCGATACGTATAATTTAACTTATTTGTCAGTCAACTAAAGTTAGGTGGCACATCTTTTAAGCAGTCCCATTGATGTTTTTAGCAATTTGCTGAGGTTGTACTAGAATATTTACAGAAACTATACAATGACCCTATACAATACGTATAATCTACATGTACAATGTATGTCGTTTCGGATGACCCTATACAATATGTTTCATCTACATGTACAATGTATGTAGTTTCGCATAATGTAAGACCGCTAGAGTCCAGGTTTGTTGTGGTGATATTATATGGATAGAGATTGTAGCATAAAGAAAAGACCAGAAAGTAAGATTGGGAATGATTTATGGACCAAAATGTTTGGGTGTTTTGAGGAATTGTGTGCTTAGCTTTAACTTTATGTCTTGATTGTGGGTAGGTAAAGGTCCAAAAGGAGGTTCCTTACTTGATTTTATGCCTCATTTAAATTACTTGTGTCTGCCAATATTATTAACCTAATTGATTAAACCCTTTTTTCGTGTGTGTGTAATTAGGGGGTGTTTGCAACCTCAACATGATAAGGTAAAAGCATTTTTTTTGAGAAGTAGGTGTGATTCAACTTTTTAAAATATAAGTGCTTCTACCTTTTGAGTTGTGTTGCAAACAAGCACTTACTACTGGTTAAAATAAGATGAGTTTGAACAATCGTTGTTCTGCGTGAACCGGATTTTATGACTTAAACTATGCTGAATTTTGCCCAAGATTTTTCAGTGTGTTTTTAGATAAGGAAAAAACCAGAGTTTTCAGTGTGTTTTTAAACGTTAGAGAGAGAGAATAGCACAGATCAGGTTAATCATGTTAGAGGGTGCACATGCCATCATGTGATTAATCTCATGATGGTTTACACAGTATTCTGTAATTTGCCTTTGACAAAGGTGAACTTATATTTACCCAAGGTATGAAGAAAATTGAAATAATAATAATAATAATAATAATAATAATAATAATAATAATAATAATAATAATAATAATAATAATAATAACTTTCTCATATTCTGGATATAACCTGTAAAACTGAGTGGGTTAATATTGAATTTTGGAAATATTCAAATTGTTTTACTTCATGGTAAGAGACTTAGATAGATACATTTTAGAATTATAATTATATGAGCAGGTCTAGTGTGCAAATTTTTATGGGGGAAAAAAATTAAATTTCGCAACGAAATGTTAGTAATAAAGCATCCGAATGAATTTGCTACACGTTAGAGCTAGTGGCGCAGCGGTAGCTTGGGTTTGAGTTTGCATTGATTGATGCAGGGTTCAATTCCCTTTGATGGCGAACTAAATTTTTTATTTTATTTATTTCCATTTTTTTTAATTTATTTATAACTTAAAAAAAAATAAAAAAGATCAGTTGTTCTTTGGAATCAAACCGTGGTCACAAAAGTACTTAAAAAATAAGCATACCACTATACACATTGAATATATATTAAATAAATTTCCCATAAATTTTAGTTCCTTTTCTTTTTTAAATGTGCTTCTTTATATATCTAATTTTTTTCCCTTTCTATCTTTGTCAGAAATAGGTCTTTATTTCTAATTTTCTCCTTTCTTTTTCATCTTTATAAAATTATAATAAAATATTTAAATAAAATGAAAATATTTTTGTAAAGCTTTTTTTTTAATTATTTATATTTTTAATTCTTTTTCCCACTTTTTATCTATGCAAACATAGGTCTTTATTTATAATCTCCCCCCTCCCCCACCCAATCCCATCTTTATCAAATTATAATAAAATATTAAAATTAAAAAAAAAATTGTCAAAATATAACACAGGTCTCAAGCAAACAAAATATAATATTATTACATTAAAATCATAAGAAAAATAAAGGGTATCAAATCAAAATGAAAGCAGTATTTCAGGTAAAATATAACAGTATTACATGCAAAATATAACAGTATTACATACAAAACATAATAATATTACATACAAAAACATAACAGTATTACATCTAAAACATAAGAAAAAAGTAAATTTTGTTGGGTATTAAATCAAAACAGATTAAGTATTACAGACAAAATATAATAGTATTACATGTAAAAACATAACAGTATTATATTAAAAATATAAAAAAGAAATATAAATTCTAAAGGGTATTAAATAAAAAACGAAACAATATTATAAAAAAAATCATACACGTTTATATTTTAAAAAATAGGTAAATTTGAAAGGATATTAAAAACAAAATGAAATTTTTATATATGAGGTAATGTCGATAACCCTATTCAAACAAAACCGTAAAAATTAAGTATATCAACAACAAAAATCAAAAACACATACGATGTTGAATGTATTATACGTACAATATGAAAATAAAAATACTAATAAAATATTTCTTTATATATTTGAATCAACTAGATAATTAGAATTAGCTTTGTTTTTCATTCATCAATCGATTATGTGAATTTAAATTTATAGATAATTAATTATACACATCTAATTTTGTCATATATGGTAAGTAGATGCATAAATTCACTAAAAATCATTATACAATGATAAATTATCGACTTGACGAATTAGTAATCGAAGAATCTAACATGAAAATTGAGAAATTGAAGAATATTACCTGACCAATGACAACATAAGAGGAGAATAGTCTATTAAATAAAAAGAAGAAACAAGCGAAATATTTATAAAAAATAAAATATTCACTAAACGTTTAATGATAATATGCAGACCTTGCAAAAATAAAACACTACATTGCTGTAGCCTAATGGTGATCGCTCTTAATACATTGTTGTTGTCTCATGTTCGAGACAAAGCAATAGTGAATTTTGGGCGAGTTTTTTGCGAATTTTGGGTGAAATTTTTACATTATTGTTGGCTCAAGTTCGAAACCCAACAACAACAAATTTTGGGCGAATTTCTTTTGACCAGGTCAAAATTGGATCTCAATTGGGATTTGTATGCATACAAATTTGTATCCTAGACTTTGTCTAATTATATATATATATATATATATAATCTCATTTTTACCTTTTAGTAATTTATATAAAAAATTTGTATGTATAAGTAAATTTTCCCCATAGGTTCATAAATAACGTGACAATTTATCGTTTTCTGGACTGTTCAAAACTTTAGTTTCATTCCGTCATGAATTATTAAATTTAAGGCTAAGTTTTTTATGCATCAAGTACACCGTATATTCATATTGCATTTTAAAAATTTATAATTTATTATATTAAAAAAATATAATTTATTTATATTAAATCGTGCAATTATTTACACACTTAACTATAATGAAGCACCGGTTACAACCCATCGCAGTCTTGTTTGTGTGAATCTCGATTCCCTAATTGTTTTATTATGTTTGTAGTATGTTTTATTATTTAATTAATATGTATGATATTACTATATAGCAAAATAAATTACTATGAAATTATATATAATAAGGATTAGTAATAAAATATGGTGTGATTTAATGCGACTATTGTTGTTTTTCCACTCTGCCCGAGACATGAAACAAATATAAAATGGTCCAATGAATTGTACTTGTTAATCCCCACCTTCATTAATTTAATCATGAAGCACCATTATTGTATGGGCCATGACCTAGCATGTGGTTGAAGTGGAATAAAGGAAGATAGTACAAACCTTAAACATCATTCATCCCTATACTAATAAAGTAATAATGCATATAATAATGCCATTGTTTGTAAATTGTCATTATAACATTACTCACTATTTTCAAACTTGTACACCAAATTAATTCCACATACTATAACCTATATATACAACCTAAAATACAACATTAGAATGAAGTATATTATTTATCATTCGTTTATGCACCAATAGACAACTCAACTATATATATTTATGTAAAATGAACGGTAAATTATTGTGTGCAAAAGAATTTACTGAAAAACTGATTTTTTTTTAAAGAATTTATTGAAAAACAAATTAAAAATCATTTTAAGCAACGCAAGACAAATCATGTGCAAGCTGTTTTTTTTGGCCAAGTCTTATATGCATTTAGTGCATAGTGCACTCATGGTGCATTTTAGAACCATACAACTTGTTTATACTGAATCGTGCAATTATTTTTTCATATTAATAGTTATACAAGTCGGTATAAATAGGTTTCATATTTCAATATGACAAGTCGCGTGGTTCTAAAATGTACTATGAGTGCGGTGCACCTGAATGCTGATGAGAACCGCGATTTGGGAACAAGATAAATTCATCGCCCTAGCGCAGACTTGCAGGAGAACGAATAAAAAACACGATAAAATCGACGCCCTGGCTCAGGCAAGCAGGAGAACGATTGGTTTTGACAAAATTGTCATTTGTCAAAGGAAAAGTTATATTCTTCATTGATTGAAATCTAAAAAAAACGTACAACATGTTTAAATAGAAAAAAAGGACTAAATCTAATCTGAAAAGGACTAAATCTCACAAAGTTATCTTTTTTTTTTATCGGACAAAGTTAGTTGTTAGTAGTTAGTACACCAAGCACTCAAACATTCCACAAATTCACCAAGCCCCTTATAACTCCCATACTCCAATTCGTTTTTAAAGGGAATCGAACATGGGTCTCCCACTCAATTGAGGAGGAAATTGGTTAAATTAATAAATTAACACTGGTTATCTCATAAAAGTTATCTAACCGAATCTAAATCTAGAAAATAAAGGGTAAAATACGAAATCTAATCTAATAAGCAGTAAATCTTGAGATTCTTATCAATTTTGCAGTGATTCTTGCCAATCTTGAATAGTCTTGTCAATCTTAATTAATCTTGCAAAAATAGGACAATATATTTGATAAATCAGGGACAAAATCTCGCAAGTATTAAATTTGGGACAAAATCTTGCAAGTAGTAGTTCGCGAAGCTGAGACAAAAACCCTAATTTGCATCATTCCCGTCCCCTTCAAGATCATCCTTGTCCTCAAGGACCAATTTTGGAAACGCTCTCTCATCGTGCCTAAATGCTCCCCTTTATCTAATAGCCGACTTATTGTCACCAAATTATTTAGCTCAAAATTATCAGTTGTTCGGGTGTGGCAAAAAACATTTAGGCGATAGTGCGACTGTCTAATAGTACTGCCAACAAAATAACTATCATTAATTATAAAAAAAAATAAATTATTATTATTGGAGCTAAAACCTTTATCATCATCGAGGGAGGACTTGTCGGATGTCATATCAATTCCCGAAAAAATTGTCCCGTCTTCATCTTCCTTATCAAAATTTTTCGTACCACTTGTCTTCGGGCTCCATTTCACAAATGGGAAACACTTGATCAGTTGCGGGCTTCTCTTCCTCTTCATCATAAATAGACGGACCATCATAATCAAAAGACTTACGATCATTCTCGGGTCCATCAGAAAAATTAATATCGTCTTCCAATGGGGAAAGTCCATACTGATTAAGGGCAACAGTCGGGGACTGTTCACCATGGATGTCAATGTCCATTGCAGAGGCGTGCAGGACGGCGCGATTTGAACGGAGGCTGAGCGACGCGGTTCTGTATCCGGCGGTCAACGGAGGCTGAGCGACGCACCTCTGTATCGTTGTGGTGGAGGCGGCGAACTGGAGGAGCGCGGTGGTCTGTCGCACTGTTGTGGCGGCGTTCTGGGTTGAATGGCTTCTGGTTTGTGGGTTTGAAGCCGGTGATGGCGTCACGGTGCGATGGAAGAGGGAAATTTTTTTGCAGCGGGTGTGCGGTTGGCGAGAGTAGGGTGGGTTTGTGTGGGTTTGGTGGTGACGGGGTGTTTATGGTGACTGTCTTCTCCGGTGAAGAAGAGGACCGGTGCGAGGATTTTAATGACGAAGAACGTCGGCGAAGCCGTTCGGGCGAAGAGGTGCGAACTTTATCTTCTCTACCTTCGCGATTAACGCATCAAGCTTCACGTCAATGTTGGCCACACTAATCTCCAACGATTCAATTCGTTCCTCATCGGTTCTTGACATGGTAGCAATTTACTATCGCGATTCTCAGATACTCTCAATGAAAGCACCAATTTGATGAGAACCACGATTTGGGAACAAGATAAATTAAATCGGCCTAAAGCTTGCTAAATAGGAGAACGAATAAAAACACGATAAAATCGACGTACCGACTCGGTAGCCAAAGAGGAGAATGATTGGTTTTGACAAAATTGCCAAAGGAAAAGTTATATTCTTCATTGATTGAAATATGAAAAAACATACAGCATGTTTAAATAGAAAAAAAAGGACTAAATCTAATCTGAAAATGACTAAATCTCGCAAAGTTATCTAATCGAATCTAAATCTAAAAAATAAAGGGTAAAATACGAAATCTAATCTAATAAGCAGTAAATCTTGAGATTCTTGTCAATCTTGTAGAGATTCTCGCCAATCTTGAATAGTCTTGCCAATCTTAATTAATTTTGCGAAAATAGGACAATATATTTGATAAATCAGTGACAAAATCTCGCAAGTAGTAAATTCGGGACAAAATTTTGCAAGTAGTAGTTCGCGAAGCTGGGACAAAAACCCTCATTCGCATCAAATGCATGACACCCAACCTTTTTTTTTCTTCAAGATTTAGACCCAATTGATAATGTTCAGTACAATTTCTAATATAGAACCGAATTGTCGTTTTCTCTGTTACATAATTCATTTGAGTAATTGCATTCATAGAATTCAAATTTGGAAAATAATTTGAGAATATGATATCTCCTACTCTCCTATATTATATAGGCAAATCACCCTCAATTCATATGGTAGCTTTATTTATTTTAAATCTCTGAATTTACGTGAGAAGTTATTTATAATATTATTA
Source organism: Stenogyne calaminthoides (assembly GCA_037126765.1). Lineage (NCBI taxonomy): Eukaryota > Viridiplantae > Streptophyta > Magnoliopsida > Lamiales > Lamiaceae > Stenogyne > Stenogyne calaminthoides. The sequence goes on from JBBCBC010000019.1 coordinate 32,127,035, forward strand.
TTAATTTTATATATTTTTTATTTCAATCATTCATTATTTAATTTGATATTTATTTTCCATTCATCTCTTATCTACTAATTAAAATCACCCCCTATTTATGTGGTTGCTATATTTAAAATATTTCATCTTCAAAATAAATATATTAATTTATATTAAATATATATACTCCATAATTTATAAATTTACACTCTCTTATTCTTTTCAAATATCACTAGCATGTAACCCAACGTACTACATCTACACAGGATTGAAAATAGTTTCTATATTATTAATTTTAAATTAAATACTTTAAATATTTAATTAGTTTAATTAATTTAATTAAAGACATTTTGTTTCCTAATATTATATGTGCATATTTTCATTCATTCCATATTTTAAATTACTCCCTCCGGTTCGTATATTCTCTCCCCTCATTATATCATATATACACACATAATAATTAATTTTCATGATCATTTAAATTTTCTTGTGTCAACATTAACCTTAATTTTTTATAATTAAATATTCATAATAATAAATATTATTGATTGAAAAAATTATTCATACAACATATTAATAGAAGAATTAAAAATTTTAATAATCAGGAAAAGTAATCATCATGGGTATATATATGAGATAATGATGGGGGAAAAATATCAAAATGACACATATAATGTAAATAATATATAAGACTAAAATGAATATGGCGTCTAATTTTAATAGGAGTGAGTAATTTAAACTAAAAAATAAATGAAAATATGCACAAATAACATTAAAATATAAAAATTATACATATAATTAAATTAATTAAATATTTAAAATATTTTAATTAAAATTAATAAAAAAAATAATTTAAATCCGACGTATTACGCGGAATTACGTGCTTAGTACATCACTAAAAGTTGATTAAACAAAAATAATTCAGATTGTTAATTGTAAAAAAAATGAGTAATCACAAATTTCACCATAATTTGTAGGTTCCCCTCACCAACTTTGAATATTATTTTGTCATTCGCCTTCTCATCGTTTTTTTCCTTTTACAAATAAAACAAAAGAAGAGGGGAAACTTCTTTACTTCTCACAAGTCGTGTATAATTCATATATCACATGTTTGATTAGAGATTATATTTTTTCTCACTATCTGATCTAAAATTTAAAATTTGGGAATACAATTGAGTAGAAATTAAAATTTAAGGGTACATTCAAATATTTTTTTCCTAATTATACATAATAAAATACAATTTTATTTTTAAAATACAAGATATAAAGGGGTTTACAATGAAAATGGTGTTCTCCTAACAAACGCAAAGTCCTAAGTCCATCCGTTTGAGTCTCAAAACAAACGCAGCCTTAGCGCGCAGAGTAAACAAAGTCTTATCACTTCAATGAAATTGAAAACTGAAGTAAAGTTTAAACTAAAAATTTAAAACTTTAAAGAGTTCACAACAGAATGATTTTTATCAACAATCAAAGCATTATTTAAAAAAAAAAAAAATCAAATTTTAACTTCAAATTTATCAACTTTCATCCACTGTATCTATCTAAAGTCCAGCCTTACTCCTACTTGTGTTTTTCTTCTTCCCTACAAGATGAACTTCACATTTCTTAAAAGACAAGTAGACGCATTTCACATGCATTTCCTCATGTTACACATCACGTGTGTTGATGATACCAGATCATTTCAAATTGAGGATCTCACGTGAGAGTTGAGATGAACATATCATTATTACTGAAAAAGTGCAAAATAACAGCAAACAAAAATATCTTTCAAGCCAATTCACCCCCCACCCATATGCAAAAATACTGTCTACAAGTTATCACACTCCCCACCACCCCTTTTCATCGTCCGAGATAGCATGATCTCTATGAGAGCGAGGGGTTATAGTAGTTTTGCAAATTATTGAATTTGTATGCAGATACAGGATACGATTAGACAATACATAACTTGAAAAACTCACTGGGGAGTTGAATCATATGTAGCCTAAAAACCTTTAACAATTTGCGTACCTTTATGAAGCTTCACGACTCACATCCCCACCACCTTGTTTCAAACAATTAGCTGCATAAAAATCATTAGCTATACATCCATGGTTTCAATCCTAGAACTACCACCCCGAAATGGGATCAAGCCAAAACAAGAGTTGCCAATTTCTGTATGCCCCACTGCTACACAGTGGTTAATGGACTAGCATATAATGGAAAATGATTTTCAAGATCGATCTCAAACATGTTCCTCAGCACTTTCATTATATTCTAGCATATGGCCTCAATTTCTCAAAATCATAAATGAAATTTGCACGTCTATACTGCAAAATCACTGAACGACTTTAACCTCGGAACGTGAAAACAAATCAGCTTTAGTACCTGAATTCTTTAGTTCCAAATTTGAAAACTTCCTGAGTAACATTATCTGCTGGCCTGCGTGACCTTGGTGAAGGTAGATTAGTTCCAAAAGTCTACCATCACAGGACAAGGTTAATAAAAATGATCAAGAAGAAATATACAGTTAAATATAAAAAAAATAGAATAGATTCTCATTGCTCATGAGGTGAAGTGGGGTCAGATGAAACGTCAAGACGACATATACATCCACTCTTTCCATTTGATCAAATGAACACTTCTATATCAGCATCACTATATATTCTTCAGTGGAAAGGAGAAAAGATAATAAAAGGCAACAGACGATTGTAAAGCTGAATCACAACAAAGTAAAGAAAAGAAAGAATGTTATGCCTAATAAAATCAAATGGTGGGCATCATTACAGATTCGAGAAGTTGGAACTGAAGCATTGTCAATGTGCAAATAAGCTCCACGGAAATTAGAAAACTGCTCTTTCCATTTTTCAAATTTTGGGCACTAAATTACAAAATCAACACAAGAACTAAAAGACACAAGAAAGCAAGCTCACAACTCACGTGGAAAACCATGGAAATTAACCAACACAAATAAGAATTGGGCGTTTTTCCATGTTAATAAATCACTAACACTCTTAACCTAATCTGATGTATAAGATCTAAAATCAATTACCACCACTAAATTAAGAGGTTAACGTCATTTTTTCTGGACAAAAAACGGCTCACAGGGGTGCATGGGGAACAAGAAGGGCACCTGACGAGGCCATTCACATTGCACGAGGTACAACTTCTGAAGCCGGTTTTCTCTCTATAGCATTTATGGCTCCCCTGGCACTCTTGGCACAGAACAAACGTATATCCGCCGCATATCTCGCACGTGCCGGAATCCGCCGGCGGCAGCCCCTCGAGGTACTTCTTCAGCTCGCCGCACTCGTGCAGGCGGCGCACTTCCTCGACGCCGCCGATGTACCTCCCCTCGATGAAAACCCTAGGCAGAGTCAAATTCGATTCCGATTCGCCGAGAATTTTATGCAGCTCGTCCATGAAACTCGAGTCCATCGCGAGATCCCGTTCGTCGATCGGCACGCGGAACGATTGCAGTATCGATCGGACGGCGCTGCAATCGTCGAACGTGCGGCGGATGACGCGCAAGCTTGTGAAGTACAACACAACCGATTTCTCCGAGCCTCGGATCCAAATTTCCGAGCCGGAATCGTGCGGAGAAGGCTCGTTCTGCGGCAACGCAGGGAACGATAGGGTGCGGAGCAGCGCCTTGACGCTGCGGCTGCGGTGATAGATCGACGGCGGCGGGGAACGGACATTGTCGCCGCCGTTCTCGTCATCGTACAGGAGGCGGTGAACATCCTTGAACGATGAACAATGGAATTTGATAGTCGGCGCGTTGTGGACACGAGCTCTTGTTTTGGATCGCCTAAGCCACATGGATTCGAAATTCAGTCGAACAGCGCAATGCAGGTAATTGCAATTCACCAATTTTTTTGCAGATTCGATGGAAATTGGATGTTCATCGATTGTTTAACAATTAATTATAATTAAATTGGGAAAAAAAATGGAGAGCAATGTAGATTTGTTGGAGATGGAAAAATGGAGGAAGAAGCTGTAAAAGCGGTGAGGGTTTGGGTTTGGCGGGTGGTGTAGACGCAGATTCACATTATAGATTTACGTGATAATAATAATAATAATAATAATAAATCATTACTGTTATTTTAGTTTATTGAAACGTCATTTTATTTTGCTATTTATTGTACTATCATGCTTTTATTGATGTGGTTTTAAGGTTATTTGACTAACAAACGTTTGTCAAGTATTGAATGAGATATAGGATGTAAATAGTTAGTAGCTTGATATTAAATTTGGTTTCCTTTTTATTGAACACAATGATTATATTTATACAATTTAGCTAGCACAAAGGTCACTTTTGAAATAAAATTACACTTGGTATTGACACGCAACCCTCATGGCGACATCTGTCTTTTTTTAGGGTTGAAGCTTTCGACTGGTCATCCACATGTCACAGGACTATCACATGGCAAACACGTGTACGAACCTTTCCGTGTGGTAGACGACCATGCCTAGGTGATGAACATGAACAGGCTCCGAATGTTGACTTTGATGGGCCTTGGTCCACGCATACAGTCTGGGCGAACATTGAGACTTTATCTTTGACTTAAGAGGTTAAAGTGCATTTGCAAAAGCAAAATAGCTTCGTGGAATTTTGTTTTTCTTCCTTTGATTTTTCTTATCGAATTTTAAAGAGGATCGAGTTTATCTGATTGTTAATCAAATTGAGCTTACAAAAGCCAAAGCTTTGATCTGATAAGTGAACCAAAAAATACATGTGTATTTATTTTCACAGAACTTGAACTCAAGCGACATTTGAATTCTAAATAAACATATGCACGAATCGTCATAGCAGAAAGGTAATTGAGAGATAAGAATTGTTAGAAGACCTTGTGCAGAATTTTACTATAGGTGAGTAACAATTGCATATATAGCATCTAGAAAAAACGAAAAGAAAACATGACAATGCAAGACAAACCCCAAATGGCAAGCCTTGCAAGGAAGTAACAAGCAGCTGATAAAACACACAGATGTCACATAACTCCCTAAACAGAAAGACGGGACAAATATTCAAAGGCTCAGGTCATTCAAATATGACAATGAAGTCTGCAAGTACAAGGCGTGTATCTCGTAAAGTAAAACACTAGCATAGAATGAGTAGAGCATCAATATCTAGTCTCAAATACTAATATTAAGAAAAAGATACTAAAATGCAGATACTCAGCGGAAGTAAATGGATATCTGAGGAATGTCGACATCATTATCATCATCATCCTCGCACGCCACCACAACATCAAAGTGGTTGCGATACGGAGGCAGCTCCACCTTAGCCACATCCCTCACCAGGTCCACCACCTTCTTGTCCATCCTATCCTTGTGCCTCGGGAACATGCTATTGAAAAGCAGGCAACTTCCGAACGAGATGCTGTAGGCGTTCAGTCCCTTGTCTGTGAGCCATTGGATGAGTTCCCTCAGAGTAGGATTGTTCTTTATAATCCAACGGTCCCACACGGTCCAGCTCAGGTCCTGGTGCTTGATAACCTTTGGAGGCACCGGCTCCGCCATGGAGAATAATGGTAAAGCTAGGTTAGCAAAAGTGTTGCGATAATCTTCTACCTTGTGGGCCCCGTCGAAGACTTTGTAAAGCTCGAGGCACACCAGACCGGTGGCCATGGCTGTGGAAGTTGCAATGGCAGGGATGATCCTTCCAGCGATGAATTTAGCTTTGAGCTTATCCACCTCGGGAATGCTGTAATTTCTTGCCCTCATGTTTGCCAGTGCAGCTATCACGTCCATGTGGTAATTCGTATCATCATCCTGCAGTCGATGTGGTCATTCATATTATCAATATTGAAATAAAAATAAGGTAAATAAGTAGTTTCCTACTTTCCTATGCACCAGTTGCACCATGGGAACCAAGTGCATTTTTACATAGTATCCGTTGTTTTACTAAAAGGTATTAGTTGGTCATAATTATTTGTTTTTACTGAACAGTATTAGTTGTTTTCATTGTGCACCAGTTGCACGGTAAACTGGTGCACCCAAGTGTCGCTCATAAATGTATGCACTGATAAAACAAGTAGTTAACAAAAACACAAATTTTGGACTAATACAGACAAAGAAATAAATGTGTGACAGATAATGTGAGTAGTCAATTTTCTCATCCAACTACTGCAACAAACAAGCCCTTATTCCTCTGTGTGGCATCAACTGTATGGATTTGGCCAAGAAATATATATGATCTCACTTGTATTCAGGTTTAACATAACTTCTTCTGATAATTTCTTTCCTAATCTTTTTAGGTTTTCGTTACCCTTCTAATTTGAAATTATGAAATCTTAGTGGAGCATCCAAAGGTTTCCCATTCACATGTCCCAACAATTTTTAGCATCTTTCTCTGATTTAGTAATATATTTGTGGTATTCTTTAACTTTTTCCTGTGGCATTTATTCCTTAAAGGGTGTTTGGCTACGTGTAATTGCTTATGTTTAAGATCCTAGAAGCTCTTACATCTTATATGATGTCTTTCGAGCTTAAGAGATGTTTATCTTATTTTCAGAAATAAGTTGTCGAAGTGTTAAAATTAAGTGTGGAGCTTATAAGATGTAAGTCATAGTAATTGTGGAATTTAAATGATAAAATTTGGAGGAGTTTGTTAGAATAAATCCAAGTTTTTGAGAAGGTGGAGTTTCTTACTTAAATGAAAACAGCTTATAAGCTACTAAAACCTTATTTTGGGAGTAAATGAGCAAATCAGATCTTATTGCAAAACTTTTAGTAGCTTTTAAGCTCTTTAAAACTTCTTGTGAGATGTTTGAGAGCTTATAAGCTCAGCTAACACCCTCTTATTCTCTCTAATCTGATATTACCCATATCCATCTCACAATTCTCTTTTCTGCTACCTTCATTTTTTGTTCAAATTGAAATTTAGTAGCAAAACTCACTAATCCAAAAGGCATGCAAGTCATTTTAATTTAAAATCTTTTTTATATGGCAGGCTATCCAATCATCTAAAACTTGAAAGAGACAAGACAAACCTTCTCAAACTGAATCGGCTTCATCATGAAGTTTGGTGGTAAATTCTTCCGACACTGCTCCAGCTTCATTATCAACTCATTGATAACGACAGCATCATCCACGGAAGAGGTAGCAAGGCTAGTAGCTTTCTCATCAGTGACAATCTTCACACCTTCCCTTGGTTGAAAATCAGGAACAATGACGTTATCAACGGCCTCGGCAAATTTCTTAGGGTTCTTCACCCAGTCAGGTATAGGGATACCGAACGTCTCAGCTCGCAGAATGGATGAGGCCATCACAAAATGAAGATAGCTGGGGTCATCTGTAGAGAACTGCAATGCGCGAGGGAACCGCTTTGGAGCTGACCAGAAAGGCGCACCAGTACTGGTAGCAGCATCCTCAGGGAAGGTAAAAGTCAATTGCTTCACTCTGTTCGAAAAATAATCTTCAAACCTGCCAATTCGTAAAATGAATAAATAATTGAGCCAACACAGAACCAACATGGGAAATAATTTATTTATTTTTCTAAAAAGAACACGAGAGATATACTTAAGACGAGCCCAAGTAATGCAATCTTGGAACGATTCACATCTCTCTCTATCAAGACACTCAATTACTCGTTCCAAATTGTCCCTAGCTTGAGCATCCCCAGCGTTTCTCATTGCAGAAATATAGTCACCAGGGCTAGAAAGGTAGGCGTTTACTTCAGCAGGTGTCTTTTCAAGCAAGCCCTCGAACTCTGAGCGGGCCCATGTCAAGCAATGATCGATGTTGTGTGGGAAGGAGTGCACAGTACACATTGGTGCTTGTTTCTCAGGGGGTCACGGGAGGCGCCATAATTTTCAGTCAAATGAGGAATAACCATTTGAGTATTGCATTTAGCGCCTAATGTACCAGACTCAAGAAGTGGTTTTTGGAAATACAGGCATCTCTGGTCGACATAAAGCCTGGCACTCACATTGTCAAGGGCATTAACCACAACACTGAGATTCTCCCAAAAGGTATCATCAAAAACATTCTCAGTCTCCGTCCCAACACGGTTCTGCAAAGCTTCTACGTGTAGAAGAGGATTAATTGATGAAGCAGCAGTAGCAGCAACCGTTGATTTTGGCTGCCCAATGTTCCAATCTCGAAAGAGGAATTGCCTGCTAAGGTTACTCTTCTCTATCACATCATCATCAGTTACGGTTAATTTTCCTTGTTTTCCACATGAAACTCCCATTAGAGCTAAATTCTTCAGAAATTCGCAGCCGAGTGCACCAGATCCAATGAGAAAAACTTTAGCATCTTCTAGTTTCTTTTGAAGTTTGGATCCAAAGACTGAAATCTGGGCATCGAAACGGCTATTTATAGGTTTGAAGTCGCTGGGATCGACCGTCTCCGTAGGAAGTGATTCAACAGAGTCAAAGTAGAAGAACTGTGAATACACCACAATAGAAAGGTTGCGTTATATGATACAATTTTGGTGAAAATACAAGCAGAGCATAACACAGATTGATAGTTGTACAAAGACAAGCACGTGGTTGTTTTCAACAGTAGTCTATCAGGCAGAATAGGTAACAAAATTTGCTGTCAAAGAGTCCTAAAGAACACAATAACAGATGACAGGCAAGGAAAACCACAAATCAGAGAGAATCTACAGTATACAACACTACACACCAATGTAGGTGGGAACCCGCACTTTAGCCCATATAGATGGTCCAAACACAGTAGGTTCCAAAACAAGTAAAGACTACGAAAGTTTCACTAAAAAATGTCTACTCCAAACATGCTTGGCTGAGTTATTTGAATCAGTAACCTTCCAACAAGTTTATTACATTTTTCATTGTTTCCATGCACCTCAAATAGAAAACTACCCACAGATATAGGCAGCCACTCTACCCTTCAACCTTAAAAAACAGAAATAAGAGGGGAGGGAAAATAAAAAAAGCAAAACAAGTTGGAAAGAGGATTTTAGCCTGAGGAACAGCAATCACCTGGAAAAGAGGATGAAACTTCCCAGAGCATGCCTTCATAACCTCCTGCCCAACAATTCCACCAAACATGGCAGCCATAGGATTCAGTACTGCTCTGGCACCAAAAGCAAATTGTCGAATAAGTTTTGGATTAATGTCAGCCAGTTTTCCATCCCCAAGGCTCTCATTAAGATTACTGGTTATAAATATCAACTTCTGAGCATCCTCTTTAGAACCAGCAACCGGGAAGCGCCCCAATTCAGTTACAAACTTATCTAGTGCTTGGAATGCCAGATGCAAAAGAGGCGGCCTATCAAACTTCGAAAAATCAGAAAGAAGGAAATCACCAGGATCTGTTAGCGCTTCCTTCAATGGCTTGAAGTTTAAAACCTTGGGTTGTTTCACCTGAGTTACAATACCACCTCTCTCATACCTACCAAAATTGGTTGTATCTTCCTCAAGGTTAAAAGAGTAGGGGCGTGCATTTTTTATCTTTCTTGGCTTTCCATCATTGAGATCTGTCATCCCTCGAACTTCTGTGAACACAACCAGATCCCCATCCTGAAACTCCAGCCTTTCATCATCTACACATGCTATAAGAGCAGGGTTGTCATTACTGATAGATGCAATGATTCCCGTATGAGGTTCCTCACCATCGACATCAAATACAGTGAACTCGGGTCCGAAATCACAAAATGCACTGCCAAAAAGGCCTCTTACTTCAGTCTTAATGAAAGCAATAGGTGGCTGATGATTGTGACAGTATTCATTAAACTCAATTCCAGTTTCTAAATTGATGTCAGTGAAAACAACAGCCTGCACAGATGATGTTATCATCGTTAGAAATAACTGAAACATCTACACAATGTCTATATTCATTAAAGAAAAGCAAGTGACCATGTTCAGAATAGTAACAAGAGTACAAGGCAAGCAACATTATATATTGGATATCTCGCAAGACAATTGACCCTTCTTTTTATGTCATAGCAGGAACTAGCCAATTGGCTCAAATAGTTAGCTTAAAAACTATATGAATTTAGTGCAGCACATATGTGGCATAGGGTATGCTGTATCAATATCAGAGCTATAGTGGCAAGATGGTTTTAGAAAGAATCTGCATGTTAAACAAAAACTATGCAGGACAAAATTCAAAAAGGTAATCAACCCACTTTCAGGGACAGTAAAATTCAAAGACTGCAAGTGTGAACAGAGGTTGTCTGTACATGGGGTCATGGACACATGCATGCAATGAATGTATAGAAATTACGATCACAATGTTTCTACCGAATATTGGATGGAGACAAGTAATTAGTCAGATCAAGGAAATGTTAATCTAATGCACATTAAAAACTTGCATAAGTGATATAGTTATTTTTGTACAGAAGCTATACTAATCATAGAGTATCTGAACTATAATCTCGGCAGTCTACATGGCAAATAACAACTGCGCTGTGAGAGAGGGAGAGGGAGAGGGAGAGGAAAGCCTAAGGAAGAAACGAGCAACTGACAAATAAAGTGGTAGCAATAATGTGAATAAAGCAAATTTGCAGAAGATATACTAATAAGTATACTATCTGAACTATCATCTCAGCAGCTACATGGCAAATGACAACCGCGTTGAGAGAGAGAGAGAGAGAGTTGGGAAGAAAGGAGCAATTGACGAATATATTGGTAGCAGTAAAGGAAATGAAGCAAATTGACAAGATTACCTGGAAATCTGAGAGTTGTTCTTTGGTCAATTTTGTAGTCAAAGTCGAGACAGTCACGGCATTATTTAATTCCTGTAGCTTCTGAATTGAGGCGAGTGCCCTGTTCTTTCCCAAATCATTTTCCGAGAAAATGAAGTTACCGGACATATCCCACAACTCCACTGTTCCTTCATCGTGCAGTGTGACAGACTTCACACCAGCAAGAATAAGGTTCTTAGCTGCAAGGTTTTTACAGAAATGAGGTTTGGTAAGATTCAACAATATCTGCTTTCATGGTCAAATTACCTACCAATAGAAATACTGGTTCTGAAGAACCACATGATGAAATCCTTAGGAGTAAGCTTACAAATCAAACACCAATAATGAAAAAAATGCACAATGACTCCATGATTAGCAGCCAAACTAAGCCTCAACCATGAATACAACAATTATTCACGAAGATTCTTCTTCAAGCCATGGAAGAAACTAAATATTAAGAACCTACGATAAATCACCCAAGTTAACCAATACAAATACTTCATCAAGAACTAAACCCTAGAAAAAATAAACTTAAATTCCAGCAGCAACTAAATCAGAAGCTGCAGAATGCAAAAACACAAGCACAAAGTCCAAATATAAATCAATTCAACGACGACTACTCTGAGAGCTCACTAGATATGGAGTAACAGTAAGAAGCATGAGTCCAGATACAGATATACAAACAAAACAATGGGGCAAAACATAGTATGAAGGATAATAACAGTGCATCTGAAAGAAGAGAAATCAATACCAATCTCAACTCCAAGACCCTGCATTCCGGAGATGAGAACATTGGAAGCAAAAAGTCGCCTCATGGTCTCTCGCCCATACACCGCAAGCTGCCTGCTGTGCAGATCCTCATCGATATCACGCGGCTTTCCATCATCGAATGCCATTTCCGTGATTGTTAGCTCCCTACACTCCCCGCTGCTATTACTGTTACTGTTCCCGCTACTCTTCTTCTCCTGGGTACTCTTTCCGTCAGTGGAGGCACAGACGCGAAGCTTCTTGATGACGCTCTCGGAACCGCCTTCGATTACAGCCTCTCCTTCCCCTTGTCTCTTTCTAGGAAGCATATAGTGCAATAAGCTGCTAAAAACACGAGAAATCCCCATCGAAATCACTAAACTCAAAATTAAATACACAAATAACTTGAGAGATTCAGGATCCAACAAATTTCGCGAATATAAAAACAATCTGGAAGAGATCGGCGCTCGTATCGCTGCTGCGATTGCAATTGAAAAAATAACAAAAATAAAAAGCCCTCTTCCTAGAAACCGTATCGAAAACAGTGAACCCATTCGCAAGCGATTGAAGAATCAAAAACAGCAAGTGATTCCAAATTCAGGAGATTAAGTAAAGAATAAATTTACCGATTACAGCTTCGGAGAGGAAGGTATGAAACCACAAGACGGAATGTTCGAGAGGGTTGGGGGGATAGAGAGAGATTGGGGGAGATAGAAATGAGAGATTATTCGAAGAAACAACAGTGGGTTTTATGAGGTGACTTGGGGGGTTGGGGTAGAGGGCAAGTTTGACCTTTTGTGTTGCGACCGTTTTACATTTTATATTTCTATATTTTTTTTAATTGTTAGATGTTGGTAGTTAATACACCAAACACTCAAACACTCTACAAATTCACAAAGTCACCTTATAACTCTCATACTCAAATTTGTTCCCAAAAGAATCGAACATAGGCCTCCCATTTCAATTGAGAGAAATTTATCGATTGAAGAAATAAGCCACCTGTTATTTTATATTTCTATTAATTCCATCTCTAATAAAATATTACTCCACACCATCTTATATATGAATATATTATACATATATGTATTCAAAATGAAACACAAATTTCACGATGAGACATAATTTAAGTTAGATCTAGCGATTTAACACTTTGGAAAAGAATATGTGTTGATTTGTGTTAATTTATACTCTATATTTCAGATGAATTTTTATCCTTAAAATATATATATATAATCACGAAAATTATTTGGTAGTGCATATAATATCTAGTCTATACACAATTCATCGTGTAAAATTTACTATAAAATCAATTAATATTAAAATCTTAAAAGGGAAGTGTGTTGTAGAAGGAAAATGAATGAGCAAACATTTTTCCGCCCAAAAGCAATTTTTTTTTTTTTTAGGAAGAGACGAGAAACTCTCAGGGACAAAAATTCATAATATTTTAATAGAGAATTTGTCTCACACGGGGTTCAAACCTGTATTGTCGGGGGACTTCTCCCGATATCACCACAAATTTTAACACTTGTCTATGCCTCTTGGGGCCAACCAAAAGCAATTATTGTTCTTTTCAAACGGTGGATTAATTATTCACTAATTTGATAATGTTTTTTTTATTATTATTATTATTGGAATTTACTTGCATTTTATATTTTTGTTGCATTCTTTCGAATTACTCTGCATCTTGTTGGTGCATTGAATGCATGTTAATGGGTTTACCTAGAAGCCCAAATTAAGATGTACAAATACATAGAATTTGATAATGTTTTTTCCTAAGATATTCAACTCATGATAACTGTGATTATTTGCTCAATGTGTATAATCAGCTCGTGGTAAAATCGCATATGGTTCGACTTCGACGTACGTTTCTTTAACGAGTGGCCCAATATTAACTTGAGGGGTGTTTGGTAACATGATAACGAACAGATGTAGGAACGGAAAAGGGGTACCTCACATATTTAAGAGGTATGGTGAATTCCTCAATTTTAGGGAATCAAAGTCATAATAATCTATATTTATACTATATTAAAAAGTGACTTGGGGTTGAGAAATATTTTCGGACGATTCTACCCCTGCCACTTTTTATCTTGTACAATTTAGCCCATACTTAATTTTAATTAATTTATTTCTCAGCTCCACTGTAATTTGTGAAATTCATAAATTAATTGGGCTTAATTCTGCATCAAAGAAACATCCGATCATCTTCTCTTTTCTCTCATCAATCAGTCTATCAATAAAATCAGTGTCCATGGATGAGACGAGGCCAACGACTACGCCGGATCCTGGGAGAAAATTGAGCGAGGGTAACTCATGAAGTAAATCAACATTATTTCTGATTCTTTTTTAAGCAGGCAAACTCTCCTGGTTCGAGGAATCAACCATTATCTGTGCCTCCAGGGTACGCGGCATCGCCGACCAATTGTCTCACCGTCAAGGGCGCCATTGTTGGGCTCAGGTAAAATACAATATTCTTCTCTGATTTCACTTTATCTGTTCATTTTTTTTTGCTTCGTTCAGAAGATAGAAGATTGCTAGATGATAGTTCAAGATTGTTGATTTTTTTCAGGTTGGCTCAGAATTTTGGCGCACACAAACGTTTAAGGGAAAATACACCCAAGGTATAATGAATTAATTGCGCCCGCAAGGTGTTTGATTATATGATTTGAGAGTCTAGAAATTGTGTTCACTATTGCTATTTTCCTATAGTATGTTTTTTGAATGAGATAATGAAAAAAGATTAATAGTGCAAGAGGTATAGGACAATTCGAAGCTTAAATATAAGAGGGTGGACTTTATGTTTTCTGAATGATATAATGAAGAAAGACTAATAGTGCAAGAGGGATAGGATAATTCAAAGCTTAAATATTAGAGGGTTATCCAGGATGCCTTCAGAATGCCCGAAAATTTCCACGGGTAGCCTCAAGATTGCCGACAAAGACGGTGAGAACGTGGGAGATTGCTGCGGATATCACTCTGCAACTTCGATTAGGGTTGTTGGGGAAGGTTTATATAGTAGATAAAATTTGAAGTATAATTTACAGCTAATAACTTGGTCTAGAAGGAGATTTAATTATCAAATGTATGTTTTGTAAGTCTTTTATTTTACTGGGGGAATGCATTATTAAATTAGATTCAGACCTTGAATAATTATGATTACTGGTTATTTCATTTTTTATCTAAATTTTATGCTAGAATCAGTTGTTTCAGTTTTAATTAATAATAAAATGTAGAGTTTGCTGGTGAGTTTTAAATGTTTTATAACCCAACATGAATTTGGTTTTTTAAATTTGCGTGTTTGATGGTTTTGTTAATTTGGGTGTTTTTCTTTTTCGGTAGAAAGAGGCTCAAACAAAGGAAATGCTCTATAAACAAGCATTTCAAGCATTTCATGTTGAACTTGCATATTATGATTTTTTTTTTAATTTCATGTTTTATTCAATTAAGATGTGTTTGTCTTATATTATATAATCAAGTTTTACCTTTATCATGATTTTGTTTATGTTTCCACATTTGTTATGCTGATGCATCTTTGAAATTGTTCTGTTTTGATTTTATTCCTACACATAGTATGTGATTTGATGTTTTTTATTGAAAATTTTCACAGACTATTTTTCATCCATTTCAAAATGTGTGGGGTGATAAGAATAAACAAGTCCAATTATCGAATTTCAGGAGTACTGATTGTGAATCAACATCATTGTAAATTTTTTGAAAGAAAAACTCAAACACGAGGCTGTTATAAAACTATAAAGTTACCAAAGGTTTACAAAAACTTCCGGACAAAGAGAAAGCTAGCAGATTGTACATTTTTGGTTTGAAATGAAGTTAATTAACATGCATCATGCATGTATATATAAATGGAATTGTCTGATGATGTTACTATTGAAAAGGTTAGTCTCAACATGATTTTTGTTTCCTTTCTCATTTTCTTAGCTTGAATACGTCAAATTTGATGCAGCTGGTTGAAGTGTTATCGAAGAGTGGGATTATAAAAAAGTATCCACAGTCTTGATTATTAATTTATTTATTTTAAGAATATAATTATATTAGGACTCCATTTGGATAGATGAATTTGAAAATTCATGGATTTCACACACAAATCATACTCTCCAAATTTATTCACAAATACTTAGATTTGAGAGTTTAGCTAGGGAAGAGAGTGAAGGGGGAGACGGGGAAGGGTTAGAGATGAGGGGATTTCACAAATGACTAGATATTGATGAAGATTTGAAATCCCTTCATTTTAAACTAGACTCTCAAATCTAAGTATTTGTAAATCCATTGGAGAGTGATGATTTATGTGTGAAATCCATTGATTTCAAATCTATCCATCCAAATGGCGTCTTAAAGTTTTCTGACCATGCAATTATATATAATTTGTTCTACTTCTTGGATGTTAAGTTCATGAACATGAATTTGCATATGCCATCAGATTCTTTCTTTAAATAATATTCATCCATTTTCGAAAGTATATTATTTTGTTCTCACCTTTATTAAATATGTATTATTTAATAGGAGACCCTTAAGGTTTTTTGTGATACAACGAATACCCTCTATTTACGTACAATTGCATTGTTCTGATTTGTATTGCATTAATGTTGTATAATCTTTAATTAGAATGATATATATTGACATTTATAAATTCTAATAAATGTGGCATTAACCATTAAGAATATGTCTCATTTTGAAGTGTAGATTAGAATTGCATTGATAAATTTAGATTTTATTGATGTAATTACAAAATTGCATTGACACTACAACAAAAATGTCTAATTCCAACAGTAAAATTCCAACGGATTTTTAGCTTTTTACATTTGGAATCATCAATTTCAACGAAAATTCGGCCGTAGGAAAAGTAGCAATTGGAATTCAAATTTCCGACAAAATTTCCAACGGTAATTAAATTCCAACGGCAATTCCAATGGATAGTGACTGTTGGAATTTTCAATTGTAGGAATTATATCCAACACAAATTCCAACGCTCATTCCAATGGAAACAAATCGTTGGAAATTCTTTCCAACAGATTTCGATTGTTGGAAAATTTTGTTGGAATATATTTCCAACAGATTTTAACAGTTGGAATTTTAGGTGTTGGAAAAATTATTACTGTAAATTCCAACACTCATTCCAACGACATTTGTCTTGAAATTTTCATTCCAACGGACATTTTATGTTGGAATATACATCTGTGAAAAATGATCAAATGTGAACTCCTACGCAATTTCAATCACACTATTCCGTTGGAATTTTATTTACAACTAACTGTTGGAATTATTATTTACAATTTCAGTCATAATCAATCAAAACAACACGAACATCAAATTCAAGTGCATATATATCCAAAATAAATTCCAACATCATAACATAAACAATATCTTCAATCACTAACAATAACAATATACTAAAGTGTTGATCATAAAAACAGAACAAAAACCATATTGTTGATTATCCTTCCATTTGCATCACTAATGAAAATAAACCAAGTTTATAACCTAAGAATTAAGTTCTAATTAAGAATCATCATCATCATTATCGAAGTGATGATCATCCACATCTTTCTCACCATAATGAGTAGCTGATTAGAGGTGAAATTGAGTAAGTTACGAGCGAGTTTTAACCATGTTTCGAGTGCTTTTAGTGATATTATTGCATTGATTGAGCATAATCTGTATAAAGTCACTAATTTGCTTCTTTGGTGTGCATGACAGGAAAGAGGGCTAAAAATGGAGCTCGTGAAACTTTGCGGTGCACGAATCAGACTCTTGGTTGAAAAGATATGAAGGAAATACTAAAAAGTATTAGTTGGAGTAAAGAGAGGTCTTTAGCGAGAGAGAGGTCGAGCGCTGAAGGCTTTCGATTAACTTGGCTTTGAGCACGCAAAAATACAGGCATCAAGGGGCGCTCGATCAAGTTAGGTCGAGCAGAACTGCTCGACCATGAGTTGTGTTCGAGCGCTCTGGGAAGAAAACGTTTTTTTTTCAAGCATATATATAAGGAAGGCGGGATTACGAGAAAAGGGAAGGGAAAAAAAAAAAAAATGCATTTAAATTAGATAGAAAAGGAGGAGAGAACACTCGATGGTTCTGAGAAGTGTTTAGAGGAATTCCACCACGAGAAACACAATTCGATTATCCAATTGATGGTTTATATTACAGTTTTCCTAAATTTAACTTCCAAAATTTCTTGGTTTTCTTATTTCTTGAAGAATTTCTTACAAGTAATCCACAATTTTAGGTTTTGTTTGTTTCTTTCATTCAATACTAGTATTGCTCTTTGAATTCAATTGATTGATCATTGTTGATTTGTTTTACACACTATTGCATAATGATTTCTATTGTTAAATTGATTGTTTGTGATTTGACTATCAAGATGGTAGGCTAAACCCTTGATTGCTTTGGATAGGATGATCGCGTAGAAATAGTAAATTGGTTAGGAGATTAGGATAATTCGAGGTGTAATTTGGATAATCTTCTTAATTTGCTAATATGAATAACCAATCCAATAAAAATCATTGAACTGAGTACGAAAGTTGTTAGAGAGAGGACAACCGCATCACTCTTTTCCAACGAATAGGCTTGAGGACAGGGTATGTGACGGGATTGGTAATATACCGGTACATTTAGGGAGGACAACCGAATCACCCAACTTGAATTAGGGCTATAGTAATTAGGCACGACCTAAATAATTTGGTTATTTGGTCAGTGAGGGAAATAAGGTATTAGTTGGGTAATCGGGGATAAAACCCGAGCATTTGTTGTACCTTACTTAGTGCGGGATTCGGGAAGTAGATTGCCTAGTTTTAAGTACACTTAGGATAACTTTCTTTGTACACCACGATAGTCCTAGTTGTCAAACCAATTCCGATAGTATACGTAGGGATTCCTGTCCAAAGCAACATTCTCCA
Source organism: Stenogyne calaminthoides (assembly GCA_037126765.1). Taxonomy (NCBI): domain Eukaryota; kingdom Viridiplantae; phylum Streptophyta; class Magnoliopsida; order Lamiales; family Lamiaceae; genus Stenogyne; species Stenogyne calaminthoides. The sequence goes on from JBBCBC010000019.1 coordinate 32,145,302, forward strand.
ATATTTGCACTTCATATGAAGTTAGTTTAATAGTTTGTTATCTGCTTGCTTTCGTTGATTCAATAGCATTAAAATAGAAATCTCAAATCGCATCCATATTAGTAACGAAGCATACATTTCCAAGGATTTACACGCGTACAAAACCTCATTCAGGTTCGATACTACTTGGTCCAAATACTTACCCTTGCTACAGTGATCTCATACTCTTGTGGGTAACTGCTAGTTGAGAACTTAGCATTTCACGATCAAGTCAATGGCGTCTTTGCCGGGGAAGTGACGTATGTGCATTGTGTAAAACTTGGAAATAGATTAGTAGCTAGTAGTAGGTGTTTTCTTTTCTGTTTTTACTATATTCTTGTGCTAGTTGCATTTGATTTCTTTGTTTCAGGCTTATGAGAACACGCTCAAAAGGAGAAACGAGCGTTGATCGAACTGGACTAGACCCTGAAACTATAGCAAGAAGGAATCGAGCTTTCCAGAGAAGAATGGCTGCGGTAGGTAATGACGGGTTGAATGTTGATGGAAATGGAAGGAACGGGGAGAATTAGTTGCCACTAGACGGGATTAATAACCCGAACCCACAAAACCCAAACCAAAACCAACAACAACATCCAAACCAATCATATCCCCAAAACCAACCACAGTATCCCAACCAACCAAACCAGCAAAACCAATACCCAAACCAAAATCCAAACTTCCAAAACCCAAATCATCCATACAACCCCCCACCTTACCAAAACTAACAGAACCAATACCACAACCCAAACCCACACTATAATCCACAATACAATCCTCTCTACCAAAACCACAACCAACCAAACCCACAAAGGGTAGGGAATCCTGAGATGGCTATCCGAGGGATGTTTGCCAAGGGTGGAAACTAACAACTTCTCAATTTCTCCGGGGATCCTTAAGATGCTCCTTGATTCTCAGTTCCGAGGAGAGGTCGGGAGAGACAATCCAAACACGCATCTCCGAAATTTTTTGATGATTGCTTCGACATTTGACTACAATGGGATGTCAGAGGATGCAAAGAAGCTCCGATTGTTTCCGTTCTCACTGACCGGGATAGCTAAGGATTGGTTCGATAATACAATTCCCCGAGGTAGCATCACCACTTGGGCTCAAATGGAGCGAGCATTTTTGGAGCGTTTTTATCCTCCATCCAGAACAATGAAGGCAAGAACCGAGATATCTACATTTCGTCAAAAACCGAATGAGGGTCTCAGTCAAGCATGGGAGCGATACTCTAATTTGTTGATTGAGTGTCCGCAGCATGGTTTCAGTGAGCAAGATACAGTGGGCTACTTTTACTGTGGAATCCATTACAATGAGCAAAAGCACCTCGATGCTTGTGCAGGTGGTGGTTTCCTGAATAAGAGTGCCCGGGAGTGCAGAGACATTGTGGAAGGAGTTAAAAATGTTGGGGAATGGAATGCTGATCAATCACGTCAGAGTGTGAATCAGATGGAAGACATCGTTGGAACTCAGAAGCTGTTGATGGCTATGATGGAGAAAATCAATAATATTCAGGTTAGCCAACAGTTTGGTGAAGGAAGCAACGAGGCGAATGAATTTATGGACCAGTCGGTATTTCAACAGGAAGAGGCCAACTATATGGGGAGGCCGAATTACAACCAGAAGGGGTACCATCAGGGAAATTATCAGCAAGGGCGACCTACCTCTGGTCAACCTTTTGTGCCTCAGGGTCCATCACCTTCACAGAACCAATGGTGAAACAATTCAAATTATCAAGGGGGTTGTTCATCTTACTCGAATCAGTGGAGAAAGAACGAGAACTTCTACTATGGAAATCCGAAGGCTGGAATCACTGTTCCACCAGGTGTGGATCCAGGCTCAAAGCCTCCTGGTGGAGAAGGCGGAACATCAGTTGTTGAGATGTTGCAAACTCTGGTGCAACAAGGTGAGGAGGTGAAGAAGAGATTATCTTCTCTTGAATTTGATCAGAAAGAGTCGACTAAGAAGAACGAGAGGAGAGAGCAAGATTTCCAGAGGATGCAGCAAGAAAACAACAGGCAATTCAATGCGCTTGAATATCAAATGGGACAGATAGCGAAGTCACAAGGTAGAGAGACTGGCAAATTCCCATCTATGCCCGAGGTGAATCTGAAAGAACATTGCAAAGCTATTGAGCTTAGAAGTGGGAAGAAGTATGATGGACCTCCATTACCTGCTGAGGTAGAGGAAAATCATAGGCAAGTTGAGGAAGATAATGAGGGTAAAGAGGTGGAAGATGATGATCCAGTAGAAGAGGTAGAAAGTGAAAAGTTAGAAAAAGAGAAATAAAAGGTGGAAGAAGGGCTTGTGGATGTAGAACGTGTACCAAAGTGGAAGACGTCGAGAGAATAAAGGCTCAAGGTGAAATAAACTGAACGAGATGAATGGGGGGTGCCTAAATCTGGGTTTCTGTTCCTTATCCTCAAAAGTTTATGAAGAAGAAGTTAGACGAGAAGTTTGCTAAGTTTTTGGAGGTTTTCAAGAAGATGCACATAAATATACCTTTTTATGATGCATTAGAGCAGATGTCGAATTATGCAAAGTTCTTGAAAGATCTCATTGCTAAAAGGAGGAGAGTTGATGAACCTGAGCTCGTTCAGTTGAACCACGAAGTGAGTGCAATGGTGCACAAATCCCTTCCTCCAAAGTTGAAGGATCCGGGCAGATTCACGATTCTTTGTGACATTGGGAATGAAATCAAGAAAGGAGTTTTGTGTGATCTGGGGGCTAACATCAACCTTATGCCCTTATCATTATTCAAGAAGATGAACTGTGGAGAACTTGAACCGACTATGATGACTCTCCAACTAGCCGATAGGTCTATCACTCGACCTCAAGGCGTAGTGGAAAACGTTCTCGTGACAGTGGATGGTCATGTCTTTCCAGCTGACTTTGTAGTCCTTGAAATGGAGGAAGATGAGCATGTGCCCTTAATCTTGGGAAGACCTTTCTTGGCTACGACTGGGATGGTCTTAGATGTGGCGAATGGAAAAAATCACGGTGAAGGTGGATGATCAAGTCAGTAGCCACGCCTGAAGAAGAGGCATCACATGTAATGTTGAATGAAGCGTTCCTCATCTTCTGAAAAAGGTCACGATAAGAGGCCAACTCACTCTCAACAGCGGTCAAACGAGCTTTTAAGTCTTGAATATCAGAGTTGGTGGCATGAGTCGTCTTAGCCCTAGCGTTGGATCTTGAACTTGAAGGTTCATAGAAGGCTGCCTCTGAGCCAAAATTATAAGTTTTGCCTCTCTTATTCTTTCCTCCATTAACCTCATAAAAGATGGCAGAATCATCAATTTCATCTCCAACGACATTTTCTGACAATTTGCTAGCCTTTAAATTCTCATACTCATTCTGCAATGTAATTTCCAAGAACAAAATATTAGGCTTTGTAAATGTATGAGCACAACACTATTAATTTCCAACAAGTACTAATTATTAGGCTTTGTAACTTTTGACAAATCCAAAATGAATTCGTCAATTCTGCATTGATCAATCTGCTAAGCTTCTAATGTTTGAAATGATTTCAAATTACAGTAGCATATCACATAGACATTCTTCAAATACTCATATATTATCTCAACTTTCTTCTTAGAGATAAACTTCCTAAATAAAATCCTTTCAGTTTAAGCAACTCAAAACATCCCATAGTAAATTAAGCAACATAATATCAAGTCAATGCATCAGGACTGCACAACACAAAAATATTCTTCTAAGTATCAAGTTTGATGACTACATTCTGAGCACTTAGATGGTACATGATATTTGAATAGTAGTATGCTTATGAATGAAGTCTTGATCTATGTTTGCTACTCAAAAGACAGAGTTTCTGGATGATAAAAAAATATGCACTATTAATGTTAAAAGTCACATCAAAATTCCTCCACATAGCTAGCTAGAAACATCTGGATGTAGGACCGTTCTTCATTTCTACCCCTACCAAGTTATAACTATGCATATTCAATCAAAAATGCTGCTTAACATCTAATATTCAAATCGGAACAATAATATGGTCAGAATTGCTCCAAAAATATTATTTAGAAAATAGTTTATTTAATTTGTAATAAACAATCGAATTATTAGAAATGCTTACATAAACTTCCTCAGCTCTAGAATTTTTCCATTGACCAGCGTCTTCATTATAGTTGAGCTTCAAAAAAACCTCAGGGACGGTAACATCTCTCCTTAGCTTATTTCCCTAAATTAAACATAAAATAGACAATTCTAAGTAAATTAAAAATTAAATACAAATATGACTTAATTAACTTAAGAAATTATACTTACCAATCGCCTTTTATGCTCAGAAATAGAAATAGCACCACCATGATGAAAACAACCATCAGTATTAGCTGCTATGTTCTTCTTGTTCCGCTCAGACATATTGATGAAATCAGGGTCCGTCTCCCATCTGGTTTTGATTTCCTTAAGCACTGTAGGAGGCAACCATGACCCTTTTGATCTCTTCCTATGAATATCAGCCAAGCTTGCTCGCACAATGGTTGACTTTAAGTGTTCATATCCGTTTAATTTCATCGTCATGCTCAGGATCCCATCTACAACGACTCTACCAAAAAACAAATAACATTTTAAATTGATATATTTATATATAATAAAATAAAAAAGGGTAATTAAAATGCATTCATAAATTATGATATTACCCGAAACGACATATGCCACATGTGTTTCACATTTGCAGGGATCTCGCTCCATCCAAGCCATGATTCTTCGTACTTAGATTTGATGGTTTCAGAGACATGTTTAACTGCATCTTGAGGAAAGAACCTGTTATATAATAATTATGTAACAGACATCAGTTCACAATAAAATAATGTATTAAAATAGTCGAACAATATTAAAATGTAAGCAGGTTGAAAGTCGTACTCATTTCCATTTGGCTCTATCAGCAACTTACTAACGTTTGATCCACACGCTGATGCTGCACTCGCAGATGCGGATATAGAACTGTCAGCTGGTGCTCTCCCAGATGTGCCTATCTCAGATGAGGTTCTCTCAGATGGAGCTGTCTCAAATCTCTCAGATTGTGCTGTCTCAAATCTCTCAGATGGAGTTCCCTCAAATAGTGCTCTCTTAGATGGAGCTCTCTCGAATGCATCTATCTCAGATGGAGTTCCCTCAAATAGTGCTCTCTTAGATGAGGATCTCTCAGATGCAACTCTCTCAAATGCATCTCTCTCAGATGGTTCTCTCTCAAGTCTCTTCAGATGGAGTTCTCTCAAATGTTGCTCTCTTAGATGGGGCTCTCTCAGATGGTGCCCTCTCAAATTTAGTTCTTGCAAATGACGCTCTCTCAAATGGTGAGTGATCGTTAAGGCACATGGATGTCGTTCTTGAGCTAGTGTCTCTAAGATGCTCCCTTAAATGTTCTCTACATATGCTTCTGCCTCTACCTCTACTGATCTTTGAGTTAGTGCCTCTGCCTTGTCCTTGAAAACCACCACGATCACTTTTACCCGTCATCTATAGACATTAAACAAGAAAGTTAATATTATTTTCGTTAATTATAATTCCAGTATTTTTTCCAGCTTGAGAGTTATAATTCCACAGGTCTTAAAAACAACTCTTTTAGCTTACTAGATATAAAACAGAACCAAAATGAGGTAGGATTGTGCAGTTTATTCAATAATCAATTTTGGAATTAAATTTGTCATATCTTTGGTCATATTCCATAACTTGTCTTCACACACATATCACTAATACCTAACTGAACACCTAAAGCAGATCAAAAGAAAATGACTAAAATGATAGTCTTTCCAACAAGTTCTCTTGATGGATTCAGCTCTTAAATATATCCAGTTTAAAAAATGGAACCCTCAATCTCTGGTTTCCTCAATTAAAAATAATGACTTCAAACTCCATTAACACATTACAAATGTCCGGATTTCAAGGATTTCTAAATTGTATAACATGACATAAGTAGAGAAATTACTCACCATGCAGAAGCAAGCAGTTGAGCTAAGTCATGCAATAGAGAAAGCCAGCAAACTGCTCTTTCTTCAATACCTTATTACTGTAAAGAAAATCAATGAACACCTTTAATGTAGAAAGGTCATACATACAAACACACAATGAATACCAGTAGAAGAAAAACCAAGTAAAATGTCAAAATTCATACCAAAAAGCCTAGTAAAATTGTAAAGCATGATTTTAACTCTGAAGCATGATTGTAAAGCCTTTATTCTTGTTTTAACAGCATAAGAAGCAATTGCTTCTTCAATCTGAGATCATCAAATTGGTACTAGAATCTGATGTTTAATTTATTTTTGTTTCTCTTCTTGGGTGAATTTATCAAAATTTAGTAAATTCAAGAGCATAGACACCAAGATAGAATCCTTTTTGTGTCTCATATACTGCTAAAATTGTAAAACACAAAATAATATAATTAAGAAGTGTATTAGCTACAATCTGCAAATCTATAAGTTATGGTTTATGGAAAACAATGAAGCAAACAGAAGCTAGAGCAAAATAATAGATCCTAATTAATAAATATCAATGGTATCTCAACACACCAGCATTCTTCTCCATATAACAAACGAATATGCAAACTCCCAAATAATTGTATTACAAATGTGCCTTAGCGGGAAAAATTAAAAAGAAGAAAGACACACACTCAAATGTCGGTCTAATCATGAATCAAGTCAAGTAAATAGAGAGATCCAAAGAAAATAAAAATAAAAAGTTGCTCAGCCATTTGCACTAATTATCATCACTAATTAACAAAGAGCATCAAGACCACCAGAGCTTGAGTTAGAGTTAGTACTATAGATATTAAAAAAATTCCACATCTACTAGACATGTGTATAATATATACATAGATGATTTCTCAAAGGCTTAAAAACTTCTCACTATCCCTCGATTAAGAATAAATATTCCTAGACATTTTAATGAAATAAGATCAGTAATCCAACCAACAATTCCGAATTCAAGCTAATTTAGTTCCACACGACTCTCCAATCAAAATACAGAACACGTTTGGCAATGTCAGAACAATATCCGAGCAAATAATTCAACAATAGCAGAGAACATTAAGAACATTAAGAGAGCATTGGAGGTGATCAATGAAAAAATCAGATCAGATAAGTCATAAATTATAAATTACCTCTCAAGCAAAGAAGAAGTGCCAGAAATTGGTGAATTTGAAGGTTTAATAATCTGAAATATCGATCGCCCAAGGTTCATGATTATAGAAGATCGAAGTAAGAAGAGAGTCAGAACCATCCTACAATACTAATCAAGCCACCAAAAATAACCCTAGCAACTGAAATCAAACGATACTAATCATTTAATTAATTTAATCTAGCAAATGAAATCGAGAAAACTAATAACAAGAAGTAAGAAATCTTACTCTGAGAAGCGATTGAGTGGAGGAGGTGGAGCTAAGGGTGGTCGGAGGTAACTACTACTGGAGGTGCTCGGAGACGCGACAACTTCAGGACATTGGTTCGTTGGATGAGCGAGGCAACTGGAAGGCAACGATGCGGCTGGATTGCTGCCAAGTATTGACGGCGCGACAGTTGCAGGTCGCCGGAGGCCGGTGGCCGTGAGCGTGAGAAATCAGTTGCGTGGTGGAAAAATAGGGAAGTTATACGCGTGTTGCGGTCGTTACCCTCCGTTGGGCTTGTTTAAAGCAAACCTAAATATACGCCCAAATCTTTAAGTATTTAAAATCAAGGGCCCGGTTATTCGCACCCCCATAATTAGGAGATACACCCATTGATTAATTCACCCACCCATTTTTTTAGACATTAGTAGATACACACCCTGCAAAATATCAATATTACCCTTATTCAATATAATTATTCTTTTATTGTTTTATTTCAAATCTACACAAAAAATACATTTTATATTTTTCTCTAGGTTAATGACAACGAGCGTTTCATTTTCATTTTGGTGGTGAATTGGTATTATAAAGTCATCGTGTGTTAAGTTTTTTGACAAAAAAAACGTGTGTTTGAAAAAAAAAAACTGGGTAGAGTGATTTTCGAACCTGGTGTTTTGAAATTCCACCAAATTTTCAACAAAATTTTGTTGAAATTATTAGAGATTTTCAAAAGAAATTTTTCGAAATTTGTGATTTTTCACATATTCTCTATATTTCGGTATATATTTTACGAAAATAGTGATGTATTTCAACATGTTGTTTCCGAAAACGATGATATATTTCAATAAACCAGGTTTGAAATATGCATGACGGGAAAAATTTAAAATTAAGTTCGTGAATGATAATTATACTATTTTCATCGTACATCTAGGTCTAAAACTCAATATGTCATAATCAATACCCTAAACATTAAACAAACAATAACATAAAACATTCAACATTTCAAACTTGATAGGTTTCCCACCCACCATAATTGCTACACAAAAAATGAACTAAGCTATGATGGTAGACGATGTTGGAAGATAAAAATAATGAACTCGTCGTGTGGAATGGAGAAATCTGGATCGTAACTTTTTAAATTTTCAATAAAGTAAAAAGTGGTATAGTATTAATTGTTTAAGTTGTTTTAACTATTCAAAGGTAGAGGAGTCATTTTTTAATTACAATGAAATAATAAAAAACTGATGAGGGTGTATCTCCTAATTAAGGGGGTGTTAATAACCGGACCCTAAAATCAATTTTCTCAGTTTTGGCCCAATGTACTTAGACAAAAATTCTGATCATCTTGGCAAGTCCAAATAGCAAGATGCATAATATTTCTTAATTTTATTACTTAAGTCAAGAATAAGTGTTAGTTTTTGCGACTCTGTCTCATGTATGAAATCATCTCATAGAAATTTTTTGTTAATTAAAAATATTATTTAATATGTGGGGATTATTCCAAGAGAGTGGCATTGGAATTTCTGTTGGGAAGAGACAATTCCAATATTTTTTTTCAACAGTAAAATTTCAATGATTTTCGAAAAATGAAGGAAATTTTGTTGGATTTTTCCAATGGTTGCATGTGTTGTTGGAATTTCTGTTGGATTTTTCCAGTGGTTGCATATGTCGTTGGAATTTCCGTTGGATTTTTCCAATGGTTGCACATGTCATTGGAATTTTTGTTGGATTTTCCAATGGTTGCATATGTCGTTGGAATTTCCGTTGGATTTTTCCATTGGTTGCATATGTCGTTGGAATTTATGTTGGATTTTTCCAATGATTGCATGTGTTGTTGAAATTTTCGTTGAAACTTTCCAACAAACGCACTTGTCGCTGGAAAGACTGTTGGAATTTTTTAAAATTCCAATGGTTTTCTTCTCTGTTGGAATTTTTCCGTTTGAATTAACCTGTTTTCTAGTAGTGTGATTTTATTACACTTGCATTGGGCTGTTTGGTATTGCATTAGCTGGTTTGTAAATTGCATAACGAGATGATGCATCATTTGATTACCGCTTATTGTTTCTTCCTGAAATTTAGTATGATTTAGTTCCCTTGAACAGGTGGTAGGGAATGATGAGGATTCAAATCTCATATATTTTGCCTAAAAAAGCATCAATTAGTTTATGTTTGATTTGATATATATTATGTTCCTATGTTTGTAAAACAATACTTCTAGGCAGTGTTTTACAGAGTACTGTTGCTAATTGGTTGGCTAAACTCGGAAACTTTTGCAGGGAAACCTTCTTTTACTAATAAACAAGACAAGAAGTATAATGACTGCTATTAAGATAAAAATGTTCCATATACTTACCATATGCTGCTGATTGATTTTTAATTCTCTATCATGTAGCCTTCTCTCAATAGCTGAGGAAACCAAGAACGAGTTCCTATCTAATGCTATTGGGACTGCTATGAACTGGATCCCTTTACTATGGTTGAAGGTGTTAGTGTTAGTGTCCTAGAGACAATCATTTGTATGGACATAATACTAAGATAATATTTAGTGTTGGTTTAATATTATTGTTTATTTAATATTAAATGTATGGCATTACACTTATTAGAATATTATGTTTGATTGTTTGCATTTGTTCTTATCTGTGTTCCCTTGAATCACTATTGTCATTGAGTACATGAGAACTCAGATGACTTAAGCATGATTCTCAAACAGCCCCGATCAAGGATCATCGAGAATGGGATATCGATGACGCAATGGAGATTGGTGTGCGATCTGCATCATACTCTTAGAGAGTGTAGTAAGATCTCACTTACTACGAGATACTAGGTATCTCATGATGGATGCACAAATACCTTAGAGGGTATTGGTATACTCATCCGAGCAACCGTTTGATGTAGTTCCACTATATGTGTCTACGGGTGTCTCGGTTAGTGGGAGCGATGTGATACTCCTCTGACTTGAGGTTAATACGCACGATATGTGTGGAGTGATGAACTTTGACTATGACCGACGCTTACACCCTTCAATGGGTAGATATGGCTTGGATTGAGTTCATCACGAAATGCATGTGCATGGTAGTTGAACCAAGATAAGGATTCATTCCTCAAAGTGGATTTAGAGAGAATACTCATCTTCTCGTCATAATTGGATCAAAGTCATTGGTCAATGCTCGTCACCTTGGACTTTGTGACCAAAGGTGACACGAATGATTAATTAGTGATTCGAGATAAATCGATTAAGCTATTTGAATAGACACTTCATCATGTTCAAGGCCAATCGAAAATTCGTGAATGAAAGAAGGAAATCGCAATAGCCCATGTTACGATTCTGGTAGTAGTTGCGTTTTCTTTAGCAACGCACCTCATATATTGAGATTATCGATTTATTGTCTAGGGTTCAATTAAGACCGTTAGTTTGACCAATCGCTTTCGATATATGAGGGGCCCGGGTCACACAACAAGTAACTCAAGTGTCACGGATTATAGTTGGTTGATTAAGTATTAAATTAGATTTAATATTTAATTTATGGAGAATTAATAATATATTAATTTGGAATTAATTATTATTATTATTTAATTAAATTAGATTTAATTAAATAAGAATCCCAAAATAATATTATGGAATATTATTGTAGAAAATTATCTGTAGGGAAAAACGTATCTTTGAGATATGGTTTTCAAGATTAGGAATTATCTTCCTAATAGAGATTTGCTTAAGATATGAGCTATTCTCTCCCTATATATATGAGGTTCCGGGATTCTTTATTTACTACAACAAGAAAACCTAGTTTCTCCATAAAATCTAGGATAGGAATTTTCCTAGAAAATTCCGTCTCAGATTCAACGCTGGAAAATTTGTGCAAGTCTGTCCACGGGGATTACGTGGATACCATAGTTGAGAAATCTGTGTTTGATCTGTTGTAAGATTTCTCTTTATGTTTATATGTACTCAATTATGCAATTGTATGTTCGTTGTTGGTGAACTATTTATTTCCGCTGAGCATGTATTACGTGTTTACATGCCTCTATATTCCAACAGTGGTATTAGAGCTTCAGGCTCTTATTTAATTGATTAATTGAATTGGTTGTTGTTTTATTTAAAAAGGAATTTTTTTTTTTTATAAAACACACAGTGAGATCAAAATTGGATTTTGATCTCACCATGTTTATTGTTGTTGGGGTCACACGGCACGGTCAAAACAAATTGGGGCAAGTGGTTATTAGATAACCCACTCACCCTTTTTTCTCCACTGACTTCGTCTTCCCCACGCTAACTAGGGTTTCACTTTTGGTGCCCCTTCGGTCTATTAGCGACACACACACCGCACGAGCGATGTCGGCCGAAGGCCCAAGATCGAGTGTCGTGCCTCACGACGCGTCGCGGCGGCTCGCGCGTGTGTCCTCGTGTCCATTCGCGTATCGCCGCCCTTTCGTCGAATGTATTGTATCTTTTCACGGTGGCGCCCCTCCTTCACCCCGTCGGTCGGGCGCGCCTTACGAATCGGGAGTATTAGCGTTAGCGCCGTAATGTGTCTTAATTTTCGACCCGTTTCGAGCGGGACCGATTAAAAGGGGCGGTGTCCCCATGGCGTCCTTGGAGGATATCGGGCTGCGGGGCGAAGTCGCGCCATGACGCGACGGGCGGCGGCGACTTCGCGCCGCCCTAATGCACTCTCGGCGAACCTCGGTTGCGGCGACCTACGGTCGTATCGGTGGAATCGTCCCCACGGGATGGATTCGAGACCGGACCCATGTTGATTTTACCGTTCACCTATGCTCGATTAATTCTTGCTTCTTAAACTATTTTGGGTGATTTTTGGGTTTAACCATGATGAATCAAACTGTTCTTGTTTATGGTTTTGATTTTTTGATGATGTTGAAACATATTAATCTGGATTTTGGGTTTGGAGGCTTGATTGGATCCGTTTGGAATGGGTGATGATGTTTGGAGGACTGTTATGCAAATTGGTCATATCACCCTCCAAACATGATTCGCAGGTTGGATTTGATTCAACCTGGAGACGCTCCAGTGAACCATCTTTCACCAACCTTTGGATCCTCTTTGGATTTATATGACCTAATCTTAGATGCCAAAAGAAGTGTCTCGTTCACGCGTCGATGACGTTTTTCTTTTCTCGGAAATAGTTGATGTGTTATAGGATACATTTAAGTGAGTGGTGTGCACAGTTAATTGCATAGAGATTTTCCATCAATGTCCCATATCAGATACACTCATCATTTCAAAAATGATGTCATTCTTATTAGAAGAAACTTAGTGTCCTTTAATCAAATTTTAGAAACTGAAAGTGAATTCTTTCTAAAACCGGGAACACAAAGATAATCTCAAAAACTTTATCTTCAAAAGATAGGTGCACTTCTCCCATCGCTTTAATCGCTACTTCTCATGTAGCATAAGAATGTCTCGCTACTTGCGTAGTATTGCAATAATCGTTACTCCAGAAGCATTACAATATCGCCACTTACGTAGCATTGCAATGTCTTCTACTTTAAATAACGTTGCCCGATTGTGATGAGGATCTCACTCCCACTACGTTGCGGATCATTTAGAACCCGTGAAGCCAACATGATTAGTGGATCTCGTATCAACCACCCACGAATGAGAAGTATCGCCGCTAAACAAGTTTCAACAACTAGTGTGTGAGAATTACCTTTCTTTTCGTCCTTTTGGGGGTTGGAGCAGCAAAACCTCCATTGTCCTTTTCACCGCACAAGACTTCTCTTTGGATTCTCCTCGACTCAACAAGCATTCCTCATCTTACCATTGCCGGGCAAATGATTGAGTTTTATTGCTTATGGCTTTGAAGGCGGACCACTTGTCAGTCAAAGCTTGAGTTTGGTGCTTTATCATCATTTCGCCGAGTCCAAAAGTTTGCAACAAATTAGGCAAGCGAGGCAAAATGCTCAAAAACCTTTTCGGGCAGAGAATGAAGTACCAAATTCATCCGGAGTCTCGGATCATAATGACTCGAGAATCTCAAGTTTGTTCAGATGGGCCATCTATTTTGAGGACGTAATCCTTACGGGTTTTTCCTCCACCATTTTCAAAGGATTTACATCTCATGAGGTGATCGACGAGTCACGCATGTTTTGACTCGTCGGTTGGCTCATCCGATTTTTGTGTGTCAAAATCCACTTGTGCTTTTTGTGCGATTAGACAATTATAATTTTCCAATAAATATAGTTTCCATACAAATGTATTGACATTAAGTATAATAACAATGGATTAAAAGGTAATGACATCTTTGAATCGAAATAAACAACTATATGCAAAAGCACAAGTATATCACAAGATTCGATCACATGCATCATATTTAAAATCTCAAAAAAAAATATGAACAATGATCACCAACATCAAAAAACAGTTTAAATAAGCCACGTTGGGTGGGTCATTATTTAAACACATTCAAGCGAGGTTACAAACAAGAACAATTTACAAACCTTTAATATCAGATTAATAGTTGGCTCTAATTTTGACCAATATAAAATTGGCGGGGACTTCGGAGATGTATATGCATATCAATTTTATACCTAAGTAATAACCATGATTAAATACTGGGATTACTATTTCGCTTTGATCGAGCCTCGTTTGGGAGGGTCATCGCCGCCACTAGTAATAACCCACAATCATCCGTTTGGAATTCATTCATGTGTGAAACCTATCTTTTGACCGAATCCTCGTTGGAGAATTTCTCCAAAAGAATTCACAAATAAATAAACCATGGAGGTCAAAATTAATTCAATTTTATTATCAGGAATAAAATTGTCAATTAATTATTTAAAACATACTTAGTAATTTTGAAGTTGAGATTTTTCAATTTGGCAACCCTCATGCAAACACATTTAAACAAATTAAATAAAGCATAAGATAAGACAAATAAATCAAGCATAATGTAAAAAATAAACATATTGGGCACAAATTATCCAATCATCATGGTTTGATTTTTTTTGGCTTGATCTTGAAAAAACACGCCTCAATTTCTCCCACTCGTTCGTCTCGAAAAAATACTTCGTCTCGAACCGCCACATGGCAATTTCCTTGTGGGATCTGACGCCCAAGATCCGGCCGCCGCGTTGCCTAGGGCCTTTAAGGACTGCAGATAGCCGTCTGGGAATACGCCCTTGCGAGCCTCAGCGGGCAGCGATCCTCAGCGGCTCATAAGAAGGCTTCCCGCCTCGCTCCCTCTCCATCGACATCGGCGCCCGCGTCTCAAGGCATACAAGGCCTGGCCGCCTACGCCTGCCCGTCTTCTGGCAAGATTCATCCAAGGCCTTCGGCCGCCAACCTCGCCAAGCCCAAATGCAATACATACGCCCACGCGCTGGTTTCGATTTCGTCCCCTTAATTTTTTCATCTCTTCGTTCCGATCCGGTTATAATTTATTTACAAAAAATAAATAAAACCTAGATCTAGACTAGTCTATTATATTGATCAAATCAAACAAATCCTAGTCTACTCGTGGATTTTCTCACGAGGCAAAACAAACCGAACTAATCAATTAAAAACCACGGTTTATATGCATGCAAAATAAAACATTAAAATCCATGACAATTGGATACCGCAAAAAAGTATCTAACAGATTCTACTATCCAATTTCAAATTTAATGTCCGTGAATTAAATTACAATTTAAAAATTGAGAGCCCAAAACAGCTGGCTCGATACGATTGTTGGGGAATGATTTGCGAGATCTATTGGGTGAATATTTAAATACAAATTTAATTCATTAATTATTACTAGCATGAATTAATCCTATATTAATTCAAATAATAATTGCAACAATATATCATGCATATAAAAAGCCACGTAAAAACCCACGTCGCGAATCTACGGGTTTACGTGAACGTACCTCTCGGGATGGCAATGGCTTTGGCCGGACGGACTAACCAAAAGGACTTCCCAAGTATTCCTTAGCCCTTGCTCGTCAATCCAATTGGAAGGATATTTCTGAACAATTAACAAAAGGAAAAAATAAACTTTTGTTGCACCACTTATGTGGATTTGCTAATATTTCAAAGACATGGAATTGTACATGGGAATGAACTAATCATCCCCTATTTATAGGAGAGGAGAGGGCACGAAATTTTGGTGGTTTTTCAATGTGGGAAAATACTTTTCTTGGTCACCAAGAAATCTTGAATATATCCCATATATTCTTTTTTTCCCATAATTAAAATATTCCACAAAAATCCACCTCCTCTCTATTTTATGGTATAATTTTTAGAAAATTTGGGCAAGATTTCAAGATTTAAATCTTCTTGAATTTATGAGATATTCTTGTATTTCAAGAAATACATATCTTCCATAATATCTTTTCAAGAAAATCAAGAAAATCTTTCTTGCCCTCTATTTTTCCAAAATTTTGAAAATCTCTTAATGAATAACCAAGTGGGAGATTTCTTGAATTTAATGAGATAATCTTGTATTCCAAGAATACATATCTTCATTCCATAACAAAATTCAAAGAAAATCTTTCTCCTCTCTTTATTCATAATTTTTAATTTAATGAGGAAATATAAGCAACAATATTTATTTTATTTTAATCACCTTTTTCGGTTATTATTTGGACTATATTTGTTGGGCTACTCGGGGGCCTTTAGGAGAATTAAGATTGGACCTTCTAATGGATCTTGAATATCTAATATTGAGCCACAATATAATTCAAGCCCATAAATATTAATTAATCCCACTACATAATTAATATCAGATTATCCATCTTAACCCATATTACAAATATATGGCTCCGGTCATTATTTCCCGTGTTTAAGATTATCTAGCCCATTAATTAATTCAAGCCACTGAAATAGCTTTCCATTAATTAATATCTTTTGTCCTTGGTCGAGAACGGTTCAACATTATTATCCATACCTAAAACAAATTCCACTTGCAAGATTTGGTATGATAAAGCTTATGAACCTCCCAAGGGGCAAATCAAGCAAAAGCGTATTTGACACGATTCTTCGTATTAAATCTTAGAATCACATGTGACCAATAATATTGCCCAAGATAAAGTACGATTGAATCTCTCTACGATTCGCTACCCATGATAAGTCAAAGCAATAATTACCGATCCCACGTGATCCTATTTCAGTGGACGAAGGTTAAGAAACAACTAACCACCGAGGTCTAATTCTTCCTTGTTCGGGATTCAAGAATTTATCCTCATGTAGGTCCTATTCAAAATCATCGTCATGCACTAGTGTAATCTCTTGGTCAAGACAAACCAATCCCGAGCCTTACACCTCAACCTTTCGCGATGGTTGTTCATTTCCATCTAGGTCGTGAATGACGCACTTATAGTTACAAGGATTATTAATTTAATCTTTTGTGATCGGGTATCACTAAATTAACTTCTGATGTAACACGCATTTAATTATTGAACAATTATGCAATAAATATATATAACATTCAATCATATTTAAAGCATCGTTGATAAACAATTTATTTCAATTAAATAAGTCGGAAATTAGGTTTTCGATTATACAAAGTAAAAAGCATACTTTTCAGTATAATCCCCAACACCAACGTCTGCTGCTTCTCGGCCTATGGCTTTCTCATCCTCAGAGGACAATGTAGCGATAGCCCTCCTCCGGCAACATCACAGGTCCAGTTCGACCGCCAGTCATGCGGGTGGGTCCTCGTCTGCGGGTATCCGGCGCGTTGTTCGGGATACCGAGGGCGTGGACGAGCGATTTTTGCAGGATTTGGAAGAAATCACTCATCTCCCTCCCCTGGATATCAACCCAATCCGCTTTATCGCGTCCGAGAGGGAACAACCCGCCGGCACCTCGGCTCCAACCCGGGATTATGGGGCCTATGAGCGAGCCTTCGACTATCAACCCTACTCGGCTCAGGCCCTGTATAAGCGACCTGAACGCGATTATAGGAGGTCGGCTCGTTCTGAATACATAGCTTCCGACCTTCCTAAGTATAAGTCGGTCTTATCTGACCGGCATGTGCGTTCCCTTCGCCGGTTGTATAAGGTGCCCCGAGATGTACACTTTTACAGGGCGACTTCTGATGAGAGTGCCTACCAGCCGCCTCCAGGGTTGATTGCGGTCAATGAGCACACCATGGAGGCGGGGATCCGCTTTCCCCTTCATCCGACCATCTCCCACATGTTGGAAGCTTGGAACTTAAGCCTTACCCAAATCACCCCGAACGGTTGGAGCTACATAATTTCCACAATGACCGTTTTGGGGCTGGCGGGGCTAAATCGGATGCCGACCCCTGGCAAGATCGCTTATATGATGACGCCAATTTTCCAAGCCGACGGCTATAATGTCGTGCGACTTCGCAAGGGTCGGGATCTCGTGAGTGGGATCCCGAACAAGGTCATTGATTGGCACCGAAGGTGGTGGTTCGTTGGTGGTGCTTGGGAATCAACGGACCCTTCTAGTACATTGCCTATCCGGGCCCCTACGGATTCCGCGTGCCGAGTTGAACACTGTAAATCTTTCTTTTTATACTCCCAAGGTCGTACTGATCTAATTATCTTCTTCTTTTGCAGTGTTCACTCCTTCAACCGCCGACCTGTACTGGGACTTCCAAGAGACCTTCAAGATCGTTCGTGACACTGCTCCGAGCCTTCGCGACGTCAACGCCCTTAATTCTGAGCTTGATCGACTTAAAGCCAGACTCTACACCTATCCCCGCCACTTGAACATCCCTTGTGAGTGCACTTATTGATGCTTTCGAATTTTCCTTTAACTTTGTTTTGTGGCTGATTTTTTTGCATGGGCAGTTCCCGATATTCCTGTCTACCGACGTCAACCTTCAGCGTCAATCATGGCATCCCGAAATAAATTGGTGTTGGGCTAGATGAAGCACGTGGTAGCCGCTGATGCCCCTCCTCCGAGCTTGACTCTCACGGCCCCCTGCGCCAATCGACAAGGGCAAGAGAAATCAAAAAACCGGCCGAGCCTGCCGGAAGAAGAAGCGGGGACGAACCAACCAGGGGACCGGGAGGTCACAGCCTCGCCCGACCCCGCCTCTACCCCCCGAGGAGATCGTCACCCGGAGGATGATTCCTGGTTAGGCTGGGACATCGACCGCGTCAATGAGTAAGTTTTTGGTTGAGTGAGTCCTTAAGTTTATGTTCTTTCTTTGCTTAATCGACTTACATGCTCTTCCTTTTGCGGCCGGCTTACCCGCGCAAGTTCGCCCCGGCGATTTGCTACGAGGTCGAGATTATGTCGCCCGATTAAAGTCCCGAGAGCTAGCCCATTTTACCCTCAGGGGGGTCTGGCAGAATCGACTGGGATGGGCGCGGTCGGACCACAATGCTAAATCGGCTGACGACGACAGACGCTTATACTCAAATTTTTTCACTCGGTAGGTCTTCTATGTGGAAGACAAGCCACCTAGATTGAGGCGGAGTTGAGGAGCTAAGAAAGAAAGCAGGGTCGCCCGATCGGCTAAGATCCGATCTCCATGCCGATGCTCAAAAGAAACTGGAGTTCTCCAACTCCGAGCTGATCCAGCGGCTTTCTGACATTGAGGGACGTCTGGCGGAGGTCGAGGGCAAATTGAGGGCCGAAAAGGCAAGTGTGGTCCGACTGGAGGGCGAGCTGACTGAGGCTGGGAGGGCGCTGGTCGCCAAGGAGGATGACTTTAAGAGGACTGAGGAGCTCAACGCTAACTCACAGCGATGTGATGGCCTATGCTGGGGGCCATATCCGGTCTTTCACTAAGGCTCACCAAAGCCGTGACCGCCTTTTGTCATGAGCTATCCGATTATGTCCGCGACTACCCCCCATGTCCCCACCGTCCTTTTGGAGATAAAGGATTTGGAAGACATGGGTGTCGACCTTTCCTTTTTCACCAATCCTAGTTGGATTGTGCACCCAGTCCCTGACTCGGAAGGCATCCAGCCGGGGTCCGAGTCGATTCCCGAGACTCCTCTGCTGGAGGCTGCAGAGGGGAATGCTGGGGAGGGGCCGAGTGGCAGTCCTGTAGGGCCCTGAGGGGAGGTGGCACTTTTGACGACTTGCTTTTGCTGTACCTTTTTTTTTTTTGATGTATCAGCCTTCGGGCTTATTTCCATGTATCCGCCTTCTGGCCACCTTGTTAATATTAATGAAATTTCCCCTTTTTCATATTCCTTTGATGTGTTGACTTAATTTCCTTATGCGACTTGATATTTTCTTAGTCCTTGTCGTCTTACTGTTAGTGCGACTGTATGTTGGACCTAGTTTTTAGTCATCTTATAAAGTTGGGGAAGGTCACCCCTCAAGGGGTGTCGATCCTTCCCTCGGTATGTCGAAAGTCGTACCTCGGGTAATTTATGTTCTCTTTACATAATCTCTTTGGGGTTTACACAGGAATTTTGAAACGAAGAAAAGACATTATTATTGATAAATAGTTGATTACAAGGGTGAACATATTGATAATATTTCCTCAAATGTGTTGCATTCCACGGGTACTGAGCCTTGGTGCCATCTGGTCGTTCGAGCTCGTAGGCTCCATTTGGTAGGATTTTTTAGATCTTGAATGGGCCCTCCCAGTTTGGACCGAGGGCTCCTTTCGACTCGCCGATTACCTTCTTCAATACCAAGTCTCCTTCTTTGAAGCGTCAGAGTCGTACTTTAGAGTTATAGTACCTCTCCAACCTTTGCTTGTACCTTGCATTTCTCATGTTGGCTTCCAACCGCCTTTCTTCGAGCAGGTCTAGGTTCCTGGCCAAGGCCTCGTCATTATGGTTGAAGGCGACCTGACTTGTGCAAAGATTGGGGAAGTCGACCTCCGTGGGTACGAATGCCTCGGTCCCAAAAGCCAGTGAGTAAGGAGTTTCTCCTGTCGAATTTCTGCAGGTCGTTCTGTAGGCCCACAAAACATCCGGGAGCTAGCTAGCCCATTTTCCCTTACCCCCCTCAATCTTGGCCTTGAGAGTGTGTTTGATGATTTTGTTCACTGCCTCGACCTGACCGTTCGACTGTGGATGATATGGAGTCGAGAAGAGTTTTTTGATCTTTCATTTCTTGAAGAAGGCTTCGATTTTGAGGCCGTCGAATTGTTTACCATTGTCGGATATGATCGCTTGTGGTAAATCAAATCTGTAGATGATATTCCGCCATATGAATTTGATGACGTGATCCTAATCTATGGTTGCTAGTGCTTCAGCTTTGGCCCATTTTGTGAAGTAGTCTACCGCCACCAAGGGGTACTTGACCAAGCCCGGAGCTGTGGGGAGTGGGCCAATAATGTCTATCCCTCACTTTGCAAATGGCCAAGGACTGAGGATGCTTTTGAGCTCTTCTGGGGCACTTTTGATGGAAGGAGTATAGATTTGACGTTTATGACATTTGCTGGCGAAGATGATGACATCGACCCTTAGTGTAGGGCAAAAAATATCCTTGCCTTGTGGCCTTATGGGCAAGCGATCTCCCCCGGTGTGGTTTCCGCATGCCCCTTCGTGTATTTCACGCAGGACCACTTGCCCTTGTTCAGGTGTGATACAACGGAGTAGGGGAATGTTGAAGCCACACTTGTATAACTCATCTTGGATCATTGTGTATCGCGCGCCTCGCAATTGCCGATCTTGGACCCTATCCGTTGGCAGGAGACCTATCGTCAAGTATTCAATGATGGGTGTCATCCAGCTCGATGTTGGGGTTTCTAAAGTTGCGACTCTCGAGTGCGCGGTGGATGGATGCGATAATGTCGTGATGGTGACATCCTTCATCTCTGGTGATCCCTCGAAAGTTGCCAGCCGTGCTAAAGCATCGGCTCGCGAGTTCTATTCTCTCGGGATCAGTTTGAGATGAATTTGGTCAAACTTTTGACACAACATCTTTACAATCTCTTGGTAGGCTGCCATCCTGTCGTCCCGTGCCTCGTATTCTCCCGAGACCTGGTAGGCCATGAGTTGGGAATCTGTATGAACTTGCAGTCTTTTGACACCCATAGTCGTCGACATTTCTAGGCCGCTGATGAGTGCTTCATATTCGGCCTCGTTGTTAGTTGCGGGAAAATCGAAAGTGATGGCATTCTGGAAGGAGGTTCCTTCCGGACTTATCAAAACCAAGCCGGCCCCCGATTTATTGGAGGTGGCTGACCCGTCCACGAATAGCTCCCACGGTGGGTTGTTTGAACATTCAGCCCCTGATGATTAGGTGAGCTCCACGATGAAGTCGGCTAATGCCTGGGCTTTGATGGAAGGTCGGGGTGCGTATGTTACCCCATATTGTCCGACCTCAATTGCCCATTTGAGGCATCGGCCCGTCGTATCTGGTCGATGTAAGCACATTCCTTAGGGGTGTGGAAGTGAGGACCTCGACTTGATGATCGAAGAAGTACGACCTTAGTTTCCTTACGCTCATGACTAGCGCGTATGCCAACTTCTCCAGCACCGGATATCGTTATTCGGTTTCATTCAGTATCTGGCTGACGAAGTAAATCGGAAATTCATTCCTGTCTTCTACTCGGACGAGGACAGCACTCAGAGCCTTTTCAGAGGCCGCGAGATATAGGAAAAGCTTTTCCCCTGGAACTGGCTTTGACAGAATGCTTACGTCCGCTAGGTAAGCTTTGATTTTATCAAGAGCTTTCTGGCTTTCAGGTGTCCATTCGAATTTTGATTTCTTCTGGATTGTGTCGAACAATGGCTTGCATTTGTCCCCCATTCGGGAGATGAACTTGTTCAAGGCGGCCAGACACCTTGTGAGCTTCTGTACTTCTTTCACATTTCGAGGTGCTCCCATGTCTACTATGGCTTTGACTTTGGTGGGATTCGCCTCTATTCCTCGCTTGCTTACCAGATATCCCAAGAATTTTCCCGATTCAACCCCGAAATTACATTTCTTGGGGTTTAGTCGCATGTTGAATTTTCTTAGGATGTCAAAAGTTTGTGCCAGGTGCGTCAGGTGGTCTTCCGACCTCAGACTCTTGACGACTATGTCATCCACGTAAACCTCCACCGACTTGCCGATGAGGTCGGCAAACATGTGGTTGACCAGTCTTTGATATGTTGCCCCTGCGTTCTTTAAACCGAAGGGCATCCTTTTCCAACAATAGGTATTCTTTTCTGTCAAGAACGAGGTATGCTGCCGGTCTGGCTCGTACACGGCTATCTGATGGTAGCCTGCAAAGGCATCCATGAATGACATCATCTCGTGGCCTGCCGTGTTATCTATCAGGTGGTCGATGTGGGGCATTGGGAAGAAATCCTTTGGATAAGCGCTGTTGAGATCGGTGAAGTCGATGCATAGTTGCCAAGTCCCATTCGACTTTTTCACCAACACGGCATTAGCCACCCATTGGGTTTGATTGGCCTGTGTGATCAGGTTGTTGTCTAACAATTTTTTCACTTCTTCGGCTAACGCTGCATACTTCTCGGGACCAAATTTTTGCCTTTTTTGTGCTATCGGCTTTCGAGCTGGATCTATGAACAATTTGTGGCACGCGAATTTTGGGTCGATTCCCACCATGTCTTTGTGTGACCATGCGAAAATATCCAAGTTCTTTTTGAGAAAGTCGATGACTTCCCCCTTCAGGTCATCCGGCATTTTGGAGCCTATGATCACTTCAAGATCCAGTCGGGCTGGGTCTATCTTGACTTTCTCGAGGTCTTCCCCCGGGATGGCCCTTGGGGTATTTTGCCGTGGGTTGTCT
Organism: Stenogyne calaminthoides; assembly: GCA_037126765.1. Classification (NCBI taxonomy): domain Eukaryota; kingdom Viridiplantae; phylum Streptophyta; class Magnoliopsida; order Lamiales; family Lamiaceae; genus Stenogyne; species Stenogyne calaminthoides. Next base: position 32,168,288 of record JBBCBC010000019.1, read on the forward strand.
ATCTCTTCTTCGAGCAGAAATTCTTCTGGTTTGGGTCTTATTCTTGGATCGAGGTCGCCGCGACTTCTTTTCTTATTCGTCTTGTTACTCAAAACTTTGCATTTTTTTTTACTATCTATTACAAGTATTTGTTTGTTAGATATCAGTGCGGAATTTAAAAGAGACGTGGAATAAATTAAACAACCTCTTGCATCAAATTGGCCACCTTTGACGGTGCCGACCCACTCTTGGTGGAAAACTTTACACAAAAATAAAAAGTAGAGGATGCAGCCTTGAATTCGTGTTCAAAGGGCCTATCGAGGAAACCATTATAGGAACTCGGGAGGTCAACAACTAGAAAATCTAAAAGCCTAGTGGCCCTAACTTCTTCATTCAAAGTGGAGACTAACTCAACAGCTAGACGGATCATTCCTGTCGGCTTCACGGTTGCATCCCCAAAGCCCTTCACGACGTGGTCGCATGGGGTGATGTATGCGTCGTAGTCCCCGAGTTGATCCAGGGTTTTCTTGAAAAGGATATTGCAGAAGGCTCCTCCATCTACTAGTAAACGACATACGGTTGTGCCCATGATATTGGCTTTAATTACCAGATGGTCGACATTTGGATAGACTATTCCGACCTTGTCCTTTTCGCCAAACTCGATCATGCTAGTCTCCTCTCCTACCGTGAAAACTGGTAACACCATCTTCCTGGCATTCTCTATTTCTCTTATCTCCGCCTTCATTCGTCTTTTGGACGAGCCGGTTGCGGAAAGTCCCCCGACTGTCCCGAGTGGGGATAGGGTGTGTATGATGCGACCTTCAGCGCCTTACGGCATGGGTGGCACTGGTCGTTTCCCCTGGCCGGCATTTCCTAGAGCAGGCTCTGCCTGTCGGGGTTGGTTTACCTGTTGGCGACCTTTCTGGGCGTGATCTTGATTCCTCTGAGGTCGCTTGACAAATTCATCCAACAGCCCGTTTTCGTACAGCCTCCAAAGCTGGGGGAGAAGGTCTTTGCACTCCCTTGTGTAATGGTCAGTCTGTTGATGGAAGTGGCAGAACTTGTTGGGGTTCGCCTTACCCTTATTCTTGATAGGTCGTGGTGGGAGGAGTAACTCTCGATCTCTGATCTGGTTGTAGACATGTCCAGGTGTCATGCCCAGTACTTCTATCAATTTTACCGGGATGTTTTCTTCGAAAGACTTGACGCTACTGGGTGCCTTGTAGTGACCCCCAGTTTTCTTGGAGCTTTTCCTTGAGTCAACAACCTCTCTGTCATCGGAGAGTCTAGATTCCAGAAGTTCTGACATGTGGATAATGTCGCTAGCTTACCTTCGGAAGTCATTATAGCTTACTGGGTATTCAGTGGTCATGCGCCGCCATAGTTTGGTTCCCTTTTTGAGGCCGGAAACTGCTCTGAGTACCTTGGCTTCGTCTCCGATTGGGTCTCCTTCAAGTATGAGTTTGTCGATCCTTTCAATGTAGGATCGGTCGGACTCGTTGTCCGCTTATTGGGTATTCATCAGTCGCTGTCTGGTCGCAGGTCGTGGTGCCAAGGCCTTGAAGTGGGTTAGGAACAGTCTAGCGAGCTGCTCGAACGTATCCACAGAGAAGGTGTTGGGAAAAATATGGGTGCTCGAATTTATTTGAGATGATTTTAAATACATATTTAAATTAATCAATTAATTACTAACATGAATTAATCTTAAATTAATCCAACATAATAATTAATAAGCGAATAAACAATCCTGCGTACACATAATCCACGTAAATCCTAAGCATGCGGAATCTAGGAGTTACGAGATTACATACCTCTTGTAGAGACAACATTTGAGACGTTGGATCAACCCAAAGAGCCTTCCCAAATATGTCCCAAGTCCAAGAACGTAATCCGGTGGGAGGATTCTCACGAACGATTTTAACAAGAAAGAAAACCAAAAATATTTTGCCACCACCTTTGTGGATTTCTAATATTTCTAACACATGGAATTGCATTGGGGATGAAAAATTCATCCCCTATTTATAGGACAAGGGGCCCGATTTTTTCAATAGAAATATAAGGGAGAAAATCTTTTTCTTGATCTCCAAGAAATCTTGAATATATCTCCTATATTCTTTTCTCCTTAATTAAATTTTTCCACAAAAATCTTATTCCCATTTATCCCTAATTTTTGAAAAATACAAGGAGGAAAGAATCAAGATTTGACTTCTTGAATTCATGGGATAATTATGTATTCCAAGAATACTTATCTCTTTCCATAAAATCTTTTCAAGAAAATCAAGAAAATCTTTCTTCTCCCTTTTCCTACAATTTTCGAAAAAAATAGAAATATTAGGCAAGAATATTTTCTTCTCTTTTTCATTAATTGGACTTTATTTTGGGCTATTTGAGGGGCCTTTAGGAGAATTAAGATTGGACCTCCAATGGACTATGAAGCTATAATATTGGGCCAAATATTCTTCAAGTCCATTAATATTAATTTACTCCACTATAAAATTAATATTAAACTATCTATTTTAACCCATATTATGACTTTACTATAATATGGCTCCCGGTCATTATTTCCCGTGTTTAAGATTATCTTAGTCCATAAATTAATTAAGCCACTGAACAAGCTTTATATTAATTAATATCTTTGTCCTTGGAGTAAAGACAGCTCAACATTATTATCCATACCAGAAATAAATTTCCACTTGCAAGATTTGGTATGATAAAGATTCTGAGCCCACCAAGGGGACAAATCAAGCAAGACGTACTTGCACACGATTCTCCATATTAAATGTCAGCAATCGTCATGTAATTAATAATATTGCCCAAGATATAAGGTATCAAATCACAATGACTCTCTTCCTATCATAAGTCAAAGAAATAGTTATTAATTTCACACGATCCTATTTAAGGGATGGAGATTAAGAAATAACACACCACTGAGGTCTAATTTTTGTATATTCAGTACCGAAGAATTTATCCTCCTGTAGGTCCTTATTCAGTGCATCCAAATGCACTAGTATAATCTCTTGGTCAAGACAAGACAATCTGAGTTTTATACATCAACCTTTCATGATGGTTTGTTCATTTCCATCTAGGTTGTGAATTTGTACTTAATTACGAGGAGCTGTTAATTTGATCTTCTGTGATCTGGTATCACCAAATTAACTATAACGTAATACGTACTAGACTTATTGAACGGGTTTGCAATAAATATATATAACATTCATTCATATTTAATGCAACAATGATTAATATATTATTTCAGTGAATAAATAAGAAAATTCAGTTTGGTTATACAAAGTAAAAATATATTTTTCAGTATAACCCCAACAGAAGGGTGGTAGTGAAGTGAACCACTGATGAGCCTGGTCGCTCAATGTTAGGGAAAACAGTCGACATTTGGTGGCATCCGTCACGCCCATGGAGGCCATGTAAGAGTTGTACTTAGCTATGTGGACCCTTGGGTCCGTGTTCCCACTGTAGCAATCTAGAGCCGCCGTGTTGATTTTCGGTTGGGTGGGTGCCAAGGTGACCACAATTCCGAGGGGAGAGTCTGGGATGGTGAGATTATGGTCCGCTCCAGCTTGACCACTCTAATTCTTTGCCCGCTCGAGGAATCGCTGGACCGTCCTGGCCAGCATGTCGATTTTCACGTCGCGATGATCCTTGGGAGGAAAAGTCGCTCGTGGATTGCCCTGGTGAATTACCGAGCCCCTCAGTAATTCGTCGTGATGCATGTTCAGAGCCATAGCGAGGTCTCGCTCCACCTGGTCGGCAAGTCAGGGTTGAGAGTCTACCTCGTCTTCGACGACCATCGGGGCTTTCTGGGCCTCCTGACCTCCAAGTCGACCAAACACGTTGCCCGATCCCACCGATTTTTCCAGGAGCCGGTGATTTCGAATGATGGCGTGCTTTCATTGGGTCATACGCCAATTGGTCTGTGGAGCGCCCTTTTTCGACAAGGGCATTCTTGCCCTTATAGGCCCCTGCACTGTGTGCCGCCTTTTTGATCTGTGGCTGGTCGTCCTCGTCATCGAAGGCGAGGCATTTTTATGGAGGACGGCCAACACGGCCTTCATGTTCTCTGTGTTTGGACGAGGTTCCACCAGTCGAGGGGTGGCCTCTAGGATGATGGGGTGAGACCGCTGCGAACTCATTGAGGCCTCGACACCATCACGGAGATCATTCTCGTTTTTGGTAGCATTACCTTGGTTGATTGCCATTGACAAAAGGTGGGTCTCCTGAGAATTTATGAGTGAATCGACATAAAATTTCCCACAGACGGTGCCAAATGTTGTAACCTAGATTTCAAGTCTAGGGAAACACACGTATGATGAATCAGATCAAACAGATAACGAACAATAAATGTAAATTGTGCTCAAATTTGGTTACCCAGTTCGTCTTTTGAATAAGACTACGTCTGGGGGCGTCCAAGCCATGAGTATTTTATTATATATTTTCTGCCCAGAGTTCTAAGATTGCTCCATTTTACAATGAGTAATACGCGTTTTATTTATAGACAAGAAACTAGGTCACAGATCTTCGTGGGCTCCCTCCATGGGCTTGCCGAGGCCTCCGCCGCCAATGCTAGGGTTTTCTCAGCTAACCCGAGATTCCCGTGTCTGGATTTACTTGCCTTGCTTACACCCCGCGATATCCGCGCCGTTAGCTATCCATATATTTACCATGTTTATCCTTTCACCGACTTTGGACTGAAGTCGCTTCCGACCAGTGGTCTTCCTTAATCGCTTTCGGCGACCTCCTCCCTGCTTTCAAGGAAGTCATTTGTCGACCCGATTCAAGTGAAAGTCGCTCCAACTGAATGACATGTGAAAGAGAGTTGCCTCACCTGATCGGATTATTTCATGCTACAACAAATAGTTTGCATAATTTAGTGCAACAAAAAATAGTTAGGTAATTTAGATACAATTTCAGTGATAGTTTAGTGGGTTTAGTGCAATTAAACATAAAATGATGTAAGAGGTGCAAGGTTCAAACCTTAATTGTTGCATTTTTTTTAAATCAAACTACACATTAATATTTCACATGGATACCACATATTAACTACAATAGAAAAATGACATATCAATACAATAAATGTGATAATTCATTCAAATTAATCTCAAAATAACACATCATCCAAATGAACCACAAGATGACACATCATTAAAATAAACTCTCTATTAGTAATATAGGGAATTTCAAGTTGCAATATCACATTTCAATTTGTCCTTATTTTCAATTTTGCTTCTTAAATTAACATACTTATATCAAATTCAAAAGAATATTCATCTTCATGTAAAAAAATAATTTTTTATTTATCTTCATTAAAAAACATTACAACTTAAATAATTCATATAAAAATTTGAAAATTTACAGATATTTACATATGTAAACCCAACAATTATAATCTCAAAATTTATATATCCTTGTCTTCATTATGATATGAATATGTTCATCAAATCACATGAACATGTTCATTTAGATCCTCACCCTAAGAAATTAACAAACCCAAATCTTCATAAATGGATCTTTAAAATTTTAAAACACTTCCATATCAACAACCCATATCTTCATAAAAATCTTCAAATCTGTAACTTTTGAGCTAGAAATCGTTCTTCAAATCTTCATAAAAATTCTTCAAATTAACAAACTATTATTCTCAGAGTTCAACAAATCCAAAAAACCTAGATTAACAAACCGTTCTTCTCTGAGTTCTTCTTCAAAATAACGCAGATTTCATCAAAATTCATCACATTCAAAAACCCAACAATAATTCAAGAAAATTTCACAAACAACAGATTCATCCTCATATTCATCAAATCCATAAAATCATCATAAAAAATTCATAAAAAAATCCAAAAACTTATTCAAAATCACCAAACCAAAAAATCCAAAAACTTATTCAAATCCAAAAATCTAGAAAAATTCATCAAACCCACACAAAACTGCAAAGAAATACACCAAAATTAGAAAACCAAAATCAACAGCGTCCAATTTCATTTTCCTTTTCAAAACCAAAAATTAGCAAACCCAGAAATTAGCAAACCAAAAAACAACGCAACAGGCTGACTCACTATCCATTTCATCAAATCGCATCAGATCCAACAAAATTTCATCAAAAAAATTTCTTCAAACACAAACCTGCAAAAAAAATTAAAATGTTCTGCTTTGGGCACGGCGGTGGGAGAGGGGTGGTGGCCGCCGTTCTGATTTTATTTTGGGGGTGGGGGAGCGGCTGCGGCGGGGTTTCTGGGTGGGGGAAGGGGGAGCCGCGACGGCGGAGACATCGGGGAGTGTGGCGCAGCGACAAGGTTTATGGTAGGGCTTTTTGCTTTCACCGTTTCAACTTGGGTCATATATATGAATCAGAGAGTGGGGATGGTGGACGCGGGGATGGTGGCGGCGGCAGCGTGGGGATGGTGGCCGCTATCGGCAACAGCGGCAATTTGAGAAGAGAGAGAGTGAGAGCAAGATTGAAAAAAGTGAGAGGAGATTTGAGACGAGAGAGAGAAAGTAGATTTGAGAAGAGAGAGAGTGAGGGATTAAATCTGAATTGTGAAATTTAAATTTTTATTAATTTCTGCCGTGTGAGCTTGAGGCAAGGAAAATAGGGTAAAATCAAATCCACTTATGGACATACTACTAATTTTTAAAGAGGCATGGAGCTAGGAGTATTCTAGGTCCTACATATGGACCTAGGAGTAATTAATTCTTCAAATAAAAGATGGACGGATGGAGTAATATTTAGCCGATTTAGCATAAAGTATCTTAGTCGAATTGTACAATATGGTTTTATAATAGGAAAAATGAACACACAAGTCAAAAGTTATGGCCCAAACAGTTTTCACCGTCCAATAGCCAAAATCCTAATCGCCGTTTCCAGATCTCCTACCACAGTGATCTATGAAAAATGCCTATACTACCCACACTTATTATCTGGTGGGAAAAACGATTACAACATCACACAAGAGTTGCGACAGACAAAAAATCCAAACACCAAGAAAACAGAAATGACATCGAGAAATTAAAAAGTTTCAGGCAGAGCCAACAATCCACGAATTCAGGCTCTGATACCAATTGATGGAATACGCCGGTGAAGGCAGTCCGTCACCAGGATTGTTATCGGATACCAAACGTACACGTAACAAATCTAAAACATAAACTTGAGTCTAAAGCCAAGGGGGCGTTTTTTGGTTCCTCATGATAATGGAAATTTTTTGTTGGGGAACTTTGCATCCCCCCACAAAATCATCCACTGAATCTATTTTTCAAGTCAACTTAAGCATCTGGGTCGTGGATAATGCACGAACAGGGCGAGGGTACCCCGTTGAGGACTCGAAGGGGGCGTTTTTTGGTTCCCCATGATAACGGTATTATTTTGCTGTGGAACTTTACATCCCCACACAAAATCATCCAGTGAATCAATTTTTCAAGTCAATTCAAGCATCGGGTCATGGAAAATGCACGAACAGGGCGAGGGTACCCCGTCGGGGACGCGAAATGGGCATTTTTTGGTTCCCCATGATAACGATATTATTTTGCTTCGGAATTTTGCATCTCCACACTAAATCATCAACTGAATCCACTTTTCAAGTTAATTCAAGCATTCGGGTATTGTAGAATGCACGAACGGGGTGCAGGGTACCCGTCGGGGATGCGAATGGGGCGTTTTTTGCTTCCCCATGATAACGGTAATTTTTTGCCACGGGCTGTCACGGCGAAGCTGTGACAAATGCAGATAACTTGAAGACATTTCCGAAATGGACACCCGAGTTAAAATTTATGGCCAAAATAGTTTTCACCGTCCAATAGCCAAAATCCTAATCGCTGTTTCCAGATTCCCCATCCGACATCGCCCATCCTTGCGATAAAAATTACAACAAGAACAAGAAAAACCCTACTACAGCGATCTATGAAAAATGCATATACTACCCACACTTATTATCTGGTGGGAAAAATGATTACAACATCACACAAGGGTTGCAACAGATAAAAAATCCAAACACCAAGAAAACAGAAATGACATCGAGAAATTAAAATGTTTTAGGCAAAGCCAACAATCCACGAATCCAGGCTCTGATACCAATTGATGGAACATATCGGTGAAGGTGGTCTGTCACCAGGATCATTGTCGGATACCAAACGTACACGTTATAAATATAAAACATAAATGTCCGTCTAAAGCTAAGGGGGTATTTTTTGGTTCCCCATGATAACAATATTTTTTTGCTAGGGAACTTTGCATCCCCACACAAAATCATCCACTGAATCCATTTTTCAAGTCAATTCAAGCATTCGGGTAGTGGAAAATGCACGAACGGGGAGAGGGTGCCCATCGGGGTTGCGAAGGGGGCGTTTTTTGGTTCCCCATGATACAGTACTATTTTGCTGTGGAAAAATGCATCCCACACAAAATCATCCACTGAATCCATTTTTCAATTCCGGGTCGTGAAAAATGCACGAACGTGGTGAGGGTACCCCATCGGGGACGCGAAGGGGACTTTTTTTGGTCCCCCATTATAACGGTATTATTGTACTTTGGAACATTGCATCCCCACACAAAATCATCCATTGAATCCAAGTTTCAAGTTAATTAAAGCATCCGGGTCGTGGAAAATGCACGAACGGGGTGCAGGGTACCCCGTCGGGGACTCGAAGATGACATTTTTTGATTCCCCATGATATCGGTATTTTTTTACCACGACTATCACGACAAAGCTGTGACAAATGTAAATAACTTGAAGACGTTTCCAAAATGGTATTATAATAGGAAAACGGACACCCAAGTCAAAAGTTATGGCCAAAACAAGTTTTCACCGTCCAATAGCTAAAACCCTAATCGCCGTTTCCAGATCCCCCATTTGACATCGCTCATCCTTGCGATTAAAATTACAACAAGAACAAGAAAAAACTTACTACAGTGATCTATAAAAAAAACACCTATACTACCCACACTTATTATATGGTGGGAAAAACCATTACAACATCACATAAGGGATGCGATAAAGAAAAAAACCAAACATCAAGAAAACAGAAACGACATCGAGAAATTAAAACATTTATGGCAGAGCCAACAATCCACGAACCCAGGCTATGATACCAATTGATGGAACACGCCGGTGAAGGTAGTCCGTCACCAGGATCGTTGTCGGATACCAAACGTACACATAACAAATATAATACATAAACGTGTGTCTAAAGCCAAGGGAGCGTTTTTTGGTTCCACATGACAATGGTAATTTTTTGCTGGGTAACTTTGAATCCCCCCACAAAATAATCCAGTGAATCTATTTTTCAAGTCAATTCAAGCATCTGGGTCGCTGAAAATGCACGAACGGGGCTAGGGTACCCAGTCGGGGACACGAAGGGGCATTTTTTGGTTACCCATGATAACGGTATTATTTTGCTGTGGAACTTTACATCCACACACAAAATAATCCACTTAATCCATTTTTCAAGTCAATTCAAGTATCCGGGTTGTGGAAAATGCAAGAAATGGGAGAGGGTACCCCGTTGGGGACTCGAAGTGGGCGTTTTTAGGTTCCCCATGATAACAATATTATTTTGCAGTGGAAATTTTCATCCCAACACACCAATGAATCCATTTATCAAGTCAATTCAAGCATCCGGGTCCTGGAAAATGTACGAACAGGGCGAGGGTACCCCGTCGGGGACTCGAAGGGGGCTTTTTTTGGTTCCCCATGATAACAGTATTATTTTGTTGTGGAACTTTGTATCCCCACACAAAATCATCCACTGAATCCATTTTTCAAATAAATTCAAGCATTCGGGTCGTGAAAAATGCACGAACAGGGGCGAGTGTACCCGTCGGGGGGCAAAGGAGGCGTTTTATGGTTCCCCATGATAACGATATTATTTTGCTGTGGAACTTTGCATCCCCACACAAAATCATCCACTAAATCAATTTTTCTAGTCAATTCAACCATCCAGGTCATGAAAAATGCAAGAACGGGGTGCAGGGTACCCTGTCGGGGACGCGAAGGGGACGTTTTTTGGTTCCCCATGATAACGGTAATTTTTTGCCACGGGCTGTCACGGCAAAGCTTTGACAAATGTAGATAACTTGAAGAAGTTTTAGAAACAGTATTATAATAGGAAAATAGACACCCGAGTCAAAAGATATAGCTAAAATAGTTTTTACCGTCCAATAGCCAAAACCCTAATCGCTGTTTCCAGATTCTCCATCCGACATCGCCCATCCTTGCGATCAAAATTACAACAAGAACAAGCAAAAACCTACTACAGTGATCTATGAAAAATTTCTATACTACCCTCACTTATTATCTGGTGGGAAAAATAATTACTACATCACACAAGAGTTGCGATAGAGAAAAAATCCAAACACCAAAAAAACAGAAACGACATCGAGAAATTAAAATGTTTCAGGTAGAGCCAACATTCCATGAATCCAAGCTCTGATACCAATTGATGGAAAACATCGTTGAAGGCATTCCATGACCAGGATCATTGTCAGATACCAAACGTACACGTAACAAATATAAAATATAAATGCGTGGTCTAAAGCCAACGGGGGCGTTTTTTGGTTCCCCATGATAACTGTAATTTTTTGCTAGGAAAATTTGCATCCCCACACAAAATTATCCACCAAATCCATTTTTCAAGTCAATTCAAGCATTCGGGTTGTGGAAAATGCACGAACGGGGCGAGGGTACCCTGTCGGGGACGCGAAGGGCGTTTTTGGTTCCCCATGATAACGGTATTATTTTGCTGTAGAACTTTGCATCCCCACACAAAATCATCTACTGAATCCATTTTTCAAGTCAATTCAAGCATTTGGGTCGTGAAAAATGCACAAACGGGGCGAGGGTTCCCCGTCGGAAACACGAATGGGACTTTTTTTGGTTTCCCATGATAACGGTATTATTTTGCTGTGAAAAATTGCATCCTCACACAAAATCATCCAATGAATCTATTTTCAAGTCAATTCAAACATCCGAATTATGGAAAATGCACGAACGGGGCGAGGGTACCCGTCGGGGACTAAAAGAGAGCGTTTTTTGGTTCTCTATGATTCGATATTATTTTGTTGTGGAAATTTGCATCCCCATAAAAAATCATCCACTGAATCCATTTTCAAGTCAGTTCAAGTATCTGGGTCTTGAAAAATGCACGAACGGGGCGAGGGTACCCCATCGGGGACACGAAGGGGGCGTTTTTTGGTTCCCCAAGATAACGGTATTATTTTGCTGTGGAACTTTGCATCCCCACATAAAATCATCCACTGAATCCATTTTTCAAGTCAATTCAAGCATCCGGGTTGTGGAAAATACACGAACGGGGCGAGTGTACTTTTGTCGGGGACGCGAAGGAGGCATTTTTTGGTTCCCCATGATAACGGGATTATTTTGATGTGGAACTATACATTACAACAAAAAATCAACCACTTGATCTATTTTTAAAGTCAATTCAAGCATTCGGGTTGAGAAAAATGCACGAACGTGGCGCAGGGTTCTCCGTCGGGGACGCACAGGGGGCGATTTTTGGTTCCCCATGATAATGGTAATTTTTTACCTGAGGCTGTAATGGAGAAGCTGTGGAAAATATAGATAACTTGAAGACGTTTCTGAAATGGTATTATAATAGAAAAACAGACACCCAAGTCAAAAGTTATGGCCAAAATAATTTCACCATCCAATAGCCAAAACCCTAATCGCCATTTCCAGATCCTCCATTCGACATCGCCCATCCTTGTGATCAAAATTACAACAAGAACAAAAAACCCTACTATAGTGATCTATGAAAAACACCTATACTACCCTCACTTATTATCTGGTGGGAAAAGCAATTACAACATCACACAAGGGTTGTGATAACGAAAAAATCCAAACATCACTTAAAAAAGAACCTTTGTTGGGATTATCTTTGAAAAAGTATGTTTTTACTTTGTATAATCAAAAGCTGAATTTTCGAACTTATTTCTTGAAATAAATTGTTTATGTCGATGCTTTAAATATGATTGAACAAATAATCATTTCAATAATTAAAAAGTTAATTTAGTGATACCCATCACGAGAAGATTAAATTAACGGTCCTTGTAACTATAAAACGCCATTCCGACCTAGATGGAAATGAACAACCATCGCGAAAGGTTGAGGTGTAAGGCCAGATTGGTTTGTCTTGACCAAGAGATTACACTTTAGTGCATGATTGATTGAATTGAGGAGGATAAATTCTTGAATCGAAGAAGGAAGAATTAGACCTCGGTGGTTCGTTGTTTCTTACCGTCCCCTTAAATAGGATCACGTGGGATTGTTAACTATTGCTTTGACTTATCATGGGTACCGAATCGAGAGATTCAATACTTTTTATCTTGGGCAATATTATTGGTCACATGTGATTGCTAAGATTTAATACGAAGAAAAGCCATCGCTTTTTTGATTTTCCCTTGGGAGGTTCATAAGCTTTATCATATCAAATCTTGCAAGTGGAATTAGTTTCGGTATGGATAATAATGTTGAACGGATTTCTCGACCAAGGACCAAAGATATTAATTAACGGAAAGCTATTTTGGTGGCTTGAATTAATTAATGGGCTAGATAATCTTAAACATCGAAATAATGATGGGAGCCATATTGAGGGTAATATGGGTTAAGATGGATGGTGCAATATTAATTATGCAATGGGATTAATTAATATTTTTTGAATTATATTTGGCTCAATATTAGATATTCAAGATCCATTAGAAGGTCCAATCTTAATTCTCCAAAAGGCCCCCAGGAGCCCAACATATAGTCAATAAGCGTGAAAAGGTGATTAAAATAAAATAAATATTGTTCCTTATATTTCCTCTAATTTTTGAAAATTATGGATAAAAGAGGGAGAAAGATTTTCTTTGAATTTTGTTATGGAATGAAGATATGTATTCTTGGAATACAAGATTATCTCATTAAATTCAAGAAATCTCCCACTTGGTTATTCATAGTGATATTTGAAATTTTTGAAAAATAGAGGGCAAGAAAGATTTTCTTGAAAAGATATTATGGAAGATATGTATTTCTTGAAATACAAGAATATCTCATAAATTCAAGAAGATCCAAATCTTGGATTCTTTTTGAATTTTTGAAAATAATGCCATATTATAAGGTGGAATTTTTGGAATATTTTAATTATGGGAAAAAAGAATATATGAGATATATTCAAGATTTCTTTTGATCAAGAAAAGTCTTTTCCCACATTGAAATATCATTTTAAATTTCGACCACCTTCCCTCTTATAAATAGGGATGATTAGTTCATTCCCAATCAATTCCATGTCTTTGGAAATATTAGCAAATCCACATAAGTGGTGCAACAAAGTTTATTTTTTCCTTTTGTTAATTGTTGTGAGTATCCTTCCAACGGATTGTCGAGCAAGGACTAAGGAATACTTGGGAAGTCCTTTTGGTTAGTTCGTCCGACCAAAAGCCCTTTGCCATAGGATGCGTTCACGTAAACGTAGATTGTGCGTAGGTTTTACGTGGCTTTTTATATGCATGATATGTTGTTGCAATTATTATTTGAATTAATATAGGATTAATTCATTTAGTAATAATTAATGAATTAAATTTGTATTTAAATATTCACCCGAATAGATCGTGTAACTCATTCCCCAACAACTGGTATCGAGCCCTTTGTTTGGAATTTTTTAAAAATTTAATTAAGTGGACATTAAATTTGAAATTGGATAGTAGAATTGTTAGATCTGTTTTTGCGGTATCCAATTGTCATGGATTTTAATGTTTTATTTTGCATGCATATAAAGCGTGGTTTTTTAAATTGATTCGATTCGATTTGTTTTGCCTCGTGAAAAATCCACGAGTAGACTAGGATTTGTTTGATTTGATCGATTGTAATAGACTAGTCTGAGATCCATCGGATCGGAACGAAGAGATGAAGAATTAAAGGATGAAATGTAATTTTTGAACTTTGCATCCCCCTGTGTCGAGATCTGCCGAAAATCATCCATCGAATCCATTTTTGGCAAGTCAATTCTGAAGCAGTGGCGGCCGGATCCGTGGTTTTTTGGAAAATGAAGTATTTTTTGAGATGAGCAAGTGGGAGAAATTCGAGGCGTGTTTCTTCAAGATCAAGAAAGAAAAATCAAACCATGACAATTGGATAATTTGTACCCAATATGTTTATTTTTTTCCCATTTTGCTTGATTTATTTGTCTTTATCTTATGCTTTATTTAAATTGTTTAAATGTGTTTGCATGAAGGTTGCCAAATGGAAAAATCTCACCTACAAAATTACTAAGTATGTTTAATAATTAATTGACAATTTTATTAGGATAATAAAATTGAATTAATTTCAACCTCCATGATTTATTTATTTGTGAATTCTTTTGGAGAAATTCCCCCAACGGGACCAAAAGATAGGTTTCACATGAATGAATTCCAAAGCGGATGATTGTGGGTTATTACTTGGCGGCGAACGAGGCTCGATCAAATTAAATAATAATCTGTATTTAATCATGGTTATTACTTAGGTATAAAATTGATATAGGAGTCCTGTCGATTTTATATTGGTTGAACCAACTATTAATCTGGATATTAAAGGTTTATACTTTGTTCTTGTTTGTAACCTACTTGAATGTGTTTAAATAATGACCCACCCAACGTGGCTTATTTAAAATTTTGAGATGTTGGCTGATCATGTTCATATTTTTTGAGATCTTAAATATGATGAATGTGATCGAACGAACCTTGTGATATACTTGTCTTTATTGCATATAGTTGTTTATTTCGGTTTAGCATGTTTACCTTTTAATCCATTTATTTATACTTAAAGTCAATACAATATGTATGGAAACTATATTGATTGGAAAATTATAATTGTCCTAAGCGCACAAAAGCCAAGTGGATTTTTGACACACAAAAATTAGATGAGCCAATGACGAAGTCAAAACATGCGGGACTCGTCGGATCACCTAATGAGAGATGTCGTCATTTGAAAATGGTGGAGGAAAAAAACCCGTAAGGGATTCGTCCTCAAAATAGATGGCCCATCCGAACAAACTTGAGATTTTGAGTCTGATTATGATCCGGAGACTCGGATGAATTTGGTACTTCATTCTCTGCTTGAAGGTTTTTTAGCATTTTGGCCTCCCAAGAAATGATGATAAGGCACCAAACTCAAGCTTTGGCGGCAAGTGTCCGTCTTCATCTTCTAGGCCGAGGGTAGGCAAGATAAAAAGAGGACCAAAGGCCATCAATAAAACTCAACTATTGCCAAGGGCAATGGTAAGATGAGGAATGCTTGTTGTGTCAAGGAAAATCCAAAGAGGAAGTGCTTAAAGCTGCGGTGAGAGAGGACAATGGAGGTTTTGCTGTTTCAACCCCAAAAGGGGACGGAAAGAAAGGTAATTCTCACACACTAGTTGTTGAAACTTGTTTAGCCTTATACTTCTCATTCATGGGTGGTTGATACGAGATCCACTAATCATGTTGGCTTCACGGGTTCTAAATGATCCGACAACGTAGTGGGAGTGAGATCCTCATCACATTTGGGCAGCGTTATTTAAAGTAGAAGACATTGCAATGCTACGTAAGTGGCATATATTGCAATGCTACGGTAGTAACGATTATTGCAATACTACGCAAGTAGCAGACATTGCAATGCTACATGAGTAGTAGTTAAAGCAGTGGGAGAAGTGCACCTATCTTTTGAAGATAAAGTTTTTTTGAGATTATCTTTGTGTTCCCAGTTTTAGAAAGAATTCACTTTCGGTTTCTAAAAATCGATTAAAGGACACTAAGTTTCTTCTAATAAGAATGACATCATTTTTGAAATGATGAGTGTATTTATTTACGGGACATTGATGGAAAATCTCTATCTGGTGCACACCACTCACGAAATGTATCCTATAACACATCAATTTGTTTCCGAGAAAAGAAAAACGTTCATCGGCGTGAGCGAGACACTTCTTTGGCATCTAAGATTGGGTCATATAAATCCAAAGAGGATCAAAGGTTGGTGAGAGGCGGTTCACTAGGGCCACCAAGTTGAACCGATTTCAACTTTGTGAATCATGTTTGGAGAGTAATGTGACCAAGATGGCATTTGGAGCCAAGGGAATGGGGCTAAAGAAGTGTTAGAGATCGTTCACATAGATGTATGTAGTCAATGTCAACTAAAGCAAGAGGAGGTTATGAGTAATTTTATTGATGATTACCATGATGCGGTTACATTTCCCTTATGAAGCATGAATCGAGACCTTTGAGAAATTCTAAGAATTTAAGGCTCAAAGCAGAGAATCATAGGGAAAAACGTATCAAGTCTCTACGATCGATCGTGGAGGCGAATACCTCAAATGATGAGTTTTTGAACTACTTATCGAACAATTTAACCCCTCTACAAAGCGGGGTTTGCAGAAGAGAAGCAACATAATTCTTTTGGAAATGGTTAGATCAATGATGAGTTATACGGATCTTCCCGAGTCGATCGGGTCATACCTTGAAAACAACGACTTACATTCCGAACTTGGTGCTATCCATATCGGTTCCCAAAACTCCCAAAGAATTGTGGACGGGGCAAGCCTAGTATGAGAGACACATGAGAACTTTTGGGTGTCCGCCCACGTGTTGGACAAGGAAGCCATTAAGTTGAATCCTCGATCGAGAATTAAAATTTTTTTGTAGGATACCCCAGGAACAAAAGGGTGTATGTTCTATAGTCCCGAAGATCAAAAGGTGGTCATCAACACCTTGTAGATTTTGGAAGAAAACTATATGAACAAAGAAAACCCGAAGTGAGATTACCTTAAATGAGCTTAGAGGGCAAACCTCAATGCCAATATCTTAGATGATATACCAAACGATACGTTTTTCAACCGAACCTCGTTATAGTGGGAGGGTTGTTAGGCATTCCGAGAGATTCATGGGAATAGGAGAGTCCTCGGACTTGATTCGATATCAGACCCATGGACATATATTGAGACACTCCAAGATAAGGATCTGATTCTTGGCAAACAAACAATGAAAGCCAAAGTGGGTTTTATGTTTCATAATAGAATGTGGGAGCTAGTCGAACCACTTAATGGGGTCAAACCCATTGTATGAAAGTGGGTATATAAGAGGAAAAAGGATTTGGGCGTGAAGGTTGAAACCTTTAAAAAGCAAGACTAATGGCGAAAAGGTTATACTCGAGAAAGAAAGGGATGGATTATGAGGAAACTTTTTTAGCGTAGCCATCTTAAGTCCATCCGTATTCTCTTATCGATTATTGTTGCGCATTTCGACTTTGAAATCTGGCGAGATGGATGTCAAACTTTTCTTAACGAAAGTCTTGATGAAGAGATCTATATGCAACAACCCCAAGGTTTCATTGAAACGGGCCAAGAACATCTTGTTTGTAAGCTCAAGAAGTCCATTTACGGACTCAAACAGGCATCCGAGCTTGGAACCAATGTTTTGATCATGTTATAAAGTCTTAAGGGTTTGATCAAAACAAGTTTGAAAGTTGTGTGTATAAAAAGCGTGTCGGAATTGCATTGGTATTCTTAGTACTATCGTAGAAGACATTACGATCATCGGGAGCGATGTGAAGGTGTTATCGGGGCGTAAGGGCTTGGTTTCAAAAAACAGGTTTGATATGAAAGACTTAGGGAAAGCCGGACACATCCTTGGGATTAAGATCACTTGAGATCGCAAGAAAAGGATGATCGGGTTATCGCAAGTTTCATACATAGACCTTTGTCTTGAAATCAAAGATGCAAGATTCAAGAAAGGATTCGTACCTTTCGGACTTGGAATCCATCTATCAAGAGAATGTTCCCTAAGGCTAAAAAGGAGATAGATGACATGAAAGGTATTCCTTGTGCTTTGGTTTGTCGGAAACCTTATGTATGCATTGCTGTGTACGAGACCGGATATCTGCTTTGCCGTAGGCATGGTAGCAAGATATCAAAGTAACCCAGGGAAAGCGCATTGGACGACAGTTAAAAACATTCTGAAGTGTCTGAAAAGAACTCGGGATAGAATGTTGATTTATCAGTCAGATACTCCAATCCCCATCGGCAATTGCACGGACTCGGATTTCCAATCAAATATAGATTCGAAATTATCCGCCCGATTAGTGTGTTTCCATTTGGGAAGTGTAGCCATCAAATGGACGAGTGTGAAGGTAAAATGCATCATCGACTCAACCATGGGACTCGGGTAAGTAGCCTTGTGAAGCGATGAAAAAAAACCGATTGGGCTCTAGATCTTCTTAGTGGACTTGGATGGTGTTCTGAATTTGTCTAGCAATATATGCTAGGGGCAGTTGCAAATTCAAGAGAACCAAGAGTCCACGAGTCAAACAAACACATTAAAGGAAAGACATCTTATACGAGAAATCGTTAAGAGAGGAGATATAGATGTGGCAAAGATAGAATCTGAGGACAACCTAGCAGATCCATTCACAAAGCGTCTGCCTCTGAATACATTCGAGAGACATGTGAGTGGAATGGGTGTCAAGACAGTTGCCAATCTGCTTTGAGTATAAGCGGGAGAAATTATTAGGTTCGTGTAGGTGACATTAGATGTCACGGACTACTCGAGGCGTGTTGTAAGTATACTTAAAAGCGGACTTTGAGTATAAGTGGGGAGATTGTTGGGATTATCTTTGAAAAGTATGCTTTTTTTTTTGTATAATCAAAACTGAATTTTCAGACTTATTTACTGAAATAAATTGTTTATCACTGATGCTTTAAATATGATTGAATGTTACATATATTTCTTTGCATATTTGTTCAATAATTCGTAAGTGTTTGTAGTTAATTTAGTGATACCCGATCACGAGAAGATTAAATTAATAGTCCTTGTAACTATATAAATACGCCTATTTCACGACCTAGATGGAAATGAACAACCATCGCGAAAAGGTTGAGGTGTAAGACTCGGATTGGTTTGTCTTGACCAAGAGATTACACTAGTGCATGGTGATCTTGTTGAATAGGACCTCTGAGGAGGATAAATTCTTGAACCCGAACAAGGAAGAATTAGACCTCGATGGTTCGTTGTTTCTTAACCTTCGTCCCTTAAATAGGATCACGTGGGATTGGTAACTATTGCTTTGACTTATCATGGGTAGCGAATCGGAGAGATACAATACTTTTTATCTTGGGCAATATTATTGGTCACATGTGATTGCTAAGATTTATACGAAGAATCGTGTGCAAGTACGCTTGCTTGATTTGCCCCTCAGGAGGTTCATAAGCTTTATCATACCAAATCTTGCAAGTGGAATTAGTTTTAGGTATGGATAATAATGTTGAACCGTTCTCGACCAGGACCAAAGATATTAATTAACGAAAAAAGCTATTTGGTGGCTTGAATTAATTAATGGGCTGAATAATCTTAAACACGGGGAAATAATGATGGGAGCCATATTTATTTGTAATATGGGTTAAGATGGATGGTGCAATATTAATTATGTAGTGGGATTAATTAATATTTATGGGCTTGAATTATATTGTGGCTCAATATTAGATATTCAAGATCCATTAGAAGGTCAATCTTAATTCTCCTAAAAAGGCCCCCTGAGTAGCCCAACATATAGCCCAATAGCTGAAAAGGTGATTAAAATAAAATAAATATTGTTGCTTATATTTCCTCAAATTTTTGAAAATTATGGATAAAAGAGGGAGAAAAGATTTTCTTTGAATTTTGTTATGGAATGAAGATATGTATTCTTGGAATACAAGATTATCTCATTAAATTCAAGAAATCTCCCACTTGGTTATTCATAGTGATATTTCGAAATTTTTGAAAATAGAGGGCAAGAAAGATTTTCTTGAAAAGATATTATGGAAGATATGTATTTCTTGAAATACAAGAATATCTCATAAATTCAAGAAGATCCAAATCTTGGATTCTTGCTGCTTTGTATTTTTAAAAAATAATGCCATATTATAGAGGTGGAATTTTGTGGAATATTTTAATTATGGGAAAAAAGAATATATGAGATATATTCAAGATTTCTTGGTGATCAAGAAAAGTATTTTCCCACATTGAAATATCACTTAAATTTCGACCACCCTCCCTCTTATAAATAGGGGATGATTAGTTCATTCCCAAGTACAATTCCATGTGCTGGAAATATTAGCAAATCCACATAAGTGGTGCAACAAAGTTTATTTTTTCCTTGTGTTAATTGTTCGAGTATCCTTCCACGGATTCTTGAAGCGAAAGGGCTAAGGAAATACTTGGGAAGTCCTTTTGGTTAGTCCGTCCGACCAAAGCCACTTGCCATCCCGAGAGAATGCGTTCCGTAAACCCGTAGATTCGCATGCGTAGGTTTTACGTGGCTTTTTATATGCATGATATGTTGTTGCAATTATTATTTGAATTAATATAGGATTAATTCATGCTAGTAATAATTAATGAATTAAATTTGTATTTAAATATTCACCCCGAATAGATCTGTGTAACTCATTCCCCAACAGAAGCGACATCGAGAAATTAAAATGTTTCAGGTAGAGCACCCATTCCACGAATCCAGGCTTTGATACCCATTGATTGAACATGTCGGTGAAGGTGGTCCGTCACCAGGATCATTGTCGGATACCAAACGTGCACGTAACAAATATAAAACATAAACGTGTGTCTAAAACCAATGGGGCGTTTTTTGGTTCCCCATGATAACAACATTTTTTTGCTAGGGAACTTTGCATCCCCACAAAAAATCATCCATCGAATCGATTTTTCAAGTCAATTAAAGAATTCGGGTCGTGGAAAATGCACGAACGGGGCGAGGGTACCCGTTCAGGGACGTGAAGGGGGTGTTTTTTGGTTCCCCATGATAACGGTATTATTTTGCTGTGGAACATTGCATCCCCACACAAAATCATCCATAGAATCCATTTTTCAAGTCAAAACAAACATTCAGGTCGTGGAAAATGCACGAACGGGGCGAGAGTATCCAATCGAGGAACGCGAAGGGGGCATTTTTTTTGTTTTCCATGATAACGATATTATTTTGCTGTGGAGCTTTGCATCCCCACACAAAATCATCTACTGAATCCATTTTTCAAATCAATTCAAGCATCCAGGTTGTGGAAAATGCACGAACGTGGTGAGGGTATCCCGTCGGGGACACGATGGGGGCATTTTTTGGTTCCCCATGATAACGAACTTTGCATCCCCACACAAAATCATCCACTGAATCCATTTTTCAAGTCAATTCAAGTATCCGGGTCTTGGAAAATGCACTAACGGGGCGAGGGTACCCCATCAGGGATGCGAAGGGGGCGTTTTTTGGTTTCCCATGATAACGGTAATTTTTTGTTGGGGAACTTTGCATCTCCCCATAAAATCATCCACTGAATCCATTTTTCAAGTCAATTCAGGCATCCGAGTCCTGGAAAATGCACGAATGGGGCAAGGGTACCCCGTCAAGGATGCGAAGGGGGCATTTTTTGTCGGTATTATTTTACTGTGGAACTTTGCACCCCCACACAAAATCATCTATTGAATCCACTTTTTAATTCAATTCAAGCTTCCGGGTGTTGTGACCTAGATTTTACGTCTAGGACAACGTGATATTATTGAATGGGATCAATTAAGTAACAAAGAACACATATGAAATATACACAAATTTGGTTACCCAGTTCGGCTTTAGAAGAAGACTACGTCTGGGGGCGCCCAAGCTAGGAGTATTTTATTATATTTTCTGCCTAAGAATACTAAGATTTCATCCTTTTACAATGAGTGATACAAGTTGTATTTATAATCCATAAATTTTACCACTCCTGTCTTCTTGATCCAAGCATCTTGAGCTAGGGTTTTATCGGTTAATTCGGTGGTTTCACGCTGGATACATTATTAGCCGATATCCACGCTTTCAGTTATCCGTATCTTTGCTATAAATATCCGTCTGAGGTCGCCTCCGACTTGTGGTCTTCCCCAAGGTCAAATCCGACCTTCTTGTCCCTTCTAGGTCACTTTGCGACCTCCTTCAGCCTAAGTCGTTGTGCGACCTTCTTTATCTTTGAGGAAGTCGCTCCGCAGCCTCCCTATTCCTACCAAAGTTGCTCTACCCGATCTCCTCACTGAGTAGGATTATTCCATGGTACAACAATTGCCCCTCAAGTTGAGGTCGTGTCTTTGCGTCGGGATCTGGCTTGATATGTTTGATCGACTTAGAGATTCGACCTTGGGAAAAGGCGCTGGTTGTCGTGGGAAAGTGGGCGTTTTACCGATTAAATGCGAGATTTGATGGATTTACCATGATGATATTGCAGGTGGATGAGGTTTATTCCAATCGGTGGCTTGGTTATCACTTCATTTCTTTGAGACGGGTTCGACTTATGTCTTAATTTCATTTTGGCCCCCGTTTACTTCTATAAAAAAGAGAGGGCTACCGCCCATTGCCATTTCTCCTTCCCTTGTTATCCGAGCGGTTGGAGCTACATAAACTCGGCGATGACCATTGCGGGTTTCATTGACTGGCGGATGATCTTCGAAGTCGCTTATGTGATGTCACCAATCTTTCGTTTTGGCGGCTACAATGCGTCGTCGACTTTGCAGCTAGTGAGTGGGATTCGAACAAAAGTCCTGGTTGGCATCGAAAGTGGTGGTGGTTAAATGGGGGCACTTTTCAGGTTTTCGAGTACATTGCCCCAGGGTTCCCACGGACTATGAGTGCCAAGTCGAACATGGTAAAACTTTATCTTCATATACGAGTCGTCTTGATCTAATTCTCGAGAGTGTTTGCGCCCTCGACCTAATGCAGGATTTTTCGTTCGGGTTCATTTTGACGTCGAGGGCTCTTGTTTAGGTTAAAGGGCTGAACATCTTTGGAGTATATTTTTTTATTATCTCACATCTTTGGCGTGCAAATGTCTCTACCACCTTGACCCTCATAGCGATTGGCCTCAAGGAAGAAATCGGTTTGGGCGGATAAACATTTTGATAATTGGATGTCCCTCCTCTCGAGCTCGCTCCATCCGGCCCCTATGTGATAGGGCAAGTTACTCTTGAACTCGGAAAAGGATGAGGAAGGAAAATCGAGCCCCGTCTATTCCAATTTGGCTTTAAGAGTGTTTAATGATTTGTTCAATTTTTAATTGGCGTTTAGCTATAAATGGCGTTTGATATCCACCATATAAACTTAACGATTTTCCATTTCTTGAAGAATCGTTTCTTGAAAGGGTTTAATTGTTGATTGTCTGCATTATGATTTCACTTTGGTAGATGGGGGACGACGGGAGGAAACAGGAGCTTAATGCCAATTTTTGCTTATGTGATGGCCTCACGTCGGGGCCATCCAGTTTTCACAAAGGCGAATGTTGGCGACCTCCTCCTTTTGTTGCGAAGTTATCGGACTAGCGATTTGTCCTCCCGACTGGCCCATGCGGAGATTGGAAGACATGGGTGTCGAAATGCTATTAACCCTCCCAGGTTATTGCAGGTCCCCGTCTGAGGTCGCCCATTTGGAACTCAAGTCCCGTGCAGAGGTCACGGAAAGGAATGTGGAGGGGTCGGTTGGTGGTTTGGCCGGGCCTTGAGTGGCGAAGCTCCTGGCGGTTTACCTTTTTTGTTTATCATTTTGATGTCAGGGCCTTGGGCTTTTCATCAGTATGTGCCTTTGGGCCCCATTTCTATCAATATAAATGAAATTTCCTTTTCTTTTATTACAATGTGTTGACTTGATTTCCTTATGCGACTTGTTGTTTATTTGTCCATGTCGTCTTATCCATATTGCGACTTTATTTTTTGGACTTCATTTTTCTGGTCGTCTTATAAAGTCGGGGGAGGTCGCCCCTCGTGGGGTGTCGATCCTCCCCTCGGTATGTCGAAAGTCATACCTCGGGTGACTTATGTTTTCTTTACATAATCCCTTTGGGTTTTACACAGTAATTTTGAGATAAAGGAAAAGACATTATTATTGATAAATAACTAATAAATAATTGATTACAAGGATATAATTTTACTGATAATATTTCCTCAAGTGTGTTGCATTCCATGGGTATTGAGCCTTGGTGCTATCTGGTTGTTTGAGCTCGTACGCTCCATTAGGTAAGGTTTTTGAGATCTTGAATGGCCCTCCCAATTCGGGCTAAGGGTTCATTTTCGATTTGCCGAGTATCTTCTTGAGCACCAGGTCTCCTTCTCTGAAGCGTTGAAGTCGTACTTTGGAGTTATAGTACTTCTCTGACCTTTGTTTGTACCTTGCGTTTCTTATGTTGGATTCTAGCCGCTTTTCCTTGAGCAGATCGAGGTTTCTGGTTAGGGCCTCATCG
This sequence comes from Stenogyne calaminthoides, assembly GCA_037126765.1. Classification (NCBI taxonomy): domain Eukaryota; kingdom Viridiplantae; phylum Streptophyta; class Magnoliopsida; order Lamiales; family Lamiaceae; genus Stenogyne; species Stenogyne calaminthoides. The sequence continues at coordinate 32,192,507 of JBBCBC010000019.1, forward strand.
TTTTGGTCGAAGGTGACCTAACTTGTGCGGAGACTGGGGAAATCGGTTTCTGCAGAACTTCTCTTGCCGGTCGAAACTGTTGAATTTTTTCTATAAACCCATAAAACATCAGGGAGCTCGCTAGCCCACTTCCCTTGTCTCCCTCAATCTTGTCTTTGAGAGTGTGTTTAATGATCTTGTTCACGGCCTCTCCGGCCGTTTATTTCTTGGATGATATGGGGTTGAGAAGAGCTTGGTGATTTTCCATTTCTTGAAGAATGCTTGACCTTGAGGCCGTCGAATTGTTTACCATTATCGATATGATTGCTTGTGGTGTTCTAATCTGATATGATATTCCACCATATAAACTTGATGACTTGGTTTTGATCTATTTCGATTGCCTGCCCGGCTTGACCCATTTTGTGAAGTAATCTACCGCTACCAGTGTGATTTTGACCTGGTGTTGTTGGGAGTGGGCCAATGATGTATATCCCCACTTTGCAAATGGCGTGGTGAGGATACTTGTGAGTTCTTAGGTCTTATTTCTTGATGGAAGGGGCATAGATTTGACACATTGGCATAGGGCGAAGATGATGGCGTCAAATTTTAATGTGGGCCAAAAGTACCTTTGTCTTGTGGTCTTGTGGGCGTGATTCTCCCGGTGTGGTTTCCGCATACCCCTTCGTGTATTTCACGTAGAATCACTTGTCCTTACTCGGGTGTGACACACCAAAGTAGGGGGATGCTGAAACCACGCTTGTACAACTCATTTTGGATCATTGTGTATCTTGCTGCCCGCAATTGTAGCTGCTGAGCTTGGACCCTGTCTGTTGGCAGGAGACCTATTGTCAAATATTCGATGATGGGTGTCATCCTGTTCGGTGTTGGGGCTTCTAGGTTTGCGACCTTCGAGTTTGCGGTGGAGGGGTGGGTTAATGTCATGATGGTGACATCTTTCATCTCTGGCGATCCTTAGGAGGTCGCTAGTCGCGCTAATGCATCGGCTCGCGAGTTTTTTTTCCCTTGGGATCAGCTTGACATGGATTTGGTCGAATTTCTGACATAATATTTTCACCACCTCTTGGTAAGGTGCCATTCGGTCGTCTCTTGCCTCATATTCCCCTGAGACCTTGCAGGCTACGAGCTGGGAATCGGTGTGAACTTGCAATCTCTTGACACCCATCGTTGTTGACATTTCCAGGCCGCTGATGAGCACTTCATATTCGGCCTCATTATTTGTTGCAGGGAAGTCGAAAGTGATGGCGTTTTGGAACGAGGTCCCTTCCGGGCTGGTCAAAACTATACCCGCCCCCGACTTGTGGGAGGTCACTAATCCGTCTACGAATAACTCCCAGGGTGGACCGTTCGAACACCCGGCTTCTGATGGGAAGGTGAGTTCCACGATGAAATCAGCTAAAGCCTGGGCTTTGATTGCAGGTCGGGGTGCGTAAGTTACCCCGTATTGTCCAACCTCGATTTCCCATTTGAGGTATTGCTCTGACGTATCCGGTCGATGAAAGATGTTCCTCAGGGGTGTGGAGGTAAGTACCTCGACTTGATGGTCGAAAAAGTATGGCCTTAGTTTCCTTACGCTCATGACTAGCGCATATGCCAGTTTTTCCAGGGCCAGATATCACTGTTCGGTTTCGTTCAATGTCTGGCTGATGAAGTAGATTGGGAATTCGTTCCTATCCTCCACTATGACGAGTACTGCACTCAAAGCTATCTCGGAAGCCGCGAGGTATAGGAAGAGTTTCTCCCCCAGAACCGGTTTTGACAGAATGCTTACATCCTCCAAGTAAGCCTTGATTTTGTCTAAAGCTTCATGGCTTTCGTGTGTCCATTCGAATTTCGACTTTTTCTGGATGGTGTCGAATAGAGGCTTAGATTTGTCCCCCATTCGGGAGATGAAGCGGTTCAAGGCGGATAGGCATCCCGTGAGTTTTTGTACTTCCTTTACGTTTTGTGGCGCTCCCATGTCTAATATGGCTTTGACCTTGGCGGGGTTCGCCTCTATTCCCCGCTTACTCACTAGGTGCCCCAGGAATTTTCCCGATTCGACCCCAAAATTGCATTTCTTGGGGTTCAATCGCATGTTAACTTCCTCAGGATGTCGAAAGTCTGGGCCAAGTGTGTCAGGTGGTCCTCCGACTTCAGACTTTTGATGACTATGTCGTCTATGTAAACTTCCACCGACTTCCCAATGAGGTCGGTGAACATGAGGTTGACGACCTCTCCGTATGTTGCCCCTCGCATTTTTTCAAGTCCGGGCGGCATCCTCTTCCAACAATAGATGTTCTTTTCTGTCAAGAACGAGGTATGCCGCCGGTCAGGTTCGTACATGACTATCTGGTGATAGCCTGCAAAGGCATCCATGAAGGACATTATCTCGTGTCCCGCCGTGTTGTCTATCAAGTGGTCGATGTGGGGCATCAGAAAGAAATCTTTTGGACAAGCGCCATTGAGATCTGTGAAGTCGACGCACAACCGCCAAGTCCCATTGGATTTTTTCACTAACACGGTGTTGGCCACCCACTGGGGTTGATCGGCTTGCGTGATCAAGTCGTTGTCCAATAACTTTTTTACCTCCTCGGCTAGTGTTGCGTACTTTTCGGGGCTAAATTTTTGCCTCTTCTGAGCTATTGGTTTTTGAGCTAGGTCTATGAATAGCTTATGGCATGCAATTTCAAGGTCGATCCCCACCATATCCTTGTGCGACCAAGCGAAGACATCTAAGTTCTTTTTGAGAAAGTCGATGACTTTCCCCTTCAGGTCGTCCGGCATTCTTGAGCCTATGATTACTTCAAGATCTGGTCGGGCTAGGTCCACTTTGGACTTTCTCGAGGTCTTCCTCCGGGATGGCCCTTGGGGTATTTTGCCGTGGGTTGTCTATTTCTACTTCGAGCAGAAATTCTTCTGGTTCGGGCCCCATCCTTGGATCGAGGTCATCGCGACTTCTCTTCCTGCTCGTTTTGTTATTTAAAATTTCACACTGCTTTTCTCTATCTATTACAAGTATTTGTTTGCTAGATATTGGTGCGGAATTTAAACGAGATGAGGAATAAATCAAACAATCCCTTGCATCAACTTGGTCACCTTTTACGGTGCCGACCGGCCCACTCTTGGTGGGAAACTTTACACAGAAATAAAAAGTTGAGGACGTAGCCTCAAATTCATGTTCAAATGGCCTCCCGAGGAATCCATTATAGGAGCTCAGGAGGTCGAGAACTAAAAAATATAGAAGCCTAGTGGCCCTAACTTTTTCATTCAGAGTGGAGACTAATTCAACGGCAAGTCGGATCATTCCTGTCGGCTTCACTGTCGCGCCCCCAAAACCTTTCACGACATGATTGCATGGAGTGATGTATGCGTCGTAATATCCGAGCTGATCCAGGGTCTTCTTGAATAGTATGTTGCAGAAAGCCCCTCCATCCACTAGCAGGCGGCATACGGTGGTGCCCATGATATTGGCTCTGATCACCAGTGGGTCGACGTTGGGGTAGACTACCCCTACTTTATCCTTTTCGCCGAACTCGATCGTGCTAGTCTCTTCTCCTACTGTGAAGATGGGTAGCACCATCTTCTTGGCATTTTCTATCTCTCTTATCTCCACCTTCTGCCTTTTGGATGAGTCGATTGATGAAAATCCCCCTACCGTCCCCAGTGGGGACAAGGTATGTATCATCGCGACCTCTCGCCCCTTCTGGCATGGGTGGTACTGGTCGTTCCCCCTGGCCGGCATCCCCCGGAGCCGACTCTTCCTATGGGTTTGCTTGTTGGCGACCTCTCTGAGCTCGATCTTGATTCTTCTGAGGTCGCTTGACAAACTCGTCCAGTAATCCGTCCTCGTATAGCCTCCAAAGATGGGGGAGTAGATCCTTGCACTCGCTGGTATAGTGCCCAGTTTGATCATGGAAGTGGCAGTACTTGTTGGGGTTCACCTTCCCCTTGTTCTTGATCGGCCGAGGTGGTAGGAGCAGCTCTCGGTCCCTGATCTGATTGTATATGTGCCCGGGCATCATGCCAAGCACTTCCATCAACTTGACCGGGATATTTTCTTCAAAGGGTTTGAAGTTGCATTGGGTGCCTTGTAATGACTGCCGGTTTTCTTGGAGCTTTTCTTTGAGTCGGCGACCTCCTTGCCTTCGGAAAGTCTTGATTCCAGGAGCTCTGAGGCGTGGATGAGATCGCTAGCTCGCCTCCAAAAGTCGTTATAACTGATCGGGTATTCAGTGGTCATCCGCCGCCACATCTTGGTTCCCTTCTTGAGACCCGAGATGGCCCCGAGCACTTTGGCCTCATCCCTATCGGATCCCCTTCGAGTATGAGCTTGTCGATCCTTTCGATGTAGGATCGACCAGACTCGTTGTTGGCCTGTTGGGTGTTCATAAGCCACTGTCTAGTCGCAGGCTGTGGGGCCAAGGCCATGAAATGGGTCAGAAATAGCCTGGCGAGCTGTTCTAAAGTTTCCACTGAGAAAGGTGGCAACGAGGTGAACCATTGGTGGGCCTGGTCGCTCAAAGTTAGGGAAAACAAACAGCACTTCGTGGCATCCGTCGCGCCCATGGAGGCCATGTAGGAGTTATACTTGGCCACGTGGACCCTTGGGCCCGTGCTTCCGCTGTAGCGATCTAGGGCCGCCGTGTTGATTTTTCGTTGGGTAGGTGCCAAGGTGACTGTGGTCCCGAGGGGGGAGTCTGGAATGATAAGGTTATGGTCTGCCCCCGTCGGGCTGCCTTGGTTTTCAGCCCGCTCGAGAAGTCGCTGGACCGTCTTAGCCAGCGCGTCGATTTTGATGTCGTGATGGGATTTGGGGGAGTAGGTCGTTCGCGGATTGTCCTGGCGAATTTCTGACCCCCTCGGCGGTTCATCATGATGTAAGTTTAGAGCTATGGCCAGATCTCGCTCCATCTGGTCAACGCGGCAGGGCTGAGATTGGGCCTCTTCTTCAATGGCCATTGGGGCCTTCTGGGCATCTTATCTCCCAAGTCGGTCGAACATATTGCCTGACCCCGTTGGTCTTTCTAGGAGCCTGCGATTCCGAATGATTGCGTGTTTCACCGGATCGTACGCCAGTTGGCTTGTGGAGCGCCCTTTCTCGACTAGGGCATTCTTGCCCTTAGAAGTTCCTGGATTGGGTGCCGCTTTCTTAGCAGGTGGCTGTCCGTCCTCGTCATCAAAGGCGAGGCATTTCTTGTGGAGGACGGCCAACACGACCTTCGCGTCCTCCGGTGTCTGCACGAGATTCCACCAGTCGGGGGTGACCTCTGGAATGATCTCAGAGGTCTCGACATCGTCGCGGTGGTCCGTCTCATTTCTGGTAGTGTTACCTTGGTTGATCGCCATTGGTAGGATTGGGTCTTTTCTGCAGATTTTTAAACAAATCGACAGGTTGTTTTTCCCACAGACGGCGCCAATGTTGTGACCTAGATTTTACGTCTAGGACAACGTAATATTATTGAATGGGATCAATTAAGTAACAAAGAACACATATGAAATATACACAGATTTGGTTACCCAGTTCGCCTTTTGAAGAAGACTACGTCTGGGGGTGCCCAAGCCAGGAGTATTTTATTATATTTTCTGCCTAAGAGTACTAAGATTTCATCCTTTTACAATGAGTGATACAAATTGTATTTATAGAGCAGAAATTAGGGTACACTCCTAAGTGGGCTTCCTTCAATGGGCTTGCCAAGCATCCAGCCGGCAGAGCTAGGGTTTTATCGGTTAATCCCGTGGTTTCCGCGCCTGGATACACTTGCCTTGCTTGCCCCATAATATTCGTGCTTTCAGTTATCCGTATCTTTGTTATAAATAGTCGCCTGAGGTCGCCTCCGACTTGTGGTCTTCCCCAAGGTCGAATGCGACCTTCTTGTCCCTTCTAGGTCGCTTTGCAACCTCCTTCAGCCTAAGTCGTTGTGCGACCTTCTTTATCTTTGAGGAAGTCACTCCACAGCCTCCTGATTCCTACCGAAGTCGCTCTACCCGATCTCCTCACTGAGTAGGATTATTCCATGGTACAACACCGGGTCATGGAAAATGCACGAACGGGGCGTAGAGAACATCGTCGGGGAAGCGAAATAAGCATTTTTTGGTTCCCCATGATAACGGTAATGCTTTTCCCCAGGCTGTCACGAAAAAGTTGTGATAAATGTAGATTACTTGAAGAGATTTCCAAAACGGTATTATAATATGAAAATGGACACTCGAGTCAAAAGTTATGGCCAAAACAGTTTTCACCATCCAATAACCAAAACCCTAGTCGCCTTTTCCAGATCCTCCATCCGACATCACCCATCCTTGCGATCAAAATTACAACAAAAATAAGAAAAACCCTACTACAGTGATTTATGAAAAATGCCTATACTACCCACACTTATTATCTCGTGGGAAAAATGATTACAACATCACACAAGGGTTGCGACAAAGAAAAAATTAAAACACCAAGAAAACAGAAACGACATCGAGAAATTAAAATGTTTCAGGCAAAGCCAACAATCCACGAATCCAGGCTCTGATACCAATTGATGAAACACACCGGTGAAGGCGGTCCATCACCAGGATTGTTGTCGGATACCAAACGTACACATAACAAATATAAAACATAAACATGCGTCTTAAGCCAAAGGGCATTTTTTGGTTCCCCATGATAAGAATATTTTTTTGCTGGGGAACATTGCATTTCCCCACAAAATCATCCAGTGAATCTATTTTTCAAGTCAATTCAAACATCCGGGTCGTGAAAAATGCACGAACGGGGCGAGGGTACCCCGTCGGGGACGCGAAGGGGGCATTTTTGGTTCCCCATGATAACGATATTATTTTGTTGTGGAACTTTGCATCCCCACACAAAATCATCCACTGAATCTAATTTTCAGTTCAATTCAAGAATCCGGATCGTGGAAAATGTACGAACGGGGCGAGGGTACCCCGTCAGGGACGCGAAGAGGGCGTCTTTTGGTTCCCCATGATAACGGTATTATTTTGTTGTGGAACTTTGCATCCCCACACAAAATCATCCACTGAATCCATTTTTTAAGTCAATTCAAGCATCCGGATTGTGTAAAAATGCACGAACGGGGCGAGGGTACCCCGTCGGGGATGCGAAGGGGGCGTTTTTGGTTCCCCATGATAACAGTATTATTTTGTTGTGGAACTTTGCATCCCCACAAAAATTGATCCACTGAATCCATTTTTCAACTTAGCCAAAAAAAAATGTGATTTTTAGAGAGGTTTTTCAGAATCTGTAGTCATTTTAAACTTCGGTTATTTTAACACTATGTTTTTGTCATGAACTCATAGATGTTATCTACTTTCACTTATATTTCGGCGTGTTTTCAAATTTTTAGTACTTACCAAATTGATTTAAATTAAAATTGTGTATTAAATATGAATTAGCTAAAACATTATTATTTAAAGAGTTTTTCAAAAATCATATTACTTATTATTAAAATAATTGTTCAGCTACAGCCGTGCACCGCATGTGTTCAATTACTAGTTAGTTAATATTAAGAATAATAAAAAAAGTGAATCTAATTAATTTGTCTTGAATTATATCTTCAACATATGAAATTAATATAAAATTGAATTCTGCTTCCTAAATTTGCCTTAAAATATCGCAATTTAACTTCTTCTTTTTTAAATACGCCTCAACATAATCTTACTAATATTTTTTAAAGATAGATTCTCATTAAAAATTAAGATAAAATCTTTAAGATCTAAAATTCAACATAATCTTAGTATCTTACTAATAATTTTTTAAGATATTAAATTTATAAAGTTATATTTCCCAAAATAATAAATTTTGAAATAAATTATCGATATACACGTTATTGGGTCTAAAATTTTGAAAAATAAAAATAAAAGATATTATCATATCTTTTGCTACGATCCAATCACTACAAAAAATACGGTGTTTTACGACGGATTTAGCTACGGTAAAAACCGTCGCAACAAGGTTTGGCGATGGTTTTGGCGACCGTTTTTCATCCGTCTGGAAAACGAGGTCGCTAACATTTAGCGACGATTTTTTCCAATCCGTCGCTAGTTAGCGACGACTTGCTTGCTTATTTTTGTTGTAATTTTGATCGCAAGGATGGGCGATGTCGGATGGAGGATCTGGAAACGGTGATTAGGGTTTTGGCTATTGGACGGTGAAAATTGTTTTGGCCATAACTTTTGACTCGGGTGTCCGTTTTCCTATTATAATACCGTTTCGGAAACGTCTTCAAGTAATATACCTTTGTCACAACTTTTCCGTGATAGCCTGTGGAAAAATATTACCGTTATCATTGAGAATAAAAAAATGCCTCCTTCGCGTCTCCGACGATGTACCCTGCGTCCCGTTCGTGCATTTTCCACGACCCGGATGCTTGAATTGAATTAAAAAGTGGATTCAATAGATGATTTTGTGTGGGGAGGCAAAGTTCCACGTGCATTTTCCACTCCACACACCGAAATCTTCAAGCCCTTGCAATTTGTGTCTCTCGAAACTGCCATGTAGAACTGACTGCCACTGAAAATCGATTTCTTAAAAAATATGTCAACATTTGAAAGTGATTGTCATTGGCTCTTGTTTATCGACATTGCATATGAGACAATTAACGAGAACTGTCTCCTCCAAAACTTGAACGACAGTCTCAGTCTGATGGAGTCGGGAATGTTGGGGTTATACTGAAAAGTATGTTTTTACTTTGTATAACTAAACTGAATTTTCTTATTTATTTACTGAAATAATATATTAATCACTGTTGCATTAAATATGAATGAATGTTATATATATTTATTGCAAACCAGTTCAATAAGTCTAGTACGTATTACGTTGTAGTTAATTTGGTGATACCAGATCATAGAAGATCAAATTAACAGCTCATCGTAATTAAGTACAAATTCATAACCTAGATGGAAATGAACAAACCATCATGAAAGGTTGATGTATAAGGCTCAGATTGACTTGTCTTGACCAAGAGATTATACTAGTGCATTTGGATGCACTGAATAAGGACCTACAGGAGGATAAATTCTTTGGTACTGAATATATAAGAATTAGACCTCAGTGGTGTGTTATTTCTTAATCTCCATCCCTTAAATAGGATCGTGTGAAATTAATAACTATTGCTTTGACTTATGATAGGAAGAGAGTCATTGTGATTCAATACCTTATATCTTGGGCAATATTATTAATTACATGACGATTGCTGACATTTAATATGGAGAATCTTGTGCAAGTACGTCTTACTTGATTTGTCCCCTTGGTGGGCTCAGAATCTTTATCATACCAAATCTTGCAAGTGGAAATTTATTTCCGGTATGGATAATAATGTTGAGTTGTCTTTACTCCAATGACAAAGATATTAATTAATATAAAGCTTGTTCAATGGCTTAATTAATTAATGGACTAAGATAATCTTAAACACGGGAAATAATGACCGGGAGCCATATTATAGTAAAATCGTAATATGGGTTAAGATGGATAGTTCAATATTAATTTTATAGTGGAGTAAATTAATATTAATGGACTTGAATAATATTTGGCCCAATATTATAGCTTCATAGTACATTGGAGGTCCAATCTTAATTATCTTAAAGGCCCCTCAAATAGCCCAAAATAAAGTCCAATTAATGAAAAAGAGAAGAAAATATTCTTGCCTAATATTCCAATTTTTTCGAAAATTGTAGGAAAGGGGAGAAGAAAGATTTTCTTGAAAAGATTTTCTTGAAAAGATTTTATGGAAAGAGATAAGTATTCTTGGAATACATAATTATCCCATAAATTCAAGAAGTCAAATCTTGATTCTTTCCTCCTTGTATTTTTCGAAAATTAGGGATAAAGGGGAATAAGATTTTTATGGAAAATTTTAATTAAGGAGAAAAGAATATAGGAGATATATTCAAGATTTCTTGGAGATCAAGAAAAAGATTTTCTCCCTTATTTTTCTATTGAAAAAATCGGCCCCCTTGTCCTATAAATAGGGGATGAATTTTTCATCCCCAATGCAATTCCATGTGTTGGAAATATTAGAAATCCACAAAGGTGGTGGCAAAATATTTTTGATTTTCTTTCTTGTTAAAATCGTTCGTGAGAATCCTCCCACCGGATTACGTTCGTGGACTTGGAACATATTTGGGAAGGCTCTTTGGGTTGATCCAACGTCTCAAAGGTTGTCTCTACAAGAGGTATGTAATCTCGTAACTCCTAGATTCCGCATGCTTAGGATTTACGTGGATTATGTGTACGCATGATTGTTTATTCGCTTATTAATTATTATGTTGAATTGATTTAGGATTAATTCATGTTAGTAATTAATTGATTAATTTAAATATGTATTTAAAATCATCTCCAATAAATCCGGGCACCCATATTTTTCCCAACAAGGAAAAGTCTTGGGATTAAAACCATCTCGCCCGAATTACTTTCGGTTATGACCTTGCTTCCATTACACGGTCCCCCAGTCTTGTCAGGACCAATCTAGTCCCGTTACACAGTCCCTTCGAATGATCTATATTTCTGAGCAACATAACTGGAGTTCCAACTTTCAAAATCAATTCATGAGTGGGGACGTCGGAACACTTCAAGCTATTTAAGAACTTGGTCTATGTAAATCGGCCAGTATATCAACATTCGTATCATACTTGCAAACAATGTCGAAACTCAAATACTTTCTTGCGTCATGGTCGTTCATGTTTATCATGTATTCGTTAATGGAATCGACGACCTCAAGAATGGGCGCAAGTATGATTATGTCCTTGAAATATTTGAGGTCGTCCTCGATATTCTTGATGTCTGGATACATGCTACTTACAATCGTGCCAATAGGATCGTCACCGTATTTTAATAAAAGGTCATCGGGCACTTCGATACCCGCATTGTCATCGGTCTTGTCTCCAACAGTTGCATCGCCAATTGCCGCCATCCACTCTGAGAAGGATTTTAATTCTCCAAATTGTTCAGTCGAGTTTACATTCTAGAGTCTCATATTTTTTGTCAATCTCAAAACTGTGCACGCGTCCTACAGGTATGAAAAATTGATCACCGCAATCACTATATCCTGTCTGCATTACTTAGGGATGCCCGACAATATTTTTTTAAAATCAAATCCGAATACAATTATCTTTCCACCGAAAAGCAGCAGTTGTGAAGACGATTGATCAGTTAGCTGCATTATGTCTCTGAGAGTGTCATAATCAACTCGAAAAGTAGAATGATGTGATAAATATATTACTAATAATTTAAGATCTTGTAATTGAGTATATTTTCATCTGAGAATTTAAGCGATGGAATTAATTTTCAAGCAGCAGCAGAAGGATTGCAGGGTTTCTATTAAAGCTTCTAAGGTGATGAAAGTAGAAAAATAATACTCCCTCCAACCATGGCCATTTTGCACCCTCATGTGGCCACACAAATTTAAAAAAAAAAAAAAATTATTGGTGTTTTGTTGAATTTTCCAAAGGGAATGGAGGGTGGAGATTGTGAGATTCTTTTTCATTTCAAGGTGTGCAAAATGGTAAGGGACGGAGTGGGTAATGATTTTGGAAAAAATCTAATGATTTTTTTTTTTTTTTGAGAAATCAATAGATTTAATCATGATTTTATTTGGGATATATAGATTTGATCATAATTTAATTTGAAATATATTATAAATATTAAAATATTGTGCAAGAAAATTATGTTTTAATATGATTGTGGTGTGAATTATATGTAAGCCCATATCCATGGAACCGGGAGAGTATCAAATATTATACTTTATTATCAATATTCTTGTTGCAAATCTTAAAGATCTCAACCGAAAAATAATAAATTGACACACTTATTATATTCCAAAGTTGCAAATATATTACTAATAATTTAAGATTTGGAATTGAATTTAAGCAGAAATTATTATCAATTCTCGTTGCAAATCTTAATGATCTCTGCCAAAAAATATTAAATTGACACTTATTATATTCCAAAGTTGCAAATATATTACTAATAATTTAAAATTTAGAATTGAATTTAAGCAGAAAATTACATATAATATTAGATTATATGTATTAGGAAAGAGAGATATTCCAAAGTTCCTAATGTTAGTGTTAGTGTCCTAGAGACAATCCTCTGTAAGGACATAATACTAAGATAATATTCAGTATTGGTTTAATATTATTATTTGTTTAATATTAAATGTATGGCATTACACTCATTAGAATATTATGTTTGATTGTTTGCATTTATTCTTATATGTGTTCCCTTGAGTCACTGCTGTCAATGAGTGAGTGAGAACTCAGATGACTTATGCATGATTCTCAAATAGCCCCAATCGAGGATCATCAAGAAAGGGATATTGATGATGCAATGGAGATTGGTGTGCGATCTGCATCATACTCTTAGAGAGTGTAGTAAGATCTCACTTACTACGAGATACTAGGTATCTCATGATGGATGCACAAATACCTTAGAGGGTATTGGTATACCCATCCGAGAAACCATTTGATGTAGTTTCACTATATGTGTCTACTGGTGTCTCGGTTAGTGGGAGCAATGCGATACTCCTTTGACTTGAGGTCAATACGCACGACATGTGTGGAGTGATGAACTTTGACCATGACCAATGCTTGCACCCTTCCATGGGTAGATACGGCTTGGATTGGGTTCATCACGAAGTGTATGTGCGTGGCAGTTGAGCCAAGAAAAAGATTCATTCCTCAAAGTGGATTTAGAAAGAATACCCATCTTCTCATCATAATTGAATCTAAGTCATTGGCCAATGCACGTCAACTTAGACTCTGTGACTAAGTGTGATAATAATGATCAATTAGTGATTTGAGATAAACTGATTAAGTTATTTGAATAGACACTTCATCATGTTCAAGACTAATCGAGTATTCGTGAATGAAAGGAGGAAATCACAATTGCCCACATTTCAATTACAGGTAGTTGCATGTTTGTCGCAACGTACCTCTCATATTGAGAATGTCTGATTTATTGACTATGGTTTATTTAAGACCGTTAGTTTGACTAATTGTTCGGTGTATGAGGGCCTATGGGTCACACAACAAGTAATTCCCTTTTATGGATTATAGTTGGTTGATTAGATGTTAAATTGAATTTAATATTTAATTTATGGAGAAGTAATTAATAATAGATTAATTTGGAATTAATTATTATTTAATATTTAATTAAATACGAATTCCCAATAATTATATTTGGAATAAAATTGTAGGATTTAATGTATATGGAAATAAATCGTAGAGATTTTCATATAAGGCATTTAAATCCGTAGAGATTTATATTTAGGGAATTAAATTAAAGGAATTGATTTAATTCAAGATTAGGGATTTTATTTCCCTAATTAGGCTAGCTTAGGGTTTAAGCTGGGTCTCCCTATATATACAAGCTCTAGGGAATTCACAAACAACGTTACTTCATATTTTCTCCATAAGATCTAGAGTTTAGATTTTCCTAGCAAGTCTTTCTCGGGATTCAACACTGGCAAATCCGTGCAAGTTCATAATTGGGGATTACGTGGATACCATAGTTGAGGAATCTGCTCTACAGCTGTTGTAAGATTTCTCGTTATGATTATTGTAATTCTTTTGTGCAACTAACTGTTCGTTGTTGGTGAACTATTTTCCGCTGCGCATGTGATTACGTGTTTTACGTGCTTCTAAATTCCAACACCTAAGATATTTAAAAGATATTTGAAATTATTACAAAGATTTTAAAGATTTTTTTCTCAATTCATTATTTAAAAAAATTCCATAGATATGTCTCGATTTAGAAATAATTTTTAGCGGAAAAATTCAATGATTTTTTAAATTTGAGGTGGTTTCTGCTTTTTATATATATAATAATAATAGATATAAATATCCAAAAGTAAATATATATTTTTCAAATTATATATTTTAGTATTCAATCTCTAATAAAATATATCTCCAATCTATTAATAATAAAATATGTATGTATCAAAATATTTTTCAAAAAATATTAATAATAAAATATGTATATATGTATCTAAATATTTTACCGCATTATGTATCCAAATATTTTCCAAAAGTAAATATATATTTTCCAAGCTATATATTTTAGTATTCAATCTCTAATAAAACATATCTCCAAACTATTAATAATAAAATATGTATGTATCTAAATATCCTATTTAACAATAATTTTTAGCGAAAAAATCCAATGATTTTCAAATTTGAGGTGGTTTATGCTTTTATATATATAATAATAATAGATATAAATATCCAAAAGTAAATATATATTTTCCAAGCTATATATTTTAGTATTCAATCTCTAATAAAACATATCTCCAAACTATTAATAATAAAATATGTATGTATCAAAACATTTTCCAAAATATATTAATAATAAAATATGTATGTATCTAAACGTCGGATTTAACAATAATTTTTAGCGAAAAAATTCAATGGTTTTCAAATTTGAGGTGATTTATGCTTTTATATATATAATAATAATAGATATAAATATCCAAAAGTAAATATATATTTTCCAAGCTATATATTTTAGTATTCAATCTCTAATAAAATATATCTCCAAACTATTAATAATAAAATATGTATGTATCAAAACATTTTCCAAAAATATTAATAATAAAATATGTATATATGTATCTAAATATTTTACAGCAATATTTATCCAAATATTTTCAAAAAGTAAATATATATTTACCAATCTATACATTTTAGTATTCCATCTCTAATAAAATATATCTCCAAACTATTAATAATAAAATATGTAGAAAATATTAATATTAAAATATGTACGTATCTATATATTTTATAATATTTATTAATATTTTTTTTAAAGATTCGTTTCTTAATTTGGCAATAATTTTTGGCTGAAAAATCTAATAATTTTTAAATTTTGGGCGGTTTATGTTTTTATATATATATAGATATAGATATAGATTAAACAAATGGTTTGAACACAATCTTGAATTGGTGAATAAATATTTCTCAAAATTATCAACCTACGAAAGAAAAAAAAAAAGAGAGAGAAAAAAAAAAAAGCTACCCCCAGATAACATATCAAATATACCCAATATTTCAAATATTTTTTTGTATCTTATATCCATATAAATAAAATATCTTTGTAAATCTTCGAAAGTGTATTGTATATGTTGTAAATAGAAGATCAATAGAATCATGATCAGTTCACTATTATAAAATCCCTCCCATGCACTCACGCATAATTCTTCTTTAAAGAAGTTGTAATTCCAAGTTACAATATTCAAGTTTATTAACCCTTTCAATTCAAAGTTACAAACATTCAACCCTTTCCAATGAGTTCCAAAAAAGTGATAATCTTGTCCATCTTCTTCATAATCGTTTCCCTCTGCGGGGCCGACGAAGATGACAACTGTATCAATAAGAAAAAAGCTCTTACTCTAAAAATCATCGCAATCGTTTCCATCCTCATCTCCAGCATAACCGGCGTCTCGTTGCCGCTTGTTACGCCTGGATGAGCCTGGAGCCCAGCCTCTTTGTAATAGTGAAGGCCTTCGCTGCAGGAATTATTCTGGCGACTGCATTCATGCACGTGCTACCTGATTCTTTTGACTTGCTTTCTTCGGATTGTTTGAAGGAGAATCCATGGCATAACTTTCCCAAATATATGAAAGCATTATTACAGCCAAATATATGAAAGCATTATTACAGGTTTTGGAGGTAGGTATCATCATTCACTCGGTGGTGATAGGGCTGTGTCACTTACAACACTTGTTCAATCAGAGGACTCATTGCAGCACTCTGTTTCCATCAAATGTTTGAAGGAATGGGTCTTGGAGGCTCCATTCTCCAGGTAATATATAGTGTTTCATTATTTCATTTATAATTACTTAATTAAACTTTGCAGGCAGAGTACAATTGTTGATAAAGAAAGCAGCTATGTCGTTCTTCTTTGCTGTAACAACTCCATCCGGAATTAGCTAGCAGTTACCAAGAGAATAGTCCTCATGTCGGGTTGCTCAATGCATCATCTGCCGGCCTCCTCATATATATGCCTCTCGTTGATCTTCTAGCTGCTGATTTTATGGGACCCAAATTAAGCCTTTTATGGCGCTTCTTTTGGGTGCAGGAGGAATCTCCGTCATAGCTATATGGTCTTGATTATTTTCATAATTTTATTTTTTCTTGAATAAGATACAATATATGACTCTCCTTTACTATTAACTAAAAGCAATTTATTTTCAATCTGCTGTGACATTTTTTAGTTTTAATACGTCAGTATTCGATCATGTTTTTATTTTCAGTTTAATTTTGATCTCTATTTGAGTCAGAGAAAAATTTAAAGAGCATTGAATATTCTTCGATTGCAGAATTTATCTCAAAATATTTATTGGGAACTTACAATAGTAGAGTATCGAATATTCTTGGATTTGGGTTTATTCCCATGTGAAGTTGCCCTCATGAAAATTGTCATTTTTTTTAACAAAAGTGGTCCCTTGTCTTTTCTCCGTTAAATAACTAACAGATAGTTGCCACGCACTTTTAAATTCTACTATTTTTTTTAAAATCATTTTTTTAAATAAAGATTATCCATGATTTTAAAAATGGAATTTTGGAAAAAATAAAATAACGCCCCAGTCTGGTCTCCCAAGACTGTTTAAGATTGTGTTAGATTAAATTATTAGTAGTATTTGGTTTGGCAACAAATTTTTTTTTACAGAGTTTAGATAAATTTGTCACAATTATGTACAAATTCAATATATCTATATATCTTTATATTTTATCTTTAGATCTACGTAAATTTGTCACAATTATATACAAATTCAATATATCTTTATTTTTTGTATTTACAATGTATACAAATTCTATATTATCTTTTACATGTTGCATATATTATTCATTTAGTTTGATTTTTTTCAATTATATATAATTTTTATTTATATATTTTTAAAATTATTATTTGATTTATAAAAAATTTATTTTATTAGTTGGGAAAAAGTTTTATTTATTTTGGCCTATAATAGGATATTATTTACTGATTATATATAATTTTTATTTCTATATTTTATAAAATTATTATTTGATTTGGAAAAAATATTATTTGAATTAGTATACAGATTTTATATTTCTTTTTAATATTCAAATTTTAAATAAATTATTTAGTTTAAAAAATATTTATTGTGTTTGTAATCATATTTAAATTCACTATATAAGACCAACAATTAATTTTTAATTTAAAATTTTATTTTATTACATAAATTAATTTTTTAGTACTAGTTAAGAAAAAGCGGCAATGTAAACTCTATTAGAAGATCGGAAAGTCATGGCACTATTTGAAATCGATATTTCACCAAATCATGATGATAAAAAACAAGAAGAATGTCAACCTTAGTTGGTAGAACAAAACAACAAGTGCTTCATTATCCAATAAGAACAAGACACGTATGAACAGATTAAAATTACGGATTTGGTGATCTTTGGATCAAAGCGGTTATAAAAGACACTATTCACGCTTTTTTCCCGGTCATGCGCCAAGAAGAAGCCGTCACATCAATTTGCAAGTCTACCATTTTCGCTTTAGGAAATTCAAATTGCTCTCCAACGGCTCTTTGATTTTTTTCTATAAATATGGGATTACTCTTCAAAAAGTGAAGACACGGAAACTATCAAAATGTAAAAAAAGTTTATAATCAAATTTCGCACAAAGAACACAACTTTGAAGATTACATTCTAAGTGTTCATCCCATAGTTCTTAGCACAGAAATCTTTTCCTCTAGCTGTTAGGCTACTTAAAAAACTAGGAAAGATTTCAAAGTTGGAACAAACAACATTCTTACCAAAACCCAAAGTTAGGTTAAGTTTGTTTAGCAAGATTTCATACTAGGGTTTCTAGTTCTGATTTCTGGGATCGGTTGAGTGAGAACTCTCTAAAAATCTGTAAGGTGTTGGACTAACACTATAAACTAAGTCCAGTTGGTTTAGTTGGTGCCCCTTGTGATAGGGAAGAGTGGACGTAGGACTGGTTGTCCGAACCACTATAAATCTTGTGTGCATTTACCTTTGATTAATCGCTTACACTTACATAGCACAAAACAATTAATTAAAGCATACATATTCTAAGTTAAGACTTGCACCAAGCTTCGATCGTCGATTTGACACTTTAGTCAACTGGTTGAAAAACTGACTTTGGAATCTGATTTATTAAAATTGGTTTTTCACACGGGTAAAAATTAGCTTCTGCACAATCAGTTAAACTGATAGATATTAAACCGATCCGCCTTCAAGGCGATTAGTAAGTCGATATCGATCCAAACCGATTCACTTCAGACTCGATCGGGCTAAATCGCAATCACACCGACCAGAAAAAAAGTTTTTTTAAGTCTATTCACCCTCCCTCTAGACTTCTGCCCTCGCGAACCCGTTCGGGACCTACAAGTCCCCGAGGCGGTGGTTCTCTGGACTAAGCGGCTTTGAGTATCATCGATTCTTGAGGAAGAATCTTTGTAGTCATTTGAACAGATCTTGAAAAACCATTTTAAAACTCATTCGTTCTTCAAAATCCTTTCGGCATGGATAATACCTGCGGTATGTATCATGATTTACCCAAGTTTTCAATTGATGAGTATGCAGATTGGGTTTGATATATATGTGCAACCATCTAGGATCGATAAGCGGCGAGAATGATGGAAGTCATCGAACGAGGACCCATCATCATATATCTCGACAACCCAACAATTGGAGGAGATCCGGACTTTGCATATAATGGAAGTATTTCGCCTAAAAAGCCCAGGCAATTGATGGATGCATAGAGAAAAGATGGTGTATACTCTAGATACAATCGCCAGCATATAATCATGAAGACGATGGGTAAAGTCACCAAGGAGAAGATAAAATATTTCAAGACCCAAAAAGCAATGTGGGATACTCTAGCTGAGATATGCGAAGGAAATGATCGGATCAAAGACCGACTACAAGTTTAACGGCGGTGAAGTTCAAAAAACTAAAGATCTTTCCAACGAGACCATCAATTAAAAGCTCGATGGAAGGATTACTATGTCGATAAATAACCTGCGAGAACTTGGTAGAGATGTGGGACAAAGATATCAACTACAAGATCTTAAGATCTCTCACCAATAAATGGGACATGAAAGTCACGGTAATCAAGGATTCCCCAAGACATTTCAAAGATTTTGCCGAGTAGCTTGTTCATCCCCCTTAAAGCTCATCCAAGTTCGACTTAATCGAAAAGAGGACAAAGATGAAGACGAGGTCGTGAAAAAGCCTCAACGTCTAAATCGATTCGTTTAAAGCAACCACAGCAGAGATGTTTTTTGGTGAACCCCATGAAACATAATAAGTTGAGCGAGATGGAAGATTTGCATCCCCAGAAACTTGAAAAATCAAACATTCATTTTGGTAAGTATCGCAGATTCTATAAGGATTATCAACAATGAGTGAGGAAGAGATAGAGGGACGGTAAGCCGGATCTCCGGAGAAACTAGATCGATGATCAAGAGATCCATGAGAAGAAAAGAAAAGAGATAATCTGACGGATCCCAAGCATGATAATAATAATCATCATGGTAGGAGTTCAGACATTACTATCAGGGAAGGGAAACACCGGGAGTTTTCTACAGACCCATGATAACCGAAGAAAAAGTTTTGGATCGTGGAACTTGTTTCAACTGTATGAGAAACCAGGTCAAAATCATCCTTTTTCAATCTATTTTAATGTCAAAAGAAACATCCGGAAGGAAAGTAAGAGAGCAACGTTATAGAGACATGAACGCCCCGGGGAAACATCCGGAATTGATGATTCCTATTATTTTGAGGTGGAACTGCATCCCAAGAAAAAAATTATCCACCAATCCATTTTCCAAAGAATGAAGATCCGATATTCTCTTGGGATACATGAACGATGAAATCCGCCTGGACGCCAAGGGGACCAATTTTTGGTTCCCATGATCCAAATTATTTTTTTTGCTGGAACTTTGCATCCTGCTAAAAAATCATCCACTAAATCCATTTTTCAAGTCAATTGATGATCATCTAAAAAGAGACACTTATACAATGGTGGAAGCCGAGAATGACAAGCCAAGGGTAAATAATCATTTTATTAATGAGAACGCTCAAGAAAGCTACTAAATCGTTGCCAAACTTTCATGAAGGTAACGAGGAACTTAACATTCGAAAGTTAAATCTTACGATCCCGGATCAAAGATCGACTAGCAATCAACAAGCAAAGAAGTCGATGATTTCAAAATCCTTCAAGCTAAATTTGATGAGCTATTCCGACTACATGAGAGTCTAAAATCTTCTGAGGATAGTTTGAACAAGAAAATAGAGGTTTTCACGAAATCATCTAAAACCGTTCAAGATATGAACACTTATTTTCGAACACCGACTAAAAAGAAGGGACTTGGGTATGAGAACCCTTCTACATCCTCAAAGGCCCCATTTGATTCACTTCAAAAAGGTGTAATCAAACGAGTTTCTGACAAAGATACACTAAAAGCTAAACTTGTATCGATAAGGGAAAAAAGACACATTGAGCAAGTAAAGGCGGTGCTTAATCGAGAAAGGAACAGAAATGGACCCTAATTGGTAAAGCATCGGTAGAGGAATCAACAAGAAGAACCCGATTCAAGAAAGAAACCTCAACCTGATCAACATATTAGGTATCAGAAAAGACAACCTGTCAAAGGGAAATCTAATCTGAGACCCAATCAAGATCAGCTCCCTAATAAGCAAGCTATAGGTAAAACCGCAAAAACCACCTATGCCAAAAAAGATATGAATCTTTTGATGGTAGCGATTGTACCTACCCTTACAATCGAAACCCAGGGAAATTGCACCTTTTTGATTGGGTTAAAAGAAGAAAAAATATAAAGAAAAATCCTAAGTTTTCTAAGTCACCCAAAGCTCACACGAATAATCATACTAATCGAGAAAACATATAAAAGAGGCGTATGATTATGTTGATATATATGGGAGACAAATGGGGCCTTACGATCTAAGCGATTTCAATAGAAGTGCCATGTTTGTATGGAGCCCCAAAACCAACCCTAACCCCTCGGGACCCAATCAAAAGGGGTACCTAAAGCCCGATTTGATTGCGAGGTTCGTTTTGTCCGCCAACAAAAGGAGGTGTACAAGCAACTATCCGGTACATCGATAGTGGATGCTCAAGGCACATGACTGGAAGCAAACATCTCCTTAACTCTTACATAGAACAAAAGGCCCGCGTGTACTCTTCGGTGATGATAACTTTGGTTTTACCGGAGGATTCGGAACCTTAGAGAATGATGATGTACTGTGATTCTTTGAGTCTTATGTCGAAGGATTAAAGCATAATGTTATCGGTTTCACAAAATGACAACGAATTGATGTTGAGTTCTCGATCGATCAATGCACTATCAAAAATCGAGCCACTCAAACAGATCTTGCTAATCGGTTCAAGGAAAGGCACGATCTACACAAAGCAGATTGGAGCAGTTGTCCAAGAAATGATGTCGATTGTTAAGAGTTCCAAAAGTAGCAGTTGGCTCTCTAAAGACAAAAGAAGAAATGAGTCATCCGAACTTTAAAACTCTTAACAAGATAGCAAGGATGTCTTTGGTGGAGGGACTTCGAATGAGGTATTCTCTAAGGATCGGACATGTCTCGCATGTCGGAAGGTAAACAAAGTTAAAGCCTCTTTCAAGGAAATTTCGGACCAAAGATCCACCGAGTATTGTAGCTCCATATGGACTTATTTGGACCGATTACACGGTCGATCTCGACGACGAATAAATATACTCGTAATCGTGGATGATTATTCCAAGTTTACGGGTTGTATTCTTACATAAGAAGAATGAGACAACAACAAAGATACTCCGAAATTTGCTCAAGAAACTACAAAATGAAAAGGGTATCGGTGTAGTGAAAATCCGTCGGATAAAGGTCTGAATTTACGAACTCTTTTATTCTTGATTTTTGCACTAAGTTTGGTATCTGACATGAGACATCACCGCAAGAACGCCACAACAGAATGGAGTAGCGTAACAGAGAAACATAACACTCAAAGAAGTTCGCCAAGACTATGTTATTTGAACATGCAATACCAAGTTGTTTAAAAGAAGCCATCAATCTTGCATGCCACACTCGTAAGCAGATGTCTTCTAACAAAAGCTCACTACAAAACACCCTATGAATCGTGGAAGGGCGAAAACCTCGTGTTTCTTACTTCCATGTTTTTGAATGTAAGTGTTTCATACACAACAATGGGAAGAGTCGGGGTTGAAGACTTTTGAGGCCAAGTTAGATGAGGGTATATTCTTAGGATATTCCTCATCTAGCAAAAGCTTTCGAGGGTTTACAACAAAGTAACCCTAGTTGTGGAAGAAACACCCATGTAGTCTTTGATGAAACATCTTCGAACAAGAGAAATCGCCTCGTAACAAGAAGTACCAGATCAACTTTATGATTTGATGCACGAAAAATGGATCACTAAGGATCAAGGAAAAAGGACCGAATTAGAATAAAGATATATTCCAGATCCAGCTGATTCACCAGGTCAATCAGACCCTAATGTACGATCAACTGTCAATGAAGAAGCTGCATGCAATTTGAGATAAAGATCAAGCGAACCATCTGGTTGGGAGAACACTGAAGTTCCTAATTAACAGACATCGACATATGATGAGTCCAACATCAGCTGAGACTTGTTCTTATCAAGTGGATCATAACTCTGCACCACTCCCAATCTCTAGTAATGAACTATTATCAGAAATGGATGATGTTCTCCCAAACCCGGTATAAATAAGCGAAGGACACGGATAACCAAATCATCCAGTGATCTGATAATCGGAGACCCATCTGATAGAGTTAAAACTAGACATCAGATTGGTGAAATTGCCATGTATTGTTGTTATTTGTCTTTGAAGGAACCGACTGAAGTAGAAGAAGCTTTACGTGATGCAAACTGGATTCTAGCCATGCAAGAAGAACTGGAACAGTTTGAAAGAAATCAGGTCTGGAAACTGGTGGACAGACCAACCCATCAAGATGTGATTGGCACAAAGTGGGTATTCAAGAACAAAAGAGATGAGAATAATGTCATAACCAGAAATAAGGCAAGACTTGTTGATAAGGGGTATTCACAATCAGAAGGAATTGATTATGATGAGACCTTTTTTGATCGCTCGCCTAGAAGTCATTTCATTATTTTTGGCATATACGCCCTGAGAGGGTTTATGGTGTATCAGATGGATGTAAAGAGTGCATTCTTAAACGGGGTACTAGCTGAGGAAGTTTATGTTGAACAACCTCCAGGCTTTGAAAAAGGCAACCAGGTTGACCGTTTAAGAAAAGCTCTTTATGGTCTGAAACAAGCTCATCGAGCTTGGTATGATACACTCTCTCAGTTCTTGATTGACAACGGTTTCACTAAAGGAATAGTGGATAGAACCTTATTCATAATAGAAGATGGAGAAGATATTCGATGGTTGATTTATGTGGGCGACATCATCTTGGATCTCCCAACAAGAGTCTATGTGAGAAATTGACAAAAGTTCGATGCAAGGGAAGTTCGAGATGTCCATGATGGGTCGGATGAGTTACTTTGGGTCTACAAGTTAAGCAAAAGTCTGGAAGGGATATTCATCCGCGAGCAAAGTACACTAGGAGTTTATTGGCTAAGTTTGGAGTTCAAAGCTAAGGAAGCGAAATTCTTATGATATTTGGATTCAAGATGGATCGAGATGAGGATGGTCGAATACCAATCGAAAAGAATATAGGGCTCTCATTGGATCTTTATTATACTGACGCCAGCAGAGACGGATATCACACGCGATAGGTGTATGTGCGGATTTCAAGCAAATCAATGCAAAGTCACCGCGGCTAAGCGGATTCTTAAGTATTCTGAAGGGACGAAAAGAAACCTTGGTTTATTTTACCCATCGATGATAATCTAGAGCTTAGTGGGTATTCGATTCGATTATGGAGGTTGCGCAGAATCGTGAAAAGTCAACCTTAGGAACATGTCGGGCTTTTAGGAAGTAACCGATCTCGTGGTTTTCAAAAAGCGAGACATCGATATGACATCTACTACCGGGCGAGAATATATGGTTGCAGGGAAGGTATTTGCTCCCAACCGCCTCGCTTAGTCGGCGGTGAGGATTATAACATTGTAGCTAAGAATGTACCTATATTACGTGATGTAATAATCTATTATTGCAATCACTCAAAATCCTCGTTTCTACATACAAGATGCAAGCATGTGGATGTCGGACACCATTTTATAAGAGATCATGTTGAAAAAGAATATATCGAATGGAAAAGATTCATACGGATATCTGTAAAGTCGATATTCTAACCAAGCCACTAGCGTAGATCGATTCAGAGAATTATGCAATGAGCTAGGGCTTCGGATCTTGGAGAAAAAGCACCAAAAATGTTTGATGGATGATCTCGTAACCAATTTGGTTAAGAGACTAACCAGGTTAAGAGGAATCAGTTGAGTTTGGTATCTCAACTGATCAGAAGATTAGTCAAGGAACTGATATGAGAAGGTACTAATCAGATTTACGAATTATCAGATTAAATGAACTGGTCAGATTAAAGGATTATCTGATTAAATCAGTTTGGTTATTTCATACTTTGTAAGTCGATTAAGTTGTTATTCAACAAGCAAGATTCACAAGATTAAAGCTTACATCGCATAAGAAAACAGAAAATTTACACAACAATGGAATAATAGAAATTTTCATTGATAAAGACCCGAAGGTCAGATTTACATTACAAGTTACAAGTACAAAAGTACCCGGAGGTCAGTACATAAGCCATAAGCCCTAAACCCTAAACCGAAAAACCCTAGAAAGGGGGGAGAGAGAGAGATTTTAAAATCTGATGCTCCCATTTTCCCCCACTTAACAGGGGTGTGAAGGCTTTGAAATAATCCTAAAGCCACCCTCGAGCTTTGAGTTAGGAGGCGAGAGCAATTGAAAGGATTTCTAAGCGGGGAGCCCTTAGATTTGAAATCAATGGGCTCTCCATTTGTTAAATGGGACCACAAGTGCCAAGAAAGTGATTCAAAGATCATATGGCCACATGTGTCACATGCAAAAATTGAGTTTGATATCGAAGATCAATTTATTATGCGTCAAGACCGTATACCAAACTCATGTTTTATATCGGTGAGTCTGTTGATGCTAATTCAAAGTCATCTCGATAGGCAACACAAGGTGCATACGGTTGGGAGAAGTGTCTTCTCGATTGCGATAGTAGATCCGCCGCCTCGGTGGTAGAAGCTTTGCAACAATTGTATGTGTAATCTTTGATGACGACATTTAAAGCGATAATAAAGGGACACCTGGGGTTGATTTGAGAAAATTTGAAATCATTGGAAAAGGGATAAAGGTTTTTGCCGGAAGTTTCACCGGAAATAAGGGTTCACCAGAATACATGATTTACAAAGAAGATAAGTATGGTGAATGAGTTATGTTGTGTAAATCATTGGTCCAATTTATAGAGGCCAAGCAAGGGTGCAAATGCAAATTTGATTTCTCAAAGCCTCTTAGAGAAATTAGCATCAATAAGAACGCGATGTAGGAAACACTTGATCGATAATGGATAAATTTCCGGCGATTTGACATCTCGAAGTATCCAGACTATAATTACAAATGTCAAATTGTGTCGACTTAGGGAATCGAGACTACTATTCAAGACTAAGTTTTGGCGGTAACACTTATCCCAAGAATTGATTTGGTCTGAGTAGAATCAGATTAGGTGAACTGAAATCTGATTAGATAAGAGACCGATCAGATGAGGAAGATCAGTTGAGTATGATACCTCAATAAATCGGATAAATCGATCAATAAGAAATCGAAATAAAGTTGAAGGGGAACTTTCGATAAGGAAGGATCGAGAAAAGGAAATATCGGCCTTAAAGTGAAGCGGATCAGTTGAAAAGGACAGTTGGGAAATTATAAGGATTAGGCAGAAAACTAAGATCAACAAGTGGAATCAAGATCAACAAGTGGTATTGACTGATTACAATATCAGTCAACCAGATAAACATTTCTATCTCTTTGTTTACTGCTTACTTATCTGAAATTATCTGATAATATTTGCCTTTTTCTTGTACACTTTACTTTTGTGGACGTATATCCCCAAAGGTATTTAATGGGGCCTTGGGGTATATGTATTAAATGCCACTAAATGTGCTTTTAAATCCAAAAGGCAATCGTGCGTGTATTTCCTGACCACACGATCAAAACCGCTCAATCTGGATCGTTTAACCTTTTCAACCGTTTGATCTTCTAATCTCAATTTTCCCTCCTTCATCTTATATGTTTCATCAAAACCCTACCAGAGTATTTTTCTTCTCAAAATTCTTACGTTTTATTCTCTGAAAACTCACAATTACCTTTCTGCGATTCAAAGTGTTTTCTTGCGATTCAGACACCATCAGGACCCTCTACATCTCATCAACCGGAATCTGGTCGATCTGAACAGATGATTCCTGAGTCCAGATCATCCAAGACCATCACCGGAAAATGGTCGAAATCTCGAATTGAACGAAATTGATGAGTCAGATATCCGAGTTGGTAGCCCATCCCGTTATTCGAGAGAAGTAATGGAGATCCTCACTTTGGAAAGATCTCCGTTTGAAAAGCTTCTCAGATTTCATGATAATTATTGAACAGATGGGAGGTGCTGATGCATTTGCAGATTTTGATTTCGACATGAAGAAATATGCTCAGGTAGGATCACCGGTGAGCCGATAATCTTTGAATCAATCAAAGCTCGATCCACGAAAATTTGGGCACAATTGAACAAGTTGAATGGAGGCCGATGAAGAAACTCCTAAGAAAGATGATCCTATGAAGGATGTGGGAGCTGGATGATAGTGGAATTGGGTTTCGGTTCATGACCAACCCTTTGGAGGCTAAAACAACCGAAAATGATCGGTGACGCAAAATATTCCTACAACTCACATCACATTTGATCAAAACGGGAGATCGGATCGTGTTTTAAAGATCTCCGAAAAGAAGAAGTTGAGAAGTGTTGGCTAATCAACTTAGCAACACAATAGGCGATCGAGGTAAAGATTGGCCTCAAAAGAAATAACGGATCAACGCGGAATTAGCTATTTCCCAGTTAGGCAATCAAAGATCAGTTCTCTCAAACCGTGACCAACCCGATTCTTTGAATTCAAGAAGACAATTGACAACAAGCTAGTCCGGGTTGATCAACAACAAGTTTCTCTTCTAATGGTCATTTGAAAAGCTTGAAATGGTGAAGAAAAAACTTGACAAACTCATTCTTACCCTCTCTCTTCTTAGTGGAATCTGTCAAGACCGAAATGATTTGAAGATTCAAGTCTATCTACGTAAGCTCAAGGTTTATCTGTTGGAGATCTTAACAAGTCAGATCGATCGGTTTTGGATCTCGACTTCACCTCAATGCTCTTTTGATCAAACCAAAAGAGGAAGAATGATTGAGAAACCAAGCGATCTATCGAACAATGAAGAAGCGCTTGAGACGGTTGAATCTATGGCGAGAGACCAGACCATCCGGATCTTTTTTTGATGAAATTTACAGGAAGATGGAAAAGTCAAAGGCAAGAAAGTTAGGCTGCGGGTGTTGGGACATCGAACTTGTACCCGATCCCTCGGACTAAGAGAGTCACAAGAAATCAATTAGGATCTGGCCGATAAGAAATCGGGTGAAACATCTAAAAAAGCGATTCTTTGAAGAAGCCCGAATAAGTGAAGAAGAAAAGAAGAAAAAAAAAAAAAGAGGCGGAAGATCTGAAAAAAGAAATGGATCGAGGGCAAAGAAAAGGCAAAGTCGGAAAATCTGGATCGGAACCCTCTGCCAAAGAAGAGTTGATGAGATCATTCCGAAAACTGCTGCACATGTTGATAGGTTTGAGGAATGGAATAAGATCAGAAGTGAATGGCCTCTGGATGCTTTTGCTCTAGATCTTGTTCCATAAGAAGAATCACCAGATGCAGAATTCCTCAACTGGTTGGAGAACAAATACCCAGATTTTCTGAAATATATGGAAAATGAGGCCAAAATAATCAATGTGAAAATATCGCCAAGAGTATGGCGTGATGGATTACTCGAAGAAGCCCGGGATGGCTCATTTGAATGGGGCCCGACATTTCAAAGGTTCTATTTTGACATCTGAACAAAGCTTGCATAACTGATCCTCAGCAGATCAATGATGTTAAATGGAAGCTATACCGGATTTTCAACATTCCTCAGGATCAACGAGAAATGTCAGAAGGATACAAGCCAAGAGATTGAAGAATCAGAAGACTACTTAGGATCAAATTTGAATTTAAACTTAAACTTTTTACGATGTAATATGTAATCGATAAATCGATGAATGAAAAGTTTATCGTTTTTCGATCCTAAGACAAAATCTCATTGTCTTACGATTATATGCTTTCTTTATTGTTCTATATTTATCAACTGTGTTGGTTTCTCAAGTGTTTTGGTTTTCATCAAAAAAAATTGTTGGGAAATTTAGAGTTTTGATGAAAGTTCAAAAACACATGTAATAGGACCGGTCGGACAATTGTTATTTGATGTTTTTTATTACCAGTTATAAGATTACCAAATTGATAATTATTGTATAGAACAAACCGATGTAGAAGATAGGTCACATATTGAGGGGAATCTCAATATGTATAGGTCGATCTAAAGTTCAAAAGAACGGTGATATCCCAATGGGCCGGGCGGAAGGCAAGAGAAGGATAGAAGATCGGATCGATCCGATAAAGTCGATATCTCAACCAAGTCATGAAATTCAAATTGAGAAGACTCAAGATCGGATGACTACCGTAAGATCGGACCGGAAGACCTACATCACGAAAAGTCCGCTAGTTGAGCTAAGATAAGCGGCACCGAAGACTCTATCGTAGATCGATTACCGGATCGATTGTGAGTCGGTCGCATTGTGGAAATCGATGTTTCACCAAATCATACGTCGATGATCTGAACAAGAAGAATGTCAACCTTAGTTGGTAGAACAAAACACTGACAAGTGCTTCTGTTATCCAATAAGAACAAGACACGTATGAACGGAGCCGGCAATTACGGGATTTGGTGCTGCTGGATCAAACGGCTATAAAAGACACTATTCACGCTTTCGGCCATGCCGTCCCTGAAGCACGTCACATCAATCTTGCAAGTCTACCAAGTATAGCCGGAAATTCAAATTGCTCTCCAACGGCTCTTTGATTTCGAGGTCTATAAATATGGGATTACTCTTCAGAGTGAAGACACGGAAACTATCAAGAAGCTCAAGCTATAATCAAATTTCCTCACAAAGAACACAACTTTGAAGATTACATTCTAAGTGTTCATCTCATAGTTCTTAGCACAGAAATCTTTTCCTCTAGCTGTTAGGCTACTTAAAAAAACTAGGAAAGATTTCAAAGTTGGAACAAACACATTCTTACCAAAACCCAAAGTTAGGTTAAGTTTGTTTAGCAAGATTTCAGACTAGGGTTTCTAGTTCTGATTTCTGGGATCGGTTGAGTGAGAACTCTCTAAAAAATCATAAGGTGTTGGACTAACACTATAAACTAAGTCCAGTTGGTTTAGTTGGTGCCCCTTGTGATAGGGAAAGTGGACGTGAAATTTGGTTGTCGAACCACTATAAATCTTGTGTGCATTTACCTGCTTTGATTAACTGCTTTACACTTCGCACACAACTTAATTAAAGCTGCATACATATTCTAAGTTAAGATCAGCTTGCACCAAGCTTCTGATCTGATCAGTTTGACACTTTAGTCAACTAGTTGAAAAACCGACTTTGGAATCGATTTATTAAAACCGGTTTTCACACGGGTAAAAAATTTCCGCACAATCAGTTAAAGCGATAGAATCGAATCGATCTGCCTTCAAAGCGATTAGTAAGTTGGATATCGATCAAATCGATTTTTTTGCTCTGATCAAAGCTAACTACAATCACACCTCGATCTGCAAGAAAAAAAATTCAAGTCTATTCACCCTCCTCCTCAGACTTCACGCCTCGCGAACAGATTCGGGACCTATATATTAATATCTGATTTTATATTTCTTTTTAATATTCAAATTTTAAATAAATTATTTAGTTTAAAAAATATTTATTGTGTTTGTAATCATATTTAAATTCACTATATAAGTTTACAATTAATTTTTAATTTAAAATTTTATTTTATTACATAAATTAATTTTTTTAGTACTAGTTCAAAAAGTAACAGAAACCGTTAGAAGCTTAACTGTTGGGATCATTTCTAAAAAAAAAAAGACTAAAAAAACGTGGGACTAAAGCTGCAAACACAAAATTCACATGTGGCGACTTATGCAATTAACTCATTTGGATCGCAGAAGAGTTTAATACTGTTTTGGTCCCACCGGACACAGCATCTCACACTTTTGGTCCCAATATTTTCAGTTTTGGTCGCATGAGCAAATTTTTTTTACCCTTTTGGTCCCACCATTAACATTTTTTGTCCCAAAACTGGGAAACTTATGGAACCAAAAGTGTCAACGGTGGGACCAAAAATGTAAAAAAAAATTACGGTGGGACCAAAATCGTGAGGTGCCGTGTCCTGTAGGACCAAAACTGCATTAAACTCGATTGCATAATTTATCTTGAAATATCTATTGGGAACTTAATTACAATAGTTTTCTACTTATACAAATAGGCAATATATAAAAAAGATAAAGGAAAATGTGGGCCCAAAAGTGACCCGTACAAGAGACAAAAAGGAGTCAATGGCCCTAAAGTGACCAAGACAGTAACAAAAGCATGTAAAAGTAGCTAAGGACAACTTTTAGCCCAAGATTCTAACAGGTGCATTTTCCATAGGGGTTCATCATCGATGTTGAAGGCAGCCTGTGAATGGGCTTTAACAATGGCCACCACCTCCGAGATCGAATGGATAGTGGTTGCTCGTGCACGAGTGTTATAGCTGGGGACTAGGCAATCGGCTTTTGCTTCTGCTTTGTTCCACCACGAGGTCTTCTGACCTTCTTCTTCTCTGGTGCTTTTGCTTCCTTCGGTCCTTAAGGGTCATTCGGATAGTCTTCCACTTCTGTCTCCGATTCCGAGGTTGTAGTTCCAGTCCCCCGTCTGAGGAATGTCAAAAGTATTAGAGGTTGTTGGTGGGGGAAGTGCAGGAAAAACAGCAAGGCGTGTCGGCGCGCATTCGCTTCTTCCTCAGAATCGTCTCCCAATTCTCTGAGTCCTTTTCCCCTACCTGCGTATCATCAGAGGTAGCTCTGGCAGCCCCTCCAGATCCATACTCCTCCAAGGTCTGCTCGATCTTGTCTCCCAAGTCCCCAGTTAGGGAAGGGTCTCTCCGTCTCCAATCTCCTACATATCAACATCAGTCATCTTACCAACCACAGTATCAGGGTGTTTTGTGGGTCTAGGGTCCTCCTATTGTGCAATGGTGGTGCTATTCTTTTCCGTAGTCGTCTTTTGAACCCATGCCTTTTGTTTTTGTCCTTTGTCCGGCCGAGGAGGTTTGGATTTGTCCTCTGGCTTCCCCTCTGGATGATTCCCCCCATAAGCACGACAGGTGTCAACCGAGTGACCAGTGATCGACAACAAATGTAAAATTCTGGATGTTGCTCGTAGCCAACTGAAGCAGTGGAACAATGTATTGATCTTTCGTACATAATGTTATACTCTTTGGCCTTCCGAAGATCTAGCTCAATTAAGACACGGGCATAATGACACATGGTTCTATTTCGTGTATGCTCATCAACGCTCACAACATGACCAAGGGCTGATGCATTTTTTTCTATAATGGGCACTAGAAGTATTTCATTGGTAATTCGAAAATACGGACCCATACATTCACAATCGGAGAATTTATAAATTATAACATTTCAGGCAGAGCCAAAAATCCATGAATACAGGCTCTAATACCAATTGATAGAACATTCCGGTGAAGGCGGTCCGTCACCAGGATCGTTGTCGGATACCAAACGTACACGTAATAAATATAAAACATAAACGTGTCGTCTAAAGCGAAGGGGGCGTTTTTTGGTTCCCCATGATAACAGTAATTTTTTGCTGGGGAACTTTTCATCCCCCCACAAAATCATCCACCGAATACATTTTTCAAGTCAATTCAAGCATCCGGGTCGTGGAAAATGCACGAACGGGCGAGGATACCCTTTTGGGGACGCGAAGGGGTGTTTTTTGGTTCCCCATGATAACGGTATTATTTTGCTGTGGAACTTTGCATCCCCACAAAAAATCATCCACTGAATCCATTTTTCAAGTCAATTCAAGCATCCGGTCGTGAAAAATGCACGAACGGGGCGAGGGTACCCTGTCGGGAACGCGAATGGGGCGTTTTTTGGTTCCCCATGATAACAATATTATTTTTTTGTGGAACTTTGCATCCCCACACAAGATCATGCATTGAATCCATTTTTCAAGTCAATTCAAGCATCATGGTCGTGGAAAATGTACGAACAGGGCGAGGGTACCCCGTCGGGAACGCGAAGGGGGAGTTTTTTGGTTTCCCATGATAACGGTGTTATTTTGAGGTGGAACTTTGCATCCCAACACAAAATCATCCACTAAATCCATTTTTAAAGTCAATTCAAGCATCCGGGTCGTAGAAAATGCACGAATGGGGCGAGAGTACCCCGTCAGGGACGCAAAGGGGCCGTTTTTTGTTTCCCCATGATAACAATATTATTTTGTTGTGGAACTTTGCATCCCTAGAAAAAATTATCCACTGAATCCATTTTTCAAGTCAATTCAAGCATCCGGGTCGTACAAATACATGAACGGTGCGAGGGTACCCCGTTGGGGACGCGAAAGGGATGTTTTTTGGTTCCCCATGATAATGGTATTATTTTGCTGTGGAACTTTGCATCCCCTCACAAAATCATCCACTAAATCCATTTTCAAGTCAATTTAAGCATCGGGGTATTGAAAAATGGACGAACGGGGCGAGGGTACCCCGTCGGGGACGCGTTTATTTTTTTGGTTCCCCATGATAACGGTATTATTTTATTATGGAACTTTGCATTCCCACACAAAATAATCAAAAGAATCCATTTTTCAAGTCAATTCAAGCATCCGGGTAATGGAATATGCACAAAAGGGGCGCAGGGTACCCGTCGGGGACGAGAAGGGGGCATTTTTGGTTCCCCATGATAACAGTAATTTTTACGACGTTATGTCATGGACAAGTAGTGAAAAATGTAGATAACTTGAATATGTTTCCGAAATTGTATTATAATAGGAAAATGGACACCCGAGTCAAAAGTTATGGTCAAAACAGTTTTCACCGTCCAATAGTCAAAACCCTAATCGTCGTTTCCAGATCTTCCATCCGACACCGCCCATCCTTGCGATCAAAATTACAACAAGAACAAGAAAAAGAAAAATCCTACTACATGGATCTATGAAAAATGTCTATACTACCCACAATTATTATCTGGTGGGAAAAATGATTACAACATCACACAAGGGTTGCGACAGAGAAAAAATCCAAACACCAAGAAAACAGACAACATCGAGAAATTAAAACGTTTCATGCAGAGCCTGTTGGAATATTGATGCACGTAAACACGTAATACATGCGCAGCGGAAATAAATAGTTCACCAACAACGAACATACAATTGCATAATTGAGTACAAATAAACATAAAGAGAAACCTTACAGCAGATCAAAAGCAGATTTCTCAACTATGATATCCACGTAATCCCCGTGGACAGAATTGCACTGATCTGCCAGTGTTGAATCTGAGACAGAATTTGCTAGGAAAACTCCTATCCTAGATTTAATGGAGAAACTAGGTTTTCTTGTTGTAGTAAATAATGAATCCCGGGACCTCATATATATAGGGAGAGATTAGCTTATATCTTAAGAAAATCTTTATTAGGAAGATAATTCCCAATCTTGAAAACCATATCTCAAAGATATTTTTTTCCCTACAGATATTTTCCTACAATAATATTCCATAATATTATTTTGGGATTCTTATTTAATTAAATCTAATTTAATTAAATAATAATAATAATTAATTCCAAATTAATATATTATTAATTCTCCATAAATTAAATATTAAATCTAATTTAATACTTAATCAACCAACTCTAATCCGTACACGGGAGTTACTTGTTGTGTGACCCATAGGCCCTCATATATCGAGCGATTAGTCAAACTAACGGTCTTAATTGAACCCTAGACAATAAATCAGGCAATCTCAATATATGAGGTACGTTGCGAGAAATGTGCAACTACCTGTAATTGTAACATGGGTTATTGCGATTTCCTCCTTTCATTCACGAATACTTTGATTAACCTTGAACATGATGAAGTGTTATTCAAATAGCTTAATCGATGTATCTCGAATCACTAATTGATCATTCGTGTCACCTTTGGTCACAAAGTCCAAGGTGACGTGCATTGGCCAATGACTTTGATCCAATTATGACGAGAAGATGAGTATTCTCTCTAAATCCACTTTGAGGAATGAATCCTTATCTTGGCTCAACTATCACGCAAATGCATTTCGTGATGAACTCAATCCAAGCCATATCTACCCATGGAAGAGTGTAAGTGTCGGTCATAGTCAAAGTTCATCACTCCACACATGTCGTGCGTATTGACCTCAAGTCAAAGGAGTATCGCATCGCTCCCACTAACCGAGACACCCGTAGACACATATAGTGGAACTACATCAAACGGTTGCTCGGATGGGTATACCAATACCCTCTAAGGTATTTGTGCATCCATCATGAGATACCTAGTATCTTGTAGTAAGTGAGATCTTACTACACTCTCTAAGAGTATGATGTAGATCGCACACCGATCTCCATTGCATCATCGATATCCCATTCTCGATGATCCTTGATCGGGGCCTTTTGAGAATCATGCTTAAGTCATCTGAGTTCTCACGTACTCAATGACAGCAGTGATTCAAGGGAATGCAGATAAGAACAAATGCAAACAATCAAACATAATATTCTAATAAGTGTAATGCCATACATTTAATATTAAATAAACAATAATATTAAACCAACACTGAATATTATCTTAGTATTATGTCCATACAAAGGATTGTCTCTAGGACACTAACACTAACAATCTCTCACTTGAACTAGAGCCAATCACCTACATGCTTAACCCCTAGACCATTGAAATGTCTAGTGTGTACATGAACACTCAAAGCCTTGGTGAAAGGATCAGCCAAATTATCTTCTGTGGGAACACGTTCTAACTCTATTTTTCCTCTAGCGATTATCTGTCTAATCAAGTGATAACGCCTCGGCACATGCTTGTTTCTGTTATTGGATCTCGGTTCCTTAGCTTACACAACCGCACCAGTGTTGTCACAATATAATTTTATTGGTCTGCCGGCACTCTGAACTACCCCTAGTTCATATAAGAACTGTTTTATCCAGACAACTTCTTTAGCAGCTTCAGCCGCAGTAATGTACTCAGATTCGGTTGTTGAGTCCGCGGTAGTCTCTTGCTTGGAACTATTCCAACTAACCGCCCCACCATTGAGAGTGAACACATAGCCTGACTGAGATTTGTAATCATCACAGTCAGATTAGAAACTTGCGTTCATAAAGCCAGCAACCACTAGCTCTGACTGTCCCCCGTAGACTAAGAAGTATTCTTTTGTACGTCTGAGGTACTTCAGAATATTCTTGAGAGCAATCCAATGAGGTTCACAAGGATTTTGTTGGTATCTATCAGTGATGCTGACAGCGAAGGCCACATCTAGCCTAGTGCAAGTCATGACGTACATGATGGACCCTATTGCTGATGCATATGGTATGTCCTTCATGTGCTTGATATCATTGTCTGTGGAAGGACAATCCTTCTTAGACAGTTTTATCCCATGACATGCAGGTAGAGAACCTCTCTTAGAGTTCTCCATCGCAAATTGCTTCAACACCTTATCTACGTAGGTGGACTGTGATAGCCCCAACATCCTCTTGGATCTATCCCTATGGATCTTGATCCCTAAGATGTAGCAGGCCTCGCCAAGATCCTTCATCATGAAGGTCTTTGACAACCATTCTTTCACGGACTGCATGAGAGGGATACTGTTCCCCATAATCAATATGTCATCAACATACACAACTATGAAGATAATATTCTTCCCATTGCACTTCCGATAGACGCACGGATCTTCCGAGTTTCTGATGAAGTCAAATGATTTGACAGCCTCATCAAATCGGATATTCCAACTCCTAGAAGTTTGCTTCAATCCATAGATGGATCGTTTGAGCTTGCACACAAGATTAGATTTTGGCTTTGAGATAAAACCTTTAAGTTGAGTCATGAACACTTCCTTATCAATGTTTCTATTGAGGAAATTTGTTTTGACATTCACCTGCCAAATCTCGTAGTCGAGGTGTGCTGCTACTGCAAGTAAAATTCGAATGGACTTGATCTTAGCAACTGGTGAGAAAGTCTCGTTATAGTCAATGCCTTCGCGTTGACTGTAACCTTTCGCCACCAACCTAGCCTTGTAGGTTTGTACCTTGCCATTTGCATCGGTCTTACGCTTGTAGACCCACTTGCAACCTATGGGTTTGACCCCTTTTGGCAATTCAACCAAGTCCCAAACTTGATTGATGTACATCGAGTCCATCTCGGATTTCATGGCTTCATGCCACTTCTCTGAGTCAACATCTAATGTTGCCTCAGTGTAAGTTTTAGGTTCGTCCTTATCCGGGATCTCCACATCATCTTGTTCCTCCACGAGGAAACCATAATATCTGGTGATCGGATTATGAACTCTAGTAGACTTACGGAGTTGTGGTTGTTCAGGCTACACATTCTGATCGTGAAAATTTTGTGGTACAGCGATTTCATCGTTGAGCGGGGAGGCCTCAAGATTGATGCTTCCGGACGCTCCTTGAGCACTTCCTGATGCCTCTTGAGCGGGAGTTTGAACAATGCTATTCTCATTCAGCCTCTTGGAGTTCTTTGCTCAGGCATTGTAACTCCAATTACGCTCCCACTGGCTGAAAGAGGATCACTATGTGATAAACTTCCACCATGCGAGCTACTGAATGCTCCCACTGATTCTTGGCCATGTTGCTTTGACAAGATATCAGTCTCTTTGTTAATTTGTGGTTCTTGAATTTCTTCAAGTTCTATCATCTTACGACCTTGTTCCTTGAAGACGTAGTCTTCTTCGAGGAACCTGGCCTGCCTAGAAATAATCACTGACTGTTTCTCCGGTAGATAGAAATAATATCCTTTAGTTTCCTTAGGATATCCCACAAAATAACCATTTTCACATTTGGATTCCAACTTATCGGTGAGCATCTTTTTCACAATCACGGGGCAACCCCATGTTTTAATATGCGAAAAGGTTGGCTTCTTACCACACCATAATTCATATGGTGTATGCTCAACTGATTTGGATGGAATCCTATTCAGAATGTAGATTGAGGTTTGTAACGCGTATCCCCATAAGAATGTCAGAAGAGAGAAAAAGCTCATCATGGACCTCACCATGTCTAACAGGGTTCGGTTTCTCCTTTCGGACACACCATTCATTTGAGGTGTTCCGGGAGGAGTCCATTGTGACTGGATTCCATGTAACTTTAAGTAATCAGTAAATTCATGGCTAAGGTATTCACCCCCTCGATCTGATCGTAGAGTCTTGATACTCTTACCAAGTTGGTTTTCTACTTCAGCCTTAAACTCTTTGAATTTCTCAAAGGATTCAGATTTGTGTCTCATAAGATATACATACCCGTATCTTGAAAAATCATCAGTAAAAGTGATGAAGTATCCGAACTGACCCCTAGCTAGAGTGAGCAATGGTCCACAGACATCACTGTGGATCAACTCTAGAACTTCTTTGGCACGAACTCCTTTCCCAAAAAAGGGTTTATTGGTCATCTTGCCCTTGAGACAGGATTCGCAATTACCATAAGACTAAAAGTCGAATGGGGTTAAGTAGTCTAACTTTCTTAACCTTGCAATCCTATTCTCATTTGCATGACCAAGTCTACAATGCCATAAGTAAGTTGGGTTTTCATGATTACTAAGTTTGAGTCGATTGTTTTGTATATTAAGAATATTATGTCCACAATGCAACAAATATAAACCATTCGATAAAGGAGCATTCCCATACATATCACCATTAAGCGAAAAATAACAATTATTATTTGCAAAATGGAAGGAAAATCCTTCAATGTCTAACAAGGAATAGAAATAAAGTTGCTAGTAATAGAAGGAACAAAATAACAATTATTCAGTTCAAGTCTAAAACCAGAGGGTAAATCTAAAACATAAATGCCAACACGTTCAGCAGCAACTCTTGCTCCATTCCCAACGTGTAGGGCGACTTCACCCGGTCTAACTGCCCTGCTATGCTTGAGACCCTGCACATTAGTACAACTGTGTGAGCCACAACAGGTATCCAATACCCAGCAGTTAGTATCATTTGTGGACATGTTTATCTCAATAACAAACATATATGTTCCAGTGGCTGAGACACCCTGTGTCTTCTTTTCAGCTGCTAGAACCTTACAGTCCTTCTTCCAATGCCCCTTCTGCTTGCAGTTGAGGCATACATCCTTGTCCACCCTCTCCTTCTTTTGAACTCCACCTTTGGGCTTGAGGAAGTTTGGCTTGGAGTCTTTCTTTGTCTTGCCACT
Source organism: Stenogyne calaminthoides (assembly GCA_037126765.1). Classification (NCBI taxonomy): domain Eukaryota; kingdom Viridiplantae; phylum Streptophyta; class Magnoliopsida; order Lamiales; family Lamiaceae; genus Stenogyne; species Stenogyne calaminthoides. The sequence goes on from JBBCBC010000019.1 coordinate 32,231,091, forward strand.
TCGCTTCTTCTTCCCTTTCGGAGCAAAAGAAGTAGAGGCACTCACCATGAGCACGGGCTTTTTCTTAGCAGTGGAAGACTCAAAAGTTATGCAGCTCGGGCATAGTCGATTTCGTCTTATTCATATTAAAGTTTACCACGAAACTTGAATATGAATCGGGAAGCGACTGAAGAATGACATAAACAACAACATTGGTGTTAAGCTCAATGCCCAAACGACCAAGTTTCTCGATTAGCCCAATCATCTTCAATACATGAGGAGAAACCTTCCCTCCTTCAGACATCCCAAGATCTAAACAGATCTCTCATCACTTCATAAATCTTTAATGAGATTCAGAATCAAAGAGATCCTTCGGATGCTTGATCATCTCGGCGGAAACATCCTCTCATGTTGCCTTTGCAACTCCTGAGTCATCCCGGGAACATAACACATCGAGCACAGGAAGCATCATTTTGATGCTTTTTTCTACGCTTCGGCCAAACGTCTTCTTTTAAAGACCTCGGGGGTAGCGAAGGAGATGGCGATGTCAACACGACTAATCTTTTTTTTGCTTGAGCACCAAACGAACGTTTGATTGCCACAAAACGAGAAAGTTTGGCCCAACCAATTTGTTCGTTTCCAAAACGCTTCGATCAATGACAAGTTATTCATTTCAACAATCCTAGAGAAATAAAATAAAAACGGGAATTAAACACATAATGCCTATGATCAATATTCAAAGAATCAAAATAAACGTGACCTTTTAAGTTTTTAGTTTCCATTATTTTCACATATTCAACGACCTATTGGAAGAATATTTAATTTATATCCAATATAAATCATAATGGGCCAGATCCACATTCCTAATATCATAATCCCACTTTTCATTTGAATACTATAATAGCAGAATCGGTAGGTCTCCAAACCAATCGCAAAATCAAGAATTCCTAGTTGATTGAACCGGTTCAATCGGATGTCCCTTTAACTTTCGTTCGCTTTTTTGGTCAAACAAAGTTAAGTTGGTTTACAACCATCAAGAGCGACATTACGTGTCCCTATAAAAGTCCCGTTGAATGTAGATCCGAGCAAAAGACTTTGGTCTTAAATACCCATTGGAACGAAATTCCCGGTTTACTTTTATTTTCGATGGAAGACATCGTTTCAATTTAATGAAAAAAAATCATATTTTAGTGAGGAACATTTTAAAGGCGGGGTATTAATTGCTTAATCGAGATCCGAGCATGTTAATCTATATAACATTTGAGCAATTATTGGGCGTCGCCTACCCAAACATGACTTAATACGGGCTAACACTTATATGGCGCCGTCTACCCAAACAATTAATACGGTCCGTCAATTATTGGGTGCCGCCTACCCAAACAACTATAATGCGGACGTAAAAGCGTTAACGAATTTAAATAATAAATAAGTTAACAGTGGGATTTTAATAATCCTCTTAAATTAAATATCAAAATCCAATTTTAAATTTTAATTTACAATTATTAAAATAATTATTTAATCCAATTAATCTTTTAAATAAAATCTAATTTTATTTTAGGTTTTAAATTAATCCAATTAATTTATAAAAACCATTTTGTTTTATTTAATTCGTAAGGGCTCAAGTGCAATTATCATAACTTTGCACTGAGGGGTCCATTGGAAATCTAATTTCAACACGGCCCCTCCCTCATCACTGTCCAAAACCATCCATCAATCGGGACAACCGATACCAACAATCTCAACTGCAATTTCATCAAGGATAATCCAATTAACCGATTCAATTAGTCAATTTTGTCAGAATTTCATCACTCAATCCAATTGAAACGAAATCAGCGCAAGGATGTAACCCAAAACGAACGAAATCAGTAACACGCAAGGCTGGAATCGACGATTCCCAGAATCGTCAAATTCGAGAAGCAATTGATACCAAAATCACACAATTGATCTCAAGCATTATGTGAAACAAGCAACGAAAACCCAGAAAAGTTAGTCCAGTGTTCGTCGAACGAAAACCAAAAACAGAGGCGAAGCGACGATGTCGCAAAGCCGAAACCAGAGGACGACGCGAGCCACCTCCGCCGCCTTAGCATGCAGGCGACTCGTCGCCGCGCTTGGCGTCGCGCATCGAAGACCATGAGTCACACGCGGCGCCGCGGACCAGAGAGGCGAAACCAGTCTAAAAAAACCAGAGTACCGAGGAAGACGAAGATGAACGAATCATTGGCGCGCCGCCTTCGATTCATCTTGATTCTGGTGGCGCGCTGCCTCGACTCAAGTCAAGGGCTCACCGCAGCGAAAAGAGACAGAACGGAGGCGATACTGTGAAGACCACGGCGAGAAGCATCGGCTCGATCGACCTGCGAGTCGCACGCATCGCGAGGCCACGATGCCTGGGGTCGGTCTCGAGCGATGTGGCGTGACATCGCATCGGAATGGTCCGATCGGTGGCGGCGATTTCCTCCCAGAGGAAACCCTACATTGATTTGGGGTTTTCGTGCTCAAATGAGGGAGAAGACCAAAAAACCGTGAATAAGGAAAAACAAGGGGTGCGGTTTATACCGTACCCCACTTAAGAATAAAAAAAATAATTTATTCAAATAAACCCTTTTAATTATGCAACTAAACAGGAAGAGCGATCTTTCGATACCACCGCTATTGGAATATTGAACATACATAAACGCGTAAAATACATGCTATAGGAAAATGAAATAAATAGTCACCAACAACAACATACAATACAATGAATAAATAATTGGTAAAAAAATAAATAAATAATTTATAAACCTTAGAAAGATCAAAAGCAGATTTATCAAACTACAGATCACGTAATAAGTGATGTAATTGCATGAGATCATCGGTGTTGAATTGAGACGGAATTTACAAGGAAAACTCCTATCCTAGATTTAATGGAAAAAGGTTTTTCTTTTTGTAGTAAATAATGAATCACGAGGATAATTGAAACCCGTATATATATAGGAGAGTTTAGCTTATATCTTAAGCAAATCTTTATTAGGAAGATAATTCTAATCTTGAAAATCATATCTCAAAGATATATTTTTCCCTACGTATATATTTTCCTACAATAATATTCCATAATATTATTTTTTGGGATTCTTATTTAATTAAATCTAATTTAATTAAATAATAATAATAATTAAATCCAAATTAATATATTATTAACTCTCCATAAATTAAATATTAAATCTAATTTAATACTTAATCAACCAACTTTAATCCGCATTAAAAGTTACTTGTTGGGAGTTACTTGTTGTGTGACCCATGTGCCCTAAATATATCAGCGATTAATCAAACTAACGGCCTTAATTGAACTCTACACAATAAATCGCGACAATCTCAATATATAGGTACGCGTTGAAGAAATGCAACTACATATCAAAGAATCGTAATACGGGCTATTACGATTTTCCTCCTTTCATTCACGAATACTGACAATTATTTTAAACATGATGAAGTTGTATATCAAATAATTGCGGGATTTTCTTTTAATCGATTTATCTCGAATCACTAATTGATCATTCGTGTCACCTTTGGTCACAAAGTCCAAGGTGACGGCGATCATTGTTAATGACTTTGATCCAATTATGACGAGAAGATGAGTATTCTCTAAATCCACTTTGAGGAATGAATCCTTATCTTGGCTTCAACTACCACGCACACGATTTCGTGATTTAACCCAATCCAAGCCATATCTACCCATGGAAAGGTCCTCCAAAAACGCTTATCGGTCATGGTCAAAGTTGATCACTCCCACATTTGTAAAATATGCGTATTGACCTCAAGTCAAAGGAGTATCGCGTTCTCCCACACAAAACAGAGATATAATCCAGTTTGTGGTTTTCGATAGGAAAAAGACACATCATATAGTGGAACTACATCAAACGGTTGCTTTCGGATGGGTATACCAATACCCTCTAAGGTATTTACGCCTAATTTAAGCATCCATCATGAGATACCTAGTATCTCGTAGTAAGTGAGATCTTACTACACTCTCTAAGAGTATGATGCAAATCGCAAAACCGATCTCCATCAGATCATCGATATCCCATTCTCGATGATCCTTGATCGGGGCCTTTTGAGAATCATGCTTAAGTCATCCGAGTTCTCACGCACTCAATGACAAAGACCCATGATTCAAGGGAACACATATAAGAACAAATGCAAACAATCAAACATAATATTCTAATAAGTGTAATGCCATACATTTAATATTAAATAAACAATAATATTAAACCAACACTGAATATTATCTTAGTATTATGTCCATACAAAGGATTGTCTCTAGGACACTAACACTACAGAGCCAACAATCCACGAATCCAGGCTCTGATATCAATTGATGGGAACACGCCGGTGAAGGCAGTCCGTCACCAAAATCGTTGTTGGATACCAAACGTACACGTAACAAATATAAAATATAAATGTGCGTCTAAAGCGAATGGGCGTTTTTTGGTTCCCCATGATAACGGTAATTTTTTGCTGGGAAACTTTTCATCCCCCCACAAAATCATACACCTAATCCATTTTTCAAGTCAATTCAAGCATCCGGGTCGTGGAAAATGCACGAACGGGGTGAGGGCACCCTGTTTGGGACGCGAATGGGGCATTTTTGGTTCCCCATGATAACGGTATTATTTTGTTGTGGAACTTTGCATCCCCACACAAAATCATCCACTGAATCCATTTTTCAAGTCAATTCAAGCATCCGGTCGTGGAAAATACACGAACGGGGCGAGGGCACCAGAAAAGATTGTCCCATAGTTTACTGAAATCACGCACATACACGGGTCGGGCCATTTTTTGGTTCTCCATGATAACGGTATTATTTTGTTGTGGAACTTTGCATCCCCACACAAAATCATTCACTGAATCTATTTTTCACTCAATTCAAGCATCTGGGTCGTGGAAAATGCATGGACGGGCAAGGGTACCCCGCTGGGGACGCGAAGGGGGCATTTTTTGGTTCCCCATGATAACAGTATTATTTTGTTGTGGAACTTTGCATCCCTACAAAAAATTATCCACTGAATCCATTTTTCAAGTCAATTCAAGCATCCGGGAAATGCATGAACGAGGCGACGGTACCCCGTCGGGGACGCAAATGGGGCATTTTTTGGCTTCCTATGATAACAATATTATTTTGCTGTGGAACTTTGCATTCCCTCACAAAATCATCCACTGAATCCATTTTTCAAGTCAATTCAAGCATTCGAGTCGTAGAAAATGCACGAACGGGGTGAGGGTACCCCGTCGGGGACGCGAATGGGACTTTTTTGGTTCCCCATGATAACGGTATTATTTTGCTGTGGAACTTTGTATCCCCACACAAAATCATCCACTGAATCCATTTTACAAGTGAATTCAAGCATCTGGGCCATGGAAAACGCACGAACGGGGCAAGGGTACCCCGTCAGAGACGCGAAGGGGGCATTTTTTGGTTCCCCATGATAACGGTATTATTTTACAGTGGAACTTTGCATCCCCACACAAAATCATCCACTGAATCCATTTGACAAGTCAATTGAAGCATCCCGGTCATGGAAAATGCACGAACGGGATGAGGGTACCCCGTCGGGGACGCGAAAGGGGCATTTTTTGGGTTCTCCATGATAACGGTATTATTTTGTTGTGGAGCTATGTATCCCCACACAAAATCATGCAATGAATCCATTTTTCAATTCAATTCAAGCTTTTAGGTCATGGAAAATGCACGAACGGGGCGAGGGTACCCCATTTGGGACGCCAAGGGGGCCTTTTTTGGTTACCCATGATAACGGTAATTTTTTTTGGGGAACTTTGCATTGCCCCACAAAATCCGTTGAATCCATTTTTCTAGTCAATTCAAGCATCTGGATCGTGGAAAATGCACGAATAGGGCGAGGGTACCCCATCGAGGACGCGAAAGGGGCATTTTTTGGTTTCCCATGTTAACGGTATTTTTTTACTTTGAAACTTTGCATCTCCACGCAAAATCATCAACTGGATCCATTTTTCAAGTCAATTCAAGCATCCAGGTCGTGAAACGGAGACGCGAAGGGGGCGTTTTCTGGTTCCCCATGATAACGGTATTATTTTGCTTTGGAACTTTGCATCCCCAGACAAAATCATCAACTGAATCCATTTTTCAGTCAATTCAAGCATCCGGGTCTTGGAAAATGCACAAACGGGGCGAGGGTACCCCGTCGGGGACGAGAAGAGGGCATTTTTTGGTTCCCCATGATAACGGTATTATTTTAATATGGAACTTTGCATCCCCAAATAAAATCATCCATTGAATACATTTTTCAAGACAATTCAAGCATCCGGGTCGTGGAAAATGCACGAACGAGGCGAGGGTACCCCGTCGGGGAGGAATAGGGTGCATTTTTTATTTTCCCATGATAACGGTATTATTTTGTTGTGGTACTTTGCATCCCCACACAAAACCATCCACTGAATCCATTTTTCAAGTCAATTCAAGCATCCGGGTCATGGAAAATGTATGAACGGGGAGGGTATCCCCCATTTTTTCAGTCAATTCAAGAAGTCGAAAGGCGTTTTTGGTTCCCCATGATAACGGTATTATTTTCTATTGTGGAACTTTGCATCCCCACACAAAATTATCCACTTAAATCATTTTTCAAGTCAATTCAAGCATCCGGGTCGAGAAAAAATGCATGAGCGGGAAGGGTACCCGTCAAATTCGGGACGCCTTGAGGGTACCCCGCTTGGGGGGGAGTATTTTTTTTTGGTTCCCCATGATAACGGTATTATTTTGATGTGGAACTTTGCATCCCCACACAAAGTAATCAGTTGAGTCCATTTTTCAAGTCAATTCAAGCATCCGGATCGTGAAAAAAAACCTAACGAGCGGGCGAGGTACCCGTCGAGGACGCCGGGGGGTTTTTTGGTTCCCCATGATAACGGTATTATTTTACTGTGGAACTTTGCATCCCCACACAAAATTATCCACTGAATCCATTTTCCAAGTCAATTCAAGCATCCGGGTCATGAAAAATACACGAACGGGATGAGGGTACCCCGTCGGGGACGCGAAGTGGATGTTTTTTGGTTCCCCATGATAAGGTATTATTTTGTTGTGGAACTTTGCTTCCCCACACAAAATCATGCAGTGAATCCATTTTTCAAGTCAATTCAAGCTTCCAGGTCGTGGAAAATGCATGAACTGGGCGAGGGTACCCCTTCGGGGATGCGAATGGGGCGTTTTTTGGTTCCCCATGATAACGGTAATTTTTTGCTGGGGAACTTTGCATTCCCCACAAAATCATCCACTAAATCTATTTTTCAAGTCAATTCAAGCATGTGGGTCGTGGAAAATGCACGAACATGGCGAGGGTACCCCATCGGGGATGCGAAAGGTTTTTTTTTGTTTCCCATGATAACGATATTATTTTATTGTGGAACTTTGCATCCCGACACAAAATCATCCACTGGATCCATTTTTCAAGTCAATTCAAGCATCCGGATCGTGAAAAATGTACAAACGGGGCAAGGGTACCCCGTCGGAGACGTGAAGGGGGCATTTTTTGGTTCCCAAATCTCTGAAAGATGTAATCAGTTTCTACATCTTTCAAACTGTTTTATTATATTACTAATAAATTGTTGAATGATGAGACTGCTCATATTATATTTACTAACAAGCAGCTGAAATTGTTGTTCATATTTTCTTGGATTGCCCCAAATTAATGAGGAAAATTACTAATAAGTGTTATTTTTTAATGGGTCTTAATCTTAAGTATTATCACTTCTTGGTATTACTCTAAGTATAAAATTTGATAATTATACCATTTTACTCACAATTTACTAATTATAAATTTTTTATTTAATTTTTTATATTTAAAATTCTGAATTTGGTGTACCATACCACCCCCGATAAACACAAATTTGAATTCGTGATTTTCACTCTCCAATCAATTAGAAACCACCCTTCATCATTCTCTCAAGACTCAAATCACTCTGCACACATCCACTTTCTCTCAAAACCTCCACACACACCATTACAAGTCGCTCCCCCCACCACCACCACCACTAACGGCGGATCTGAGCGGCGGCTATGTAGGTCGCGGTGGTGTCTTGAGTGCGCCGACGATAGCTGGAGTTCGTCGGTTGCGATGGAGAGGGTGTTATGGATCTGATTTTTGGCCACGGTGTGGAGGTTGTTAGTTCTTGGGGGTGTTCTTTTTTGCCGCGGTGAGGCGCAGAGTGAGGGGGTGTCTGCGAGGTGGGGATCTTGGTGGATCTAAGCAGCCGATTTTCGATGGGGGTGGTGGTAAGAAATCAAGAGTGCGGCGGCGGCGGATCTATCCCCAACCGCAGCGCCGCCGTGCGATGTAAACCAAACCACCGTGATGGTGGGGGCGACGGCCTGAGCGTGCGGGGTAGGGGAGAAGAGGTTCGCCTATGTCGATCTAGGGTTTCGTCCACTTGGTGGTGCTGCCGATGGCTGCAACTGTAAGCTTCTTTTCGTCGATCGTTTATATTATTGCAGTTTTGTAATTCGAAGGATCTTGTATGGTATTTGCATATTTGCTGGTAGTGTTTATGATTTTTGAATTTGATACATATTTTCAATTTATGTTGTAGATTTCTTATATTGGATTTTTTTTTTTTTTTTTTTGTAGATTTGTTGCAGAAATTGGAAAATTGGAGTTCTGGATCCAGAAATTGCAATTTTTTTAAAAATCTGGTTGTTGAGTTATTGATTCAACATTAGTTTTTCTAATTTTTAGCTCCTATTAAAAATTTATTTTTATTTTAATTTTTTTAGATTCTATTTACACAAATTTGGTTAAGTTTAATTTTTATTATGGGTGTGCAATTTTTATTTGCGAGTGTGCAGATTTTATTTTTTATTGGCGTGCAGAGTTTTGGGGTGTGCAAAATTATTTATTGATGTGCAGAATTTTTAAATATAAAGGACATATGATTAAAAAAAAATTGGGGTGTGCATAATTTTTTTTTTGCTAATATTTTATTACTGAAAAAATTAATTAAATAAAAAGATAGATAATTAAAAAAAATGGGGGGTGCAGAATTTTTGTTTTACTGGTGTGTAAAATGGTTAAGAATATACAATTAAAAAATAGAATTTTTAAATAAACAGATAGATAATTAAAATAAAATTATTGTGTGCAAAATTATTTTCGGGTGTGCAAAATTATTTTTTGACGTGTGTGCAGAATTTTTAAATATAAGGACAGATGATTAAAAAAATTGGGGTGTGCAGATTTTTTTCGTTAATATTAAAAAAATTAATTAAATAAAATTACAAATAATTAAAAAAATTAATAAATTTTAAAATTTGTAATATGCAATTTTTTGGAAAAATATTTTATTTCTGATTTTTTTTTTAAATAAAAGAATAAATAAACAAAAAAAATCAGTAAAATTGGAAATCTAAAATCTACATATTATTTTATATATAAGGGTAATTTAGATATTTTAGTTTAATTTTAACACCTTAGAGTAAGAACTAAAAAGTAGTGAACTTTAGAGTAAAGGTGTTTTATAAATGACACCTAAGAGTAATTGTCCCAATTAATGGTTATTTGGAAAGTTTGCTTGAAATGGTTAGAGACTCCAGTGGTATTACCGAACAGAATCATTGATCACTTCATCGCATTCTAAGGTATGTTTACTGGAAAAAAGGAAGGAAGTTAGCTATAGGACTATGGATTCGTGTGACATGGATGATTTGGATTGGAATAAATGCACTACTATTTGAATGAAAATATTTTGATGAGGCGAAGTTAGCAGAAGAAATTAAGGCCCATTTTGGAGTTGATTCTCAATCAAATTTTTATATTTATGTAACTACTCTTTTAATGAGTGGCTTAAGAGCTGGAGGATTTTATTAGATTGTTAGTGATTGCAGTTTGGACACTATGTACTGGGTATTGCTTATACCCTTTCCTTTTATAATAATAGTTAACTTTTTTCTGATAAAAAAAATGGATAAAAGTATATGTGGAAACATTTTATAGGTTAACGGTGATAATTTTGTGATTAAAAAATATTTAAACAATTAAACTTGACGTTAGGACATCTTTACTATCCTGAGAGCATTTTAAAAACCCCAATAATTTTTTTCAAAGAGCATTTGCCTTTTTTTTTTTTTTTTTTTTTTTTTTTTTTTGGGGGAGTGTATTTACCTTAATATTTTTCAAACAGATACTTTCTTGTAGGATGGTCAAGTTAAAATTCATCCGAAGCAAATAAACTAACATGCATGCAGTATGTAAGTTGTTGTAAGAATTTTTTTATAGGCTCAAATTCTTTCCACATTAGTGCACATTAAAAAGCATGGTGTAAACTTTATCTAATAATATTCTACAAAATAATGTTCATCAAAAGTTTGACGATTCAAGATAACAGGATATCCTTTGTGTAATCAGTACGATGCCGAAAAACGTTGTGAAATCGACTCCTAAACGGTTGTCAACGTCTGATCATCTTCATGAAGTCTAGCACAAGAGTTGCAAGACTTCGGCCTGCAGAAACAATTAATTAACAGTATTAAAATTGTAAGGGACTATTTTTTCATTTTGGGACAACGAGAAAAAGTTAGTTCTGAAATTTATTCAGTTTTTACTGTCACTTTTATTACATTATCCATTTTCATTGGCTTGGTAATTTTATATAATTCCAAACACATATAGATAATACACGCACATTAACACATCTTCCAATTTTGCAAAATGATTAAGCCTACTAGATTAACTTCCTAATTTGGCGCCAGCTTATGACGCACGCAATGACCTTAACTTATAGACAAAAACTCAAATGAGACGGTCTCATGCATGAAACGAGATACAACCTAACACAAATCACACCCACTCCTCCAAAATATTAAAGCGCTAATATCCAACTTATACCCCGTCTCATCGTGAGACCGTCTCATACAAGTGTGCCTCTAGCTTATATACTTTTAGATATAAAATACACATAATAAAATACAAAACCAAAAGACAATTGAACTAGAGAATAAGATGGCATTACGGTATTAGATCCATTAACAGTTGTTTGGATGGCGACAAATTTGAAATCCCATTAATAGTTATTTGGAAGGTGAGATTTGAAATCAACACAGCAATTGGATTTCAAATCCCCGAAAACTGTCTATACCTTGATTTATATCAAAGTGACAGCATAACCTTTTGAAATAACACAAAGGTACTCTAATGCACAGTTACTGCTTCAGGTAATACACAATAAGACCCAAAATATCAGACAATGTATAGCTCACCAGTATAATATATTACTGTTATACACGAAAAAATTAAACTAAATCCCTCATCAGTCAAAAAAACACAGATCAAATGCCTTCATCATCCCAGAAATAGAATTAAAATAGTTGGAGAAGAGCAGGGATTATGGAAAGCCAACAACTTATTCATAGAAGACACAAGGGCCAGAATTCATCTTATTTGAATAGGACTCCTGGATATAAAAACACTACTCCAAAAAGTGCACGGAGCTGAACTGCAACATGCTTGAGACTTCGCTCGCTTCAGGTGAGTGTGCACAAAGGGGGTGAATCACAGTGCATCAAATAATCATATGTGCCCAGTAAAATAGAGCTCCAGGTATAATGACTGGTGCTCTGTGTGATTAAAATGGAAGTTGCTAGGTCCATTTCCTCCAAAGATATTCGTGGAGAAGACAATAGAGCAAGTAAATAAACACTAAAACGGTGACCAGGAAGCTAAAGTTCATGATAGAAAGTTTTTTTCTAATCTGATTATTTCTTAAAAAAACAAGGGGGAACTGAAATGAGGCAGGATCCCTACAGAACTATTGGAAACTTGGGAGAATCATCAACATAATAACTTTGGTAGACGAGCTTTAAGAGAATATTACAATTTCTAATGTCTCCGGTACAAAGGGATGATAAAAATGTACAAAATAGGATATATACTTTTGTTTTCCGGAAGTTATAACTTAAGAACCTTTTACTCGCCCATGACCAAAAACCGTGCAACACAAGTGAATCACATTAAACAAGTTGACCAATTCTGCACAAAACTTACCGGGCGTACTAACCTAGCAAAAATTAACCTGGATCACAATTTTTCCAGCACATTCTCTTTCCAAAATCACCTAAAGGTCCAAAATACAAAAGCATATACAGGACATACGTTTTTTAGTAATGGATTAGATTACAAGCATATCAAAAAACCAAAAGAGTAAGAGGAATAAGACATTTTGAAGTCCATACTAAATCCATGTGCAGCTTAAAATGAAAATTATCTATTTTGACCAAAGTCCTGGCAAACTAGGCAGCAAATAGAAAGATGACCTTGAAAAAAAGATATAGGAACGCAAATTCAGAAAGCAACACTCACCTGATAATCTCAACCTACCTTTAGCAGCAATTTGGAGAATATCCACATCCCTCTATAAAAAAAAATCCACACAGCTCAAATCAATCCAAAGCCATGTGAATTAACTCCCAACAGAGTGCTAACAAAAGATGTAGAATGCAGAAAAGGTAAATTGCTCGGAGTAATGAACAACCTACCTCTGAAACTCCATTTAGAGAACAAATCCGCTTATGGAATAAAAATAAAAACCCCTCCCACCATTAATAATACTACATAAAATGCTTTCTGGAATGATTAATATGGACGTGAACGATTTCCACCATGATGATGTCTATCTGGACCAGATGAACCACCATCTCGATAGTTGTCTCTACGTCTATCGCCTCCATAATTGCCTCTACCACCACCGCTGTAAAGAAAGCAATTGATCAAACATAAATTACCTCCTCAGAGCACATTTTAGTGAAGGTCAGTATTAAGGATTCAATTCAACACATTCAATCAGAACGAAGAGAACACAGAAAGACACAACAGGTAAAACCACTACACAATAACAAAATGGAGTACAAAACAGTGATATGCCTTGGGAGAACCTGAAATTCATTCCACAAGTCGTCACAAGTTATATGTTTTAATGTGCAACGTGCAACTCAAGTGCATTTTCAAATGGTATTAATTATTGTACTAAAAAGTATTAGTTGGTCAGTATTAGTTGTTTCCACTGAATAATATTAGTTGTTTTCATTAAAAACTATTAGTAGTGCACCAGTTGCACGGTGCAACCGGTGCACCCAACTGTTACTCTTAATTTTGAAGGTTATCAAAAATTTTAACAAGAGAAAAATTTTAAGCATCCACCACGTAATTGCTTATACTTTAATGGACACTCAAAAGTGCAATTAAAAAAACATATCATAAGTTTATTGTCTTACCCTGAACCATATGCTTGAGCCTTTGGAGCAGATTTCTCAGCCATTGAAACACTGATTTTATACCCTCTCATGTCATGCTCTGTTAAATGAAAAAACAATATTAATTACAACCCAGAAAGAGGGAAAAAGGGGTGGGGTCAAACTGAACCAGGAAAATCCAATAGCAAGAACATACTATTAAAGAAACCACCCGCTGAATGTGCAGCAGATGGATCTTCATAAGATAAAACCCCATCTCCTTTGTTGTTTCCTTGTTCATCTGTGTATAGTTTGATGCTCCAGGGCCATTGATCCTTGTATCCTCGCTTTTGCTTGATTCTTGCAACCTAGCATTCGGAGACAAACAAATGTATGTAACTATTTGATACTTTCTGATGATTTAAAAACCTACTGTTGATACATGAAAATAATTCTATATTTGGAAGTAGGATAAGGATTTGCATTTACTTGGCCAATGCTTCCAAACAGTTCTCTGAGCTCATCAATAGTGACATCTGGAGGCAGATTTGATATGTAAATTCTTGAGTTATCACAGGTATCCCCACAATTCTCGTCACATTGCTTGACCTTTTCAGTAGGAGCCTCTGCTGGAGCACCACCACCATAACCTCCTGTATTTCGAGGACCTCCACCATAACCACCTGCTGGGCCACCTCGTCCACCACCACGACTATCACCATAAGTATCACCACCATAACCAGCAGGGGCACCATATGACGAAGGATATGAATTAGGACCCCCAGTATAACTTGTAGGAGGGGGAACAGAATCAGGAGCATAACTAGGGTTTCCACCATATGCATTAGGAGGTTGTGCGTAACTTCCACCAGCACCCTCGTAAGATGGGGGAGCAACTGGAGGACCCTGTCCATAACCACCTTCATCCCTTCCTCCCCTACCATTTCCACCATCATAGCCGTTACCGCTGCGGCCACTGCCACTATCATAATAGTTACCTCTTCCACCCCTATTGTTTTCATAACCTCCACCTCTTCCACCTCTACTTTGGCCACCACCACCTCTGCCCCCACGATCATCACTACCAGCTGGAGACGGTGCCCCACATTTGTTACACTCAGTTCTTCGGGAAAAGTTCAAATTACCACAGCTACAGTCATGAATGCCATCATCAATTAACACCAACAAATAAAGAAATTCAGAAGTAAAAATCTAATCACATCCAGATATCTAGGACACATTCAGAATTACAAAACAATAGAAAGAATCCAAGGGTTTTAGGAAATACACGCAAATGCATCTTAAGCAGGTAAGATAAAATAATTTACAGTTCATCTGGACAATTTTTTGGAAGTCGTCTTTTGAACATCCACATAGTCGTTACATGACAAAAATTGGGCAATCAGATACAAGCAAGACCAGGCAACTAGTTTCTATGTTCAAAATCAAACTGATATATGAACTCAGAGGCGGTAGACCAAAGGTTTCAAAAATGTTACAAAGTTCAAAGATAACAATACAATTGACATGCTGAATCTGGTGCAATATATTAACAATATTATTCACAATATGCTACAAAGCTCAAAGATAACAATATGATTGGCAATATGTTACCACCAGAATATTGATCTGGTGCTTATCATTCCATAATAAAACTACACGTGTCCAAGGTCCCCTTATCAGTTTCAATTAAAACAATAATGAGAAATACAAAAATTCGACTTAACATAAATTCAAAAGATGGAAGATAAACCTAGTGCATTAACAGAAGGGATATTCATAATCAACTGCATATTTATTTTTTTAAATGATTGTTGCTAAAGGCTAATAGCTTCCAATTAATCCATATACATCAAAACAATACTTTCACAAATTGGAACGAAAACTTTGAGTTGTGAAAAAAAACGCTGTTACCTTTCATTAGGGCAACGCCAATCACCTTCCCTACCGCTTCCACCAGCACGTCCACCTGGTCCACCTCCTCTACCGCCGCCGCCGCCACCTCCACCACGTCCGCCACGATCTCCTTGATATCCACCACCACCAGATCCTAGGAATGATAGCAACAAACATCTTCAAATCCAATTCGCACAAGAAATACAAGAGAAACATATATCAAACTAAATACCTCTATTACCGCCATAACCGCCGCCTCCGCCGCCTCTTCCACCACCACCGCCTGACCGATTACCATACCCTCCGTATCCTCCTCCACCTTCAGAGCCGCCGTATCCACCACCGCCATAACCTCCTCCTCCGCCTCCACCCATGGGCGGCGCGCCAGATCCGTCATGACCGTACGACATCCTCTAGGTTAACTAAGAAAATCAAAGAAAAAGATCTGCCCTAAAGTCTAAAATGGTTTAATCCTCGCGAGAACGAGAGCAAAAGGGCGAGGAAGGAGAACTAGGGTTAAGGGAATAACACTATTATAGTTTATAGATGACTCCTTTCCAAGGGGTGTAGATATTTTTCACTCGTTGGATGTGTGTTAGGGAGCATTCGCCTGCGGTCGCGTGCAGGCTAAGTCGGCTGTCATTACCGATTTTGACCCTGTGTTTTATTTGTAAATTTTATTTTTTATTTTTGTATGGATCTTATCAATTTAAATTAATTTATTCGAATTCAATTAGAAACGAATTGCCCTAAGAATTCTTTTACTTTATCTTGGATTGTACATATAATAAAATTTGTTAATTTTGTATATGGTAAAAAATATATATTTTGCAGGATTTGATATTAAAAACATTAAGAAAAGGATATTCATTTTATGCACTAGTGAAAGTTTGAGGGGAATTTTTATTCCCTCTGGTGCTGATTCCCCTTATAGTGGGGGTGATGATCTTCATTTTGTGGTGATTGTGGTTCCAATCTATAGTAAAACGAAAAGATATATCATGTGTTCGATGGTAGAAGACATTATTATAATTTATTATTTTAGAAAATTATTGTAATTAATTACTTAAAAAATTATTATATTGTAGAATGTAGTATAGAAATGACTGAATGATTGTCTAATTATTAATGATTTTTTTACAAGAAATAAAGATAATATTAATAAGTCTGAAAATTGGGCTTTACAGTAGCAACAATGTGATCCAGAACATGGATCGAAAAAAGCAGTAATAGAAGTAAAAGCATAAAAAGCAAGCAAATGAGCCATAGAATTCTCAGCTCTCCTAATCCAAGCAAAAATCACTATATCGAAGTCAGCGACAGTGCGTGAATGTCACGAACAATAGTCCCCACATAACTAAGATCCTGTCTCAGATAAAGTAAGGCATAAATCACAACTTGAACATCGGACTCACCAACATATCATGTACCCCATTATCTCTAAGATACCTAATCGCCAATGCCTCCTCCACATCCACATCAACTGTATCACACAACTCTCCATAGCACCATTTCACGCAACCTCCCTCATCCCGTAGAACTCCAACTATCCCAGAACCAAGGCTAGATCGAACTGAAGCATCTTTATTGAGCTTCAATTGTCCCTGACTCGAAGGACTCCACACTGTCACACGACTAGCCCCACGTGAATTCACAGCTGCAACCGAATGGGCAACCATGTAATCTCGGTGATTCGTAGTCGCACTATCAACCACCTCCATCTCCTTTAATCTTTTCCCTTGAAACACAACTACATTTCGAGCAAACCACAAAGTCCACAAGATAATCACAAACAGACAGAAAGTCTCATCATCCAGCTTGCCAACCATCTCCCAAACCCAACTCTCCAACAGGCTATCATCAAAAGGGACATATATAAGACATAAATTTCATACCTCGTGAGTCCACACACAATCCCTCAAAACATGCTCCACTGTCTCAACCTCCACACCACACCCTATGCAAAAAGGGTCCACATCCACAAACCTACCAATAAGATTAATCCTAGTATGAATAATAGAATGTATATTGAAAAACTTAATCTCCAGGAACAGTGGAGCCACATGCTTAGACGCATCAAAATAACCAGATCTCGTAGAATAGATCCCATTATTGATGAATCTCCATGATAGATTATCACACCTATAGGATCGACTTAGTGGAACAATTTGGATCATGTTCATATCCTTTATATCAAACATAATATCTACATCCCGAGATCCCACCCCAAACGAGTAGGAGCCAGCAAATCACAAATTATTGAAATATTCAATTTGTTCAGTGTAAACAAATTTAACGTTTTAAAAAATAAATTGCATATTTTAAAAATGCACTTAAATTGTACTATGCATCGAATTTATACAAAACTTTGTCATAAATCTTTGCAATATTATATATTGATTGACCTAGCTATTTGTTTGGACACTAGGTGATTTAGTGATAAACTTTTGTCTCTAAAAATTAAATTTAAATCACATATACTATTTTAATAAAAAATAAAAAAATTGAACATTTGCTGGGTTGACTCATTGGGCCACTATCCCAAGTAAAATCGTACTACATATATACAAGCTCAATGTGAGCATGCCTGTCTTGACCAAGCCAAGTACATCAATTGCCCGATGAACTAGGTTGGATTGGGCCGGGCGGCCCAAATTTGCCAATTCTACTCCTTATGTTATTTAACATATGAAATAATATTATTTTACACCTATTATTATTTAGTTATTTTAAGAAAAATGCCACGTAAAATTAAATATTTTGAAATACTTAAAAAATATTAAAATGTGATATTTTATATGCAAGTATTATTTTTTGATAAGAGAGCTCACATAAAAAAAAATATTATTTTACAAAATTTTTAGTTTATTTATTTCTACAAGCATCAACCGATACGGTTCGAGTGCCGATATTTTCATAAACCCGGTCCACAAGCTACATAAGTAGGCGCGCGCTTCAAATCTTCAACCGCCAACGCCATAAAAAATGCCCTACCCAATTTCTGTCCCTCGGGAAATTTCCCTCTTCCGCTCCCGAATTCAAAACCGATGGTTAGGATCTTGTACATTTTTTATTATACAGATGCAGCTTTTATCCAATTATCGTTTATCTAATTGAGAAACGCGCTTGAAATTTTGAATTTCTCAGGTTTGACGATGTAACTTTTCGAGTTCTCGAATCGATTTTGGTTTCTAAAGACGCGGAGGCGTCGATCGGAGTTAGATCGGTTCTGAAACAGTTCATGAGAAATGAAACTTTTGTTATATTTTGTGAAATTGCTGAAGAATCTGTGGAGATTAAGCTGCTTTGTACTGAATTTCTGATTCGTGTGTTTGCTGTAATTTGTGATGTCGAGGTACTAGCTGCATTATTGTTATTTGGTTTCCTCTTGTTTGATAGAAGTTCATATATGCATCTTGTTATCATCAAAAGATCTATTTCACTGAGAGTATACTCTGATCTTATAGGTTTTTTTAATTGAAACCGGATATCACTAAAATTGTGGATATATACAGTCTTGAAGGCCTTTATCAGACACTTTTTTGAGGAGTTGTGATATTTACTCTTTGCTTTTGTAATTCTCAATTTATGCTTTTGTAAATTGTTTCTTTCAATCTTCATCTGCATTAGAATCTTATGCTCCGTTTTATCCAAATAGAGAACTATGCTTAGATGTCGTCCTCATCGTGTTTCTGGTTCAATTTTTTTTTCATAATTAATAGTACTGATAAAAATATCGTTATATGGATATAAATTTGGATCAGTTTCTTAGTTCTGCAATTGATTTTTGACAGAGTTGCTTGGCCTTGAGATACGAGGCACTGGTTTTGAGAGATGAACGGGCTACTGCTCAGACTTGGCTCCAAGTTAGTAGTAAAGAATGGCTCACCTTCGCTGAGCATTCACTTGAAAATGGATACCATTCCATCGCAAACCAGGTAAATTGTGAACTTTTCGTGATGATTGATTTGAATATTTGATTTCATACCAGACATTGGTTGCTGGTAATGCTGATACAAAGTGAACATCTAGTCAACCTCAGATATGTTTAAGGCTAACTTTGGAGCTGATCTAACTTTTTAATTTATGGAAGTGCCTGTCTTCTGCAATATATTTGTAATCACATTTTATAACAAATATCAGTCTGAAATTAGTAGCACACTTATGAGAATTCATCTAACTAAGAGTTGGGTAATATTAGCTATTACCTTATACAGGTGGAGTTTTCTGTTGGATCATCTTCTGAGTTTCGAATAGATGCTTAGACAGCTAGTCACTGTTAACAACATATATTAGTTATAATCTAGCATACAGATTATGTTTTAGTGCTAATGTTGCTTTGATAAAAAAAAATTAAGTTTGTGACATCAATTTAAGTTTTTGTTCTTCTTCCAAGAATTTGTATTTGTGCATATCTTTTATGGAAAAAAGTCAATTTTGTAATAGGTTCGATTTCCAATCTTCACATGCACTCAGATGTTGAAAATGAAAATTTCAGTTTGAGGATGGATTTTTTTTTATCTGTCACTTAACTATCCGTGGATCATACATCATTTTCTCCCCTATAATATGTCATTGATTATTTCGCCAAACGTTGATGGAGGCCTGGAGTGGGAGTTTAGATTTTTCCATTTCTTTTTCATTGAAGGCATGTGAAAAAGCACTTATGAGCAATAGAGTAAACCGTGTTGCTCACTCTGAGATGGATGGCGTCTTCAATGATGTGCATATTATCAAGAAAATCAAGAGACTGAAGGATATTGCATTGCTCAAAATTTCTTCACACTCTGGTATATTTCTTTAAATCCTGGTTCGTAAATCTCATTTCATAGTTATTTTAAGTTCATTAGCTTGTGATGCGTGACTTTGGTAAAATGTCAATGAATAACATGGTCAACTGGTGCAGTGCAATTTGTGCATGTCAATCATAAGATTTGATCTTGGTCTTCATATAAGTTTATAACTATATATGTTTAGAGCCATTTGATAGTATTGCAATTTGCATAATGGCATTGTAGCATCATGCAGCTTCATCCTGGTCTTGAGAGTATCAACGCTAAAATAGAAAGAGGAAGATGATGATCATGTCATCATGTACATATTTCTTGAAGTCTCTTGGAGTTGACAGAAATTTAAACAAGTCGCTGCGCCCTTAGTTATTCCTTGATCAGAATATATCAAAAGTGAAAGTTTGGAAAGTTTGGAAGTGTAAACATTGAGTATATTAGAATTTTAATTTTAGAAAGGTCTAGTTTCTCAGAAAACATTCTCATTTGTACACAACACTCAGTGAGCTGATCCAAATATTAACATATTATTTCATTGGATGAGGCGAAACTGGATCAGAATGCACATGAAATCGCGGTGAAATTTTGTCATGCAAGGCATCAATCCAGTCCGTTGGAAGCCACAAAGGAGGCCTCTCTGATGGTTGGTAAACCTAAGAAGGCATCCCACATTGAGTTATGATGCAAGATTGTTCATGGATAAAGGGGCAAGAGAAAACCCCCTCTCTTCGACCATGGTTATGAGGCGGAGTTATGCTCTGTGACACTGCATCTTTTGGGCATTAGTTACAAGAACAACAGTGATGCATTTATAGATTTTGGCAGTTATACGTTACTCTACCTCAATATGATTAGGTTACATAGTGTTATAGTATTGGCATTTTTCTACGCATACAATTATACTAATATTTGGTTCAGTATTTAACCGGAGATTTGTGTGATACGTTGTTCAACCTTTCTGCATGTTGATGAGTAGTCCAGGCACAGGCTGAATCACACCTGAAACAAAAAAGAGTTGAGCAGAGCACACGACACTTAACCCCCTCTTTCGAAGCACAAAAAGGATGCAATCGCTTCAGAAGTGGGATCATAAAGCATAATTTGCGGAAACTGCACGAGTATCAACACCTCACAAAGTTACCTGATTAAAGCAAGATTTAATTCAGGTCCCCCATAACCTTTTCCTTCCTTTTCATTTATTTCTTCATTCTGTTTTTGTGGTTTGGATCATGAGTACATAGAATTTATTTTGAGTACTGAATCTACAGATATGCATTAATGACCTTTAATTGATCAACTGCTCAATGAGGCATAGATACATGATAATAGTCAGACCAACTATGCGTCGCTAGACGCCAATTAGACTGGGTTTGGAAAAATAAGTTGGGTTATCCCAACTTATTCTTTTGGAGCTTATAAGTTGTGAAGAGTTTATTTTATAAGCTGTTAAACATCTTTTCTTACGAAACACTTTTACAGAGTTTATAAGCTCCAAAACAACGTATAAGCTATTTTAAGGAGCATATAATCTCAGCCAAACAGGCTCTTAATATTTCCATGTCACTCTTTTAACAAACACGGAAATCCTCCTTGTAGAACTAAGTATAGAATACAACCTCTCCTTTAGATAAGTTCATCATCATTTTTTAAATCTTAGGCTAATTATTAGTGAACAAAGGGCCAGGAAAAAATTATGTGCCCTATGGTCAATAGCGCCACAGTAATTGTCATTTAAGCTGCCACTAGGCAATCAATCACAAGAGAATGCTTAAGTCCCCCTTCTTCTACCCTTTCCGGAAGTTACTTGACACAAAATACGAGCTCGACCCAATGCTTTAGTTCTGTCATAGTGATTCTAATTTAACACTAAAAGGCATCCCTTCAGTGTCTGATTACTCTGGTGTGTGTGTTAGCTGCATATTCATTCCACCACTAAATGAAATTTCCTCTATTCAAAAAATAAAAGAAGTCCAATTATTCTAATAAGTAATTCCGGCTCAATAAGATCATTATTCATATACTATGATTATGAATATATTGAACAAATTCATTATGGCTCATGATTAAAAGTGGTGTTTCAGATTAGCAGTTGCCAGTTGGTAGTTTAAAAACTGCCAATTTGCACTTTGCACTTACCATTCATATTTGTAGCAACTTATTTTGCTTAATAAACAGGCATAGATAATTAGAAGTGTATATATTATCCTACAATAAGACCCTAGCAGATCAACAAACACCAACTTTTAATATATATTCTGTTTCAAAATTGTCACATTCACATGAGGGAATCTGTAATTAATTTCGAGCTTGTAATATTTTCAGCAAGGCAGCTAGCTAGGTGCTGGCTTGTGATCATGTCCACTCAGTCACGTGCCTATGCAATATGCCTTCAACTTGAAATTTTAGGTAATTCTCTACTGTAGCATTCTGTAGCATGGAATTAAGAATGACTTAATAGAGCTGTCCAAAATTCCTAGCTGAAACCCATTAGGCACACAATGAGAGACCTTGGGCTATAATTACATACGTCTAGGATTTATCCTAACCCAACAACAAATTCTTATTTGTCTGATAAAAAAGAAAAAAAGATTTAGATAATAAGATCTAAATTTCGGAAAACAGAGCTTATGTAAACTCTCTTTTTAAAAGTAATATTTTAAGCATATCAAGTAGTAATACATTTGAACACATAAAGTATGTTTTTAAAAAAAATGTTTGATTTTATGGATTATTATTTTCAAAATTTACTAAATGTTTGAATTTACAAAAAAAAATGTTTGATTTTGCAATAACCTAAATTTACTTTGTTGTTTAGAGGCTGCCCCATGTTTGTATTTGGGACATGATGTATGAGTAAAATGTAAATGTAGCTCATTATAATAAGATGCCAAAAAAAAAAAAAAAAAAAAAAAAAAAAGGTAAGAAAAGTACAAGGCTAAAATATGTGATGGTGGAGTATGGCAATAATTTACGTTGGTGTCTTTCTAGCATGACAGAGTATAGAGTGGTCTATAGAGTATGAGCCGTTAGATCGGAATGGCACAAAATAGATCGTACGGCAGATGGTCTTTGGCATAATGAATATACAAAAGCAACAAACGCTGATAATTCCAAAATAGCCCTCAAAATTAGTGATAACCCCACCGTTGGTTCTAATAAGTGTTTGAAAAACATCCATATCCCAAAAATGGAATCTTCCATATCACTAAGCGCATTTAATGTATTGCATTGGAGGTTGCACGTTTTTATTTTCTCTAAGACGGTGGAAGATGTCTGTTTTTCCCCATACTTTATTCATTAACTTAATCAATAACAAACAAGAAAACACAGTTCCCACACACACATTAAACTAAGTTTACAAGGTTCTCATCCTGTCTACTCAAACCCACCCCCAATAATTCAACAATTGGGTCCCATTCCCCCTAATACTTTTTCAAAAACACTCTTTGTCCCACCTCATTTTACTCCAAAATCTAAAATTATTTTTTTGACTATTGTAATTAACTTATAAAAATGTCTAATATCGAATGATCGACCTAAATTCCCCAACTCTATAGAAAGATTAATTTACGAGTCGAGCCCCCTTGGCAATTTATTTCTTAACTTGTATTCCAAATGTTAACCAAAATTTCCAGTCAAAATTGTAGTAAAGATTAGTACTAGCTAGTACTAGTAGTATATATATTGAAAATGTAGATCAAAAAATATATATATATATATATATTGAAAATGTAGAGAATATAAAATTGTTAAGAGTGGTGGGGAAGTATAGGTGTTTTTCTGGGAATAGTAGATTAGAAGCTTGGAATCATGTGTGAGCATTAAATGCGAGGTCGAGGGAATCCATCTTAGTGTTGTAATTTAGAAGTAGAGTTTTCAGAAACCCCTCGTGATCATACACTACCACAAGATGATGACAATTTCAATTAATGATCTCCAATTATTAACTACTAATTTAATGTTCCAAGAAGAGACAGTACGTATAGAGTTGTTATTCGAGCCAAACCTAGCCGAGTACTTGAAGTTCAAACTCTACTCGAGCTCTTGTCATGTCAAGCCGAACTCGAGCTGACTCAATTACATTAACGAGTTGGAAACGAAGTTCGACTCAACTCGAAAATGAGTCTAACGAGCCTAACAAGTCGAGCTGAACCGAGCTTGATGTAATTATAAGAGAATTCTTAATTATCAAGCCTAACGAGTCGAGCTTAAGTAGACTCGTTAGTAAAACGAGCTCTCGAGTTGTGTTTCAATATAAACAAGCCGAAATTGAGCCTTGACGAGTCGAGCCAAGCTCTCGAGCAACTCGTTTTTTTAACTTATAATCTGTCACTTTTTCTTAACTTGAGTTGATTAGGGAACACACAATTTTCCCCAATCATTTCTATAATATAGGATTATTATGGTGAAAAAAGATTGAGCATGAACTTATATGTTGTAATAGAACAAATAACAATTTATTTAAAGAGAGCTGGGGTAGGGAACATATATAGGTATTGATGGTGACGATAACATGAAATGGCTAAATTCATATTTTCGAACTAAAGGAATAAAAGTAGTGGTGGTGCTGATGGTGAATATAGCTGTAGTGACTTGTGATTGCTTAATTTGTTAATATAGCTTGATGCATGTGATGTTTCACTTGTGTGCATTTATTTAGGTCTTTTGAAATTTGTACTATTTATCTTCGATTTCAGTTCATGTCGGATCTATTGAGCGTTTTTTATGATCGATGGAGTGCTTTATACTCATATTTTCTTGTATTTTCCTTTACTAATTAATGGTCTATTCCTTTTCTTTATATAATAACTCTTTTGTGGTCAAAAGAATGAAAGAAAATAGAGAATATTGATTTTATTCCTTCGATACAAGACAATAAAGAATTATTTACAAAAATTTTCAACATGCTTAAAAAATTATCAAGAAAATAATTTTGTCATTCAATAGTGCCTATGTGCTATTTATATATATATTTTTCTAATCATGTAAGTATATCCCCATTCCTCCAATTACTTACAAATAAATTGTATGAAAATGAAATTTACAGGTATATTTATTTCTAGGCAATCATGTAGATAAATTGCTTATAGGTAATGGGAGGAATGAAAATATATCTACATGATTAGAAAAATTTGTAGTCAATTTCCACTATTTAAGGATGAAATTATTTTATTAGAAATTCTGTAGTAATGCATGTAAAATTTTGTAGGCATTTAGTGTTTTAAGGAAATCAATCTAAATTAGTTTAGTAATAAAAATTAGTATACTTTTAAAGCAACCTAAATTAGTAATTAATAAAAATGGTGTATGGCCGGTGGTCTGATGAGTCATTGTTAAGGCAATTGATAGCAAGTTCAAATTAGTTTGTGTGATTACGTTACATGTCATTCAAATTAGCGAATTCTCTAAATTTACAACAATTTAACAATTTTTTTATACATTCTAAAAGAAAATTAATAGGGGTCTTGTAGGCGAGATCTTCTTACATCATCACTCATGAGTTAACTTATGTCAAAGTCTAACCTATTGTGTTCTCACACAATTGTTTTTTTTTTTTATAAAGTTGCATTTGTTTTGAGGAAAAAATAAAAAAGAAAAACAATATATTTATGTTTGATATTTCCATGTGAATGTCCTCCCAACAAACATTCACGTCGAACCCATCTCTTTCCTCTACGCATCGTTTCATGCTACATTTTTATGCAATTTAATTTACTAACCCCCAACCCTAACCCTAGTTGTCCTCACCAATTTATTGATTTTGTCTTGCCTCAATATTTAAACATCTATTAATTCCACTCCCAATTCACTTTGTTTTTCTTTCTTCTCCTCCTCAAGCTATTGACAATTTCAATTTCAATATCATATCATATATACTTTACTATAGCAATGCCAGAAAAAATATATACAAAAAAAAAAGTCAAATTAGAACAATGTAGAAAAAACTAGCAAATTGATACTGCATGGATGGCTAAGTTTTCTCGTGCACCGTGGCGGTGGTCAACATGTCACATGACCAAGACGGCATGCTATACACAAATAAATATGCTAAAGAATAATGCCCCTTGAATCAGGTCTATTATACATGTATTATATCATTGTTATGTAAAAAAATTATCACTGTTATGTATAAAAAATTTATCTGTTAAGAAATATAAAATATTTTTAAATAATGATTGTTTTTGTGTATAATAGTGATAACTTTTTTATGTATAATATTGATAGTTTATACATAACAATGATATTAAAAAATAAAGTTAACACAAATTTTTGTCTATGCTAAAATACTTTCGTTTTTTCTTTTTCCTTTTAATGACTCAATGTAAACAACTCAAAACCACGATTAATTGCATAATGGGTACTATTCTCTATTTTCTGTAGTGTTTCAGTTTTACAATGTAAATAGTTTTGTAGTGTATACATATGTAAGCTAATTGTAATTAAATCATGCGTCAAGCTAATTTCTTAATCATATATAGGGTGCATGCCCAAGCCAAAAGAGCTTTGACATTCATTTTCCCTAACATGCCAAATTTACATTCTTAAAGCTAGACAATTTAATTTGAGGGGCTTCTTAATTTTGGAGTGAAATCAATTAAAAAACAATATTCATGTGGTAAAATCAATATAATGAGTAATGACTATAGGGCATTAATTAAGACTTTTTGACGGGTGTGGGGGCTAATGAAATCATACCTGATCCCAAATACTGTTAATTAAATTAAAATTTATGTAGATTTGAAAACACAAGCATACTGCATATATACTCTTACTATTATATATCAGTACATTTCTAGGGTGGAATAAAAGACGTCGTCCGTTATAAATACCTTTCCCCATCTTGTAATCTTCCATGCTCTTGCTACACCATTCTCTCTGTCTGTTACCAAAACACAGCTAAGAAAAAACAAGAATATCTCATTTTCTATACTACTATATATATATATATCTCAATATAATCATTTATTTGGCAAAAAGCAAAAAAATGGGAGGTGGGAGTTCACCCTGCGCTTCTTGCAAACTGCTGAGACGCCGTTGCGCAAAAGACTGCGTCTTCGCCCCTTACTTCCCTCCCGACGATCCTCACAAGTTCGCCATCGTTCATAAGGTTTTCGGTGCAAGCAATGTCAGCAAGATGCTGCAGGTATATACATATATACACATCTTCTTTTATTTGTGATCATACAAATCTCTACATACATCAAGAGATCTTGAAAGATTTTAATACCTTAGTACAGGTCCAGTGTGTTTTCAAACTCTGGAAACCACTTTTAGAATTTTTTTTAAAAAAAAACTGTCTCTCACGACTTTTGAAAAAAGTGATTCTGAAAAGCTGTTTTCTAGAATTTGAAAACACGGCCTAAGTGTGGTTCCATAAGAAATCAGACATGAAGTTCCACAAACCCTACTTACTTTTCACCCACCCAGAAAAGGAGGGAGGACGATATGGTATATAAAGTAAATTGCAATTTTGATCCTATAAAAATAAAATGATTTTTCAAAAAGTGGTCCTAAAATACTCTAGTATGATTTGTTACCCAATTTTTCGTCAAATACAAACAAAAGTTCCCATAAGACCTGCACCTTTAGTCCCAGGAGAATTTTTTTTTTTGTGCCCATCCACTTTTTTAACAGAGATCATTTTTGCATGGGTCAAGGCCACTTCATAATTATGATACAAAAATTGCAACTCTTGTGTACCTAAAAGTTCAATTTATCCCAATTAAGCATATACTAAGCTCCTTTTTATATTTTTTTATTTTTTAGGAGCTGCCGGTGCATCAGCGAGGCGATGCAGTGGGCAGCTTAGTATACGAGGCGAACGCGAGGATGAGGGACCCGGTATACGGGTGCATAGGGGCAATATCGTACTTGCAGAACCAAGTGTCTCAGCTGCAGATGCAGCTGGCGGTGGCTCAAGCAGAGATACTATGCATACAGATGCAGCAAGAGCAGCAACCATTGATGCAGCCAGTTTATAGTCAATTAGATAATGACAAATCTACCCTTCTTTTGCCCACTACTAACAACTTCAATAACCTTCACCAATATCTCACCTTTGCCTCCACTTCTACTAATAATGTAATGCTAGATCCTCTCAAGAGAGAATCCCTTTGGACTTAGAAACTTTCTAATTATGGAGCTAGCTAGTTAGCTTATTAGGGCATGGTGGTAATTTTGGTGCTCGATTTGATTTGGATTTAGTTTCGTATTTTGTTTCATCAGTTGATCATGTGTGTTGTGTGTATAATGTGTATTGATGAAATGTAGCACGAGATTAGAAATCAACTGGAGGGATGTTGCTAATTTTGTTGATCTAAGTAGCTTAATTAATTATAATGAAAATTTCCAGTTTTTCTCAGCTACTACTGTTGACTTTGTCCCTTTTCTTGTGTGGTATATATTCTCTTTGTCTTGAGTGTCATTTTGGATAAAGGAAAACGATTTAAAAAGTAAAATCTTGTTTTCATAACAGGTTTTGTTTAAAAATATGATCATGTTTGAAAAGTAATTATAGATCTTATGGTTAATTAGTGAAAATTTTGTAGTTTTCTTGTGTTAAAGTGCTTAAGGATTAAATGTGGTAGGAGTCATCATTGGACACAGTTAAATCAACATAAAAAGAGCATACACACGAATAGATAACTTTTAACAGATTATTATAACTCCAATATAATTAATTGAAAAAAAATTAAATATGTAGTAATTTTTAATTACGTACACGACTATTTTTCTTTTCTTTTTGTATGTAAATGGATGAAGTGTGTGAGTTAAAAAATGTTGCCCTTATTTCAAATGAAAAGATGCAACTCCCACATGGGGTAGTGACAAATTGAAAATAGAATGCACATTTTCTAACAAAGGAATTATTATTTACCTTTTTTTATATTGACATTTTGCTTCCGTAAAGTCGTTACATTAATTCATTAGTGTCCTACGTAACAGATGGGATGACCAAGACTTCGATAGGGAGAATATCAATGTTGTACGTATCTACTATCATTATTTTGCATGCGAAATTTTATTATTAAAATTTAAATATTTTTAAAATAATAATATTTTATGTGTATAATAATTACATAAAAAAAAAAAAAAAAATTCACGTGAATCGGGTTCAGAGCGCTACATGGGAAGTAATTCTGCAGGTTGCAAAATGCATTCTACTTCTATTTTCCAAATACTCTATTTTGGTCAGCAAGTCAGGTATTTCTCACAATGTATATGTATAGCATAACATTTTAAATTTGAATAAAAAACCCAAAAACCTGAATTCTCTTTCGATAAAAAATAAGCAATTGCCCATTCCCACTTGCTAACTATGGACAAATTTTAATTTGCAAAACACTTTACATGTCATAATTCATATATATATTATTAGTTTCAAATTACAATAATTACAATGAATCTGAAACCTTACCTTTAATTTTAAATTCTGTTGGTTACTCATGGTTTCTATCTACTTTTTTTTTTGACAGCACTTCTTTTGTTACATGTTTTACGTGACGTTGTCCTATATATATTCCCAACAATTTTGTTTTATTCCATAAGTTCTTTGAGTAGTAGCGACTAGCAGTAATAATTACTTGAGACTTAATATAATTCTGAGAAATAATATCTTCGTAGTTAAGACTTAATATATATGTAATTAATTAATTAACCTGTTTTGTGATAATTAATTAACTTGCAAAACATATATGGTTATTTATCTATTTCCCAAAGTCAATGGGCTTCTAGTTGAAACCATTGATGGATACGCTGAATTGGGCCTAGTCTAAGTATTATGAATAAGCCCAACCTGATTCTCATTGTAAATAAATTTGCTTGGCCTATTATTGAGAAGTAGTTTTACAGCCCATTAATTTTATTTCCAACCAAAAATGTAAATGCTTTTAGGATTATCATTTAATTCAGGGGGTTTTCAAATGGAATTTTATCTGAATTTGGTTTTCATTATCAGATGATTCTTTCAAAAAATTGCTTCTTTTAACGTTTAGGAAAATATCTTTCTTGTTACATGAACCACTTGGCCCATAAATTTTTGGCAAGGTAGCATAACAAATTTATGATAGTTCCTCATTTTACCCTATATCTATATGTATTGGAGTGATTCAACTGGGTGAACATTATTCAGACGTGTCAAATTACTTTTGTATCTTTAATAAAAATAAATGATATAAAAATTGTCTAATATAATTAAGGGTATAAAAATAATTTCATTATCATATAAAATGACTGAATTACCCTTATCACGGCATAGTGAATCTAGTCATTTAGCAATGTTGGTATAAATTTCAACACCTTGAATGCCATACGTGTGAAATTATTGGTGACTCTTTCACGTGGCTGTCACTTGCCATGCATTAATGTTTTAGTTTTGCAGAAAATGAAAGAAACCTATTTCCTCTTCTTTTTTCATCTGAAAAAACCAACAATTTCACCACATCCCAAATTTATGGACAATTAGGGGAACAGGAATATTGCAAAGAATGGACATATTCACTTGAGTTAAAATTCAATTTTATCACACAATTTAATACTTTTCTGCCAAAGGTCCCGAAAAAGTTGGAGCTTTCAATTTATTCTCATAAATAAAGTAGGTTTTCTATGAATCAGGTGCACCGTCTCAAGTGCATTTTTTAAACTTTCAACTTGTTCAATGTTGAAATTGAACATTTTAATGCAAACCAATTAAACATTTAATTGAACAAATTGAATGTTTCAGTGCAAATAAATTATACGTTTTAAAAATACACTTAAATATTGTACAATGTATACAAGACTTTGTGTAAGTAACAACATACAAAATGATTCGATTTTGGTCATATTTTCGCCGAAAAATCATAAATAACGTCGTATGATGCAAAATAAAATAAAATTATCCGACGTCGCCTATAATTTTTCCAGTAAAAAGGGCTAAAAGCAGACACATTGATGAGTTATCCGACTAAATTAAAAACTCCAAATCTTTTGGACGTTTGCAAAAAGAGTGGGCCTTCTGTACACCTAGGTGTACCGTGAACTCATAGTGCATTTTAAAATCATGCAACTTGTTATATAACTTATATTGAAAAGTGTAATTTATTTATACAGAATCGTGCAACTATCTTTTCATATTAATAGTTGCACGATTCAGTGTAAATAATTTGCACTTTTCAGTATAACAAGTTGCACGATTCTAAAATGCACTATGAGTTCACGATGCACATAGTTGCTTACAAGATTTAACCTTGAAAGAAAAATTCTAAATTGGAGGGTGAAATTGAATTTTAACTCTATTAAATTCGAACCAAAAAGAGAACAACCAGAGCTTTCCGGCAGAGCAGGAGTGCTTCCGCCGCTGATTCCTTAAAATAATGGCCGGAGAAAATTCCAACCGCCACATCATGGCGGTGCCGTACCCCGGAAGAGGCCACATCAACCCCATGCTCAATCTCTGCCGCCTAATTCTCCATTCCCAACCCCAAATTACCGTCTCCTTTGTCGTCACAGAGGAGTGGCTGGGTTTACTCTCCGCCGCTCCGCCGCCGCCTAATCTCAAATTCGCCACCATTCCGAACGTCCTGCCGTCGGAGATCGGCCGGGGAAAGGACTTCGCCGGCTTCTTCAGAGCCGCGCAAACGAAAATGGAAGCTCCGGTGGAGCAATTGCTAGATCGAGTTGAACCGCCGAAGCCGAAGGTCATAATTTACGATACGTATTTGGCGTGGGTGGTGGGGGTGGGGAATCGGAGGAATATTCCGGTGGCGTCGTTTTTCACCATGTCCGCCACTGTCTTTTCAATCTTTTACCACTCCGATGTGGTCCTTCGGGATATTGGGGATCTCTCTTCCAATTTACCAGGTTTAAACTCGTTTAATTGCTTTTTTTTTTTAATAAAAATAATAATTCTTCATGTTTTTCTGTTGATCTTTATTACTATCAAATTGCAAGTGCTTTTTTGGAAACGAAAAGTTTCGCCTAATTTTTCATGCATTATGAATTTAACATAAGTTAACCTAATTTATATTATCAACAATAATGAATTTACATTATAGCATCACTAATTTAATATTTTCTAGTAAAAAATACTCTATTCTATGGGGCAGAGAGTGTGATTGCAGGTAATTGTGCTTTAGAAAAAAGTGATTTAAATTGATATTTTTCTTTTTGTAACTTGAGAAATAGAGTGTGTTCGAAAATAAAGTTGTTTTGGCTATTTATGAGAAGTAGATAGGTATATTATATGTATTATAGAGTAGAATTCTTGAGAATTTAAAATCCTGATAAACGAATGGAGTTTGAGATTTGAAATCCTGAAATCGGCTTCCCATACGGTAAACAACACAAGGCCTTAGGAATTTTAAATACTATATCTTGGATCAAATCCACAATTATAACTAATCAAAGACACATATCACATAAATTCTTGAATTTATCAACCTACACTTGCAGATAAAGGAGGGAAGCAGCAACTTATAAACAACATCCCAGGAGTCCCTCCATTAAAAATCACAGACCTTCCAACTATATTCCATGGTGCAGGCCAAGAACTTCTTCCTCAATCCTTATCCGCCATTCGTTCATCAACCAAATCACAATATCTTCTCTTTCCCTCTGTTTATGAGCTAGAACCCCAAGTTCTTGATGCTCTTAAATCCCTACTCCCCCTCAAAATCTACTCTTTAGGCCTCTCAATACCTAACTCCAACCTCCATAACCAAGATAATATCAAGCCACACTACCTCCAATGGCTCGATTCTCAGCCTCACAACTCTGTTCTCTACATTTCACAAGGTAGCTTCCTCTCTGTTTCACAAGCTCAACTCGAAGAGATCATAGCCGGGGTCCACGCTAGTGGGGTCCGTTTCTTGTGGGTCGCACGAGGGGAGGCTGACCGGATTCAAGAGCAATGTGGGGCCCGTGGGGATGGTGGTAGAGGGGTAGTGGTGCCTTGGTGTGATCAGTTGAAGGTGCTGTGCCACCCTTCTGTCGGTGGATTCTGGACGCACTGTGGATGGAACTCGACTAAAGAGGGCGCGTTCAGTGGCCTCCCGATGCTGACTTTCCCGATTTTTTGGGACCAGACGACGAATAGTAAGATGATTGTGGATGATTGGGAGATTGGAGTGAGGGTGGAGAAGGGTAATGAAGAGGAGTTGGTGAGTGGGGATGAGATTTGTGGGGTGGTTTTGAGGGTTATGGATTTGGAGAGTGAAGAGGGGAAGGAAAGGAGAAGAAAAGCTAAGGAAATGAGAGAAATTTGTAGGAGTGCAGATTGTGAAGGGGGGTCGTCTCATGGTGATCTCATTGGTTTTATTAGGGATGTTATTTTAGGATAATTGCTCATGTTTAGATGGGGGTTGAATTATTTGATTGATTGTGAGTTGTGGTTCACTAAATTATGAACTAGTAGTGCTTGTGTATTGCATTTTATTAGTACACATATTTATGTAACTATTTGGAGAAATTTAATGTATTTGTGAGTTTTGTTAAGAGATTGTTAAAATGCAGAAGCGTTATAGTGGAGATGTGATCAAAGTTGTTTGGTTTAAAATAGTGACCAAGTAGAAAGTATATTTGGAGCATTTTCAAGTTTTTGTAGCGCAATGTTTTTGTTGCAATTTACGTCCATATGAACACAAAGCAAATATTTATGTTATTATATTTAGTTGATGTATTTAAACTTAAATTTAAACAAGAAGCACCAATGGTCTAGTGGTAGAATAGTACCCTGCCACAGTACAAACCCGGGTTTGATTCCTGGCTGGTGCAATTTTTTTTTGACATTTTTTATTTTATATTTAATTATTTGACATTTTCCTTTTGAGGTTTTTTCTTTCTTTTGATTATTTGAAAACTGTGTAAACACATCAATTTTGATGATGAATAGTTTTATTTTACTACCAAACTTGTTTGTGTGAGATAGAGTTATTATCCTTCCCTTCTATTTTGGCATTTAATTTTGATGCTCAAAATGAAACCACACATACATCTTCATAGCCTTATAATCCTAGAATAACAATTATAAACTGTAGCTCATACTTGCTCTGTAAGAAGAATAAATCCAGGGCCCGCTTGGTTGGGGTAGTGGAGGTGGATAATGAAAATCATTTCTAATGATGTTGCTGGGTAATTTTAATATACAAGCAATGGAAATAGAAGTAAGCAATTGATTACTCCCACTCACTCAACTCACCTCACATGATACAACCCATTCTTGATATTCTAACTAGGGGTGGAGAAAATACTGAAAATACCGATATATCGCACTTACCGTACCGAAAAATATCAATTTTATCAAAATTTTCAGTATACCGAAATTTTCGGTACGGTATGGCATACCGAAGTTTTCGGTACGATAACGACATGAAAATATTAAAAAATTCAGTACACCGAAAAAATTTATGGTATACCGAAATATCGCTACGGTATCGATATGTAATATTGACATACTGAAAATTTCGGTATGCCAAAATTTCGGTATACCAAATTTTCGGTACGACAATAGTATGACATTTTTCAGTATCGAAAAATTCGGTACGATAACGGTATGACAAGAAAATTTTCGGTATGCAGTACCTTCCACCCCTAGTTCTAACCAAGCAATAACAATGCAATCCTTATTGATTGACCCCTCAATGACACCCATTACCATTACCATTCCCAAGTCATACCAAGCGGGCCCTCAATTTTGATTTCATTCAATAAGTTCATTCGAGCACGAGTTAGTAATAATGAAAAATTCGATCAATTCAATTCCAGTTACAACTCAATTCTTGTTTATCTGGCAAGGTAGAATTTTAATATCTCAATAAGTGGTGGAAACTTAAAAAAAAAACAATGACACTATGTACATGTTGTGTGACTGGAGCGCGAGGTCGGCCCCAACCTTGAAAAAGACCGGAGAGCCAAACTAAATTCTACACAAGTATAACACCTCGCTAAGGAAAGTGAAGCGAAAGCTCATCGAGCATGAATACGAGACTTAGATGCACCTCGCGGGTCGCAGGCTGAAAATAGTACGAAGTATTAACTATGATTGGACCCGTGACAGGCGAGCAGCGCCGAAGAGCTTACTTAAGTATGGCCCTAACCAGAGATCTGTCAGTAAAAGACGATAATGATGGGTAGCTGGGAGTACTTAAAAGGCTAAATCCCTGATTATCCGGATCTGTCTTGGGCGACCTCCCAGCGACCTCCGACCTGAGTCACATCAATCTTGTAGCATTTAATGTTTTGCAGAGTCACTTTTGGCTCCTTGTACTTGTAACCCGGGAGAGTGAGCTCCACTCTCCCAAACCCTATATATATGGGTCATTTATGACCAAGAACACGAGAGAATTCAAGATCACACCAAAACTCTTGCAAATTTATTACTCAAGCACTTATTCTCTCAAACCATCTCATAACTTAAATGCAATCTACTTTTCACATTTATTGTTTGTGTCACTAAGATCATCAAGCCACATCATTAAGCCTTAACCCATATATTTTAGTGCACAACAATTGGCACTAGAAGAAGGGTGCTCTTTAAGAAAAATCGAGCTAAGTTTTTAGTATTTTCTCATTGGAGTATTCCTCACGAATCTTCGACATAAATCCATCCCATTCACTCAAATCACTCCCAAAAGACCACTCAACGATGTCCCAAGCGACTCTCATATCCAAGAGGAAAGCCATCTCAGTTTCATGTCGCTCAGGCGGAGCAGGGGCTAGCGGCCAGGCCGTTAGCAACCGCAAAGCTGGGGGGCCCACCATCGGGATAGCTCAAAAGCTCGAGCAAATTCGTACCCCGAGAGATATCGATAAGACCATTGCAGAATTACGCAAAAAGCAGGCCGATGTGAGATTGCCTGACGGCGACCTGCGACATAACCTGAACCAGAAAGCTCAAAGCAAGGGCAAAGGCCAGATGCCCGAGGGTCCTCGCAAGGAAGGGCCTCACCTGGCAGACCTCGTCTGAGGACCCCACCGAATGGAGTCGGGAAGCCAACTCGCGCCTCGATTGCACCCGTCTATCGGCGCAAGCGAACGAAGGGCCCAATCCCATCCCAGGCGATTGTTCTGGAAAAGTTTGATCGCGGCCAACATCCAATTGGCGACCTCAAATGTAGATCAGCCTGCATCGTGACAAGACCAAGCCGAGCGAAGAATGCTTATTCCTCGGGATCGGCTGCCCAGTGGTGGGAACCTGGACAACGGTACCGACCAAAGGATCGATCGAGAGAAGCCCATCACCCAGTATGCCGGAGGACCCTATCGCCTATAGATGTCGTGGACCGGAATGCCCTCGCCCGACAAGGCGAGATTCTCCGCGCAATGGCGTTCATCGCGTTGAGAATAAAGAAAAGCCTCAGATGGCTGCCATCCTTCAGAACATCAAAGACCTCCAAGAACAAATAGCGAACAAAGGAGGGACGCCTCTCACTACAAAAATTCCGGTTTCACCACTATCACCCATAGTCATATGTTTCGCCCGGCAGATCAAGATCAATGCGAGCTCGATCAACAAGAAGACAACAAAGAACACCGAGCCGATCAACCACGTGAGCAAATATACGTCCTACATGAATTCCATGGGGGCAACCGATGCCACTCAGTGCCGACTTTTCCCTCTCACCCTAGGCGACCATGCCTACCGATGGTTCAACACCCTACCACCGACGTCCATAGAATCTTTCCACCAGATGGCTCAACTATTCCTCACTCACTTCGCATCTCTAACCCCGCACAAGGGAACCAAGCAACGCCTTGCGAACATCCACCAGCTCGAGGAGGAATCAGATCGGGCCTATATCGATCGCATCAACCAGCTCATTATGGAAGGCGAACCGCTGGGGGACGAAGCCAAGGTCTTGGGGATAGTGCATGGACTGAAGAAAGGAACCAATCTTTGGAAGATGATGAACAAAGACTATGTCACATCCCGATTTTTTTGTAGGCCAAATATGAATAAATTTTATAAAAATTTGCTGCGGAAAATAAAAATTAAGTAAATAAGAATTTGAAATATTAAAAAAATTTCATAGGGATGTGACTAAATTTAAAATACAATTTAAATTAAATTTAAATAATAATACTATTAAATTAACATGAAAATAATTTTTCTGAAGACGCATCCACCGTCCCTCCACCGCACTCCTTCTTAATCTAAAAAAAAGTTAAATGTATGGTATGAGCAAAACCACTAGCTCAGTGAGGTCACCTTGACAGAACTAAATATAAAGTATAAACAAAATGGATAGCCACAAACAATTCATGTCAATCAATCATGTATAAACTTTTCATCATACTCTTTAATTTAGGTTACACGGTTATCCCAAGGATCTCTTGTCAATCCCACTGGGTCCCCCTCAAAGACCTCTTTTAAGTCCCGAGTTCGTATTCTGTGCATGTCTTGCATAAATTTTCATAAAATAAATTTCATTCTTTCATGCCATGTCATGCGCAGATAAACAAATCATTCATACAAAATATTCAGTAAAGACAAAGTAAACCACACCTTAAATTCATGTCATGGATGTAGATGCATGCAACAAAATTACTTTAATCCTTGTTGCGAAAAAGCTCTGGAGTTTTAAAAAGTATGAATAATATTTTTTTGTGTGTTTTGATTTTAAAAGAAGAGACCCTTATTTATAGAGAGGAAAATATAATTTTGTTAGTGAAAAATTGAGATTTGAATTTATCATGAAAATTTTGAGATTTGATTCTGGTAGATAGATATAAACTTTGATAATGTTTTATAAAATCTAATATTTAAATAAATAAATAACTTCATTGATAATTAATAATGGGGAAGGGGACGACTTTTGAGAAAAGGAAAAATAACTATTAATGCTCGTCATACTCTTTTTTCCGAAAAGTTGATTGTGATAATGAATTGATCTATGGATTTTAATTATAAGGATAATGATTAGTCCTTTTATTTCGAAATCAATTCAGCATATCAAAATTTAAATTTTGAGAATACGAAAGTTGTCTCTTGTGCGTATGCGTAGAGAAGTGATAGAATATCTTGGTGAGAAAGATTGAAATTTAAATATTTTGTAAATTTGTAAAGATATGAGAAGTAGTTGGAGGAAAATCTAAAATTTTGATAAAAATATCTTTTGTAAATATTGAAAGGTAGATTTAAATATTAAAAGGATTGAAAAAAAAATCTCTTATAGATGTTTTCAAAAATAATAATAACTAACTTGAAATTTTCGGGGTGTTACAGACTACCCATCAAGTTACGCCGATTTTCGATACTGAGCAGGAATCAAGATCACCAATGCAAAGATACTAGCTTCTAGGTTAGGCGAACAACGACCTGGTGAGATCAAGGTAGAAGTCAAGAAGGTCGAACCCAAATCCGAGAAACATTTGAGAAGGCCCGAACCCCTCCCTCTAACTACTGAGCTCCGGGAACATTCAAACCCATCGACAAACCCTGGAGGTCAAGCTACTCGAAACGCTAACCATGAATGCGACTCAAGTTTTTCAGGCCATTAGAGGCAGACAACAAATCCCACATGCTCGGGAGATGCTCCAGGATATGTCTAAACTCAATCCGAAGAAGTTCTGCGACTACCATAATTCCATTGGGCACACCACCGAGCATTGCCGCGATCTGCAGAGGGAGCTTTGGAGATTGTACGAAGAAGGAAAATTAGAAAGGTTTGTTAAACCAAGGCAGCAACAAGATCAACAACAAGTACCTTCGCCAGGAAATCAACCCGACCAAGGAAGGCGAGGTCCACAGATCCCAGAGGGAGTAGGGAATAGGGTCATCCACATGATCTGCCCAATAGGGGGAACCCTTGGGGGTTTCCTCCCAGCGACCTCCCTATCCAACCGTCGACAGAAGGCCGAGATGCGAGCTCTCGACAATGCCATATTATGCTGCCTCCCAGTTAACACCATCGCCCCAAGCCAAAAACAGATCACCTTCACCGAGGAAGATAAGAATGGAGTGGTTTTCCCGAACTGGGACCCACTAGTAATCTCAGCCCCAAATAATGGGGGCTCTGGTCCATCATATCTATTGGGGTTATACTGGAAAGTATGCTTTTACTTTGTATAACCAAACTGAATTTCTGTTTTATTTACTGAAATAAATTATTTATCACTAATGTTTTAAATATCATTGAATGTTACATATATTTACTGCATAATTGTTCAATAAATAGTACGTGTTACATTGTAGTTAATTTAGTGATACCAGATCACAGAAAATTAAATTAACAGTCCCTTGTAACTAAAAGTATGTTGTTCACGACCTAGATGGAAATGAACAATCCATCGTGAAAGGTTGAAGTGTAAGACTCAGATTGACTTGTCTTGACCAAGAGATTACACTAGTGCATGACTGATGCACTGAATAGGACCTACAGAAGGATAAATTCTTCAGCACTGAATTAGGAAGAATTAGACCTCAGTGGTTCGTTATTTCTTAATCTTCGTCCCTTAAATAGGATCGTGTGTGGTTAGTAATTATTTCTTTGACTTATGACGGGTAGAGAATCAATGAGATTCAATACTTTATATCTTGGGTAATATTATTGGTCACATGCGATTGCTAAGATTTAATACGAAGAATCGTGTGCAAGTACGCTTGTTCGATTTGCCCCCTTGGAAGGTTCATAAGATTTATCATACCAAATCTTACAAGTGGAATTAGTTTCCGGTATGGATAATAATGTTGAACCGTTCCTTGACCAAGGACAACAGATATTAATTAATGGAAAACTATTTCAGTGGTTTGAATTAATTAATGGGCTAGATAATCTTAAACAAGGGAAATAATAACCGAGAGCCATATTAACAGTAATATGGGTTAAGATGGATAAAGCAATATTAATTATGTAGTGAGATTAATTAATATTTATGGACTTGAATAATATTGTGGCTCAATATTAGATATTCAAAGTCCATTAGAAGGTCCAATTTTAATTCTCCTAAAGGCCCCTCAAGTAACTCAAACATAATGTCCAATAACTGAAAAAGATGTTTAAAATAAAATAAATTATTGTTGCTAATTTTTTCATAATTTTCGAAAATCATTGAAGGAAGAAAGAGAAAAGATTTTCTTGATTTTCTTGGAAAGATTTTATGGAATATGTATTCTTGGAATACAAGATTATCCCATAAATTCAAGAAAAGTCAAAGATCCTATTTCTTCCCTATTTAATGTGATATTTTTGAAAATCCCTTAATATAGGGTGTTGGGATTTTTGTGGAATATTTTAAATATGGAGAAAAGAATATATTGGATATATTCAAGATTTCTTGGAGAGCAAGAAAAAGATTTTCCCATCTTATTCCTAGGGCAAAAATCGGTCATCCCTTGTATTATAAATAGGGGATGTTTTTTTCATCCCCAAGTGCAATTCCATGTGTTGGAAAAATTAGAAATCCACAAAGGTGGTGCAACATAATCTTATTTTTCCCTTTTGTTAAATTGTTCGCGAGTTCCTACCACCGGATTGCTGAACAAGGATAAGGGAATACTTGAGAAGGTCTTTTGGTGTGTTCGTGTGAATGGGATCCATCTTCTCTCAATTTGTCACTCACGAGAGGTTAGTTCACGTAAACCCGTAGCAATTCCGCATGAGTAGGATTTATGTGAATTGTTTATATGCATGATTTGTTGTTGAATTATTATTTGAATTAATATAGGATTAATTCATGCTAGTAATAATTATTAGAATTAAATTTATATTTAAATATTCATCCCGAATAGATCCGGACAATTAATTCCCCAACACCGGTATCGAGCCTCGGTTTTGCTCGAAGTTTTAATTGTAATTTAATTAGTTTTCATTAAATTTGAAATGGATAGTAGAATTGCTAGATCTTTTTGCGTATACAATTGTCATGGTATTTGATGAATGTTTATATTTATGCATACATATAAATTGTGGTTTTAATTGATTCGCTCGAATTGCTTTTGCCGCGGAGAAAATCCACGAAAGTAGATTATGATTTATTTGATTTGATCAATGTAATAGATTAGTTCAGATCTAGGTTTATTTATTTTTATAAATAAATTGTAACCAGACGAGAACGAAGACGAAGAATTAAAACCGGCGATCATGCCCAGACGACGTG
The DNA here is from genome assembly GCA_037126765.1 of Stenogyne calaminthoides. Classification (NCBI taxonomy): domain Eukaryota; kingdom Viridiplantae; phylum Streptophyta; class Magnoliopsida; order Lamiales; family Lamiaceae; genus Stenogyne; species Stenogyne calaminthoides. The sequence goes on from JBBCBC010000019.1 coordinate 32,272,059, forward strand.
GACAAGGCACGGCGTAAAGCGGACGCCAGACGGGTCAGCCGAGAGGCGCTTAAGACGCGGTGTAGTTCCAGTGTGGCCGCCGAGCACCGGCGCGAGATTGGCGGAGAGGCGCTTTGCCCGGGCGCGAGCACAAGGCATGACACGAGCACGGCACGGGCGCAAGTTCGCATGGCCGAAAGCACCGTGACGGGGGGCGTACACAACAGCCAAAAAGAAGCGGCGGCGATGGATACAGCAGGCACAGAAGTCACAGAAGCGGATCCGGATGCATTGCCGAAAGTCTTTGCTTAGTGATGGCGGATGGCGGGATGACGAAGAGCGGGCGGCGCAAGACGAGCGGATCATGTTCCGGACCGTGAGCTACCAAATGCTGGATGTCGTTTCGGACCTAGACGGAGGATATTTTAAGGAACATGTTGCGGTCGGTGGGAGTTTTTCGAGACGAACGATGAAGACTATGAAGACGATTTCTCAAGATCAAGACACGACAAAAATTAACCGTGACAATTGGATATATGTGCCCAATGTGTTTAATTTTTTGTTTTGATATTTTGCATTATTTTATGCTTATTTAAATTGTGTTTAAATATGCGATGCATGAGAAAATGTTTTGAAAAATCTCACCTTCGAAAATTACTAAGTATGTTTAAATAATTAATTGGCAATTTTATTCCGGATAATAAAATTGAATTAATTTTGACCTCCATGATTTATTTATTTGTGGATTCTTTTGGAGATATTCCCCCCACGGGACGGCCAAAAGATAGATTTCACATGAATAAATTTCGAAGGGATGATTGTGGGTTATTATTAGTGGCGACGATGACCCTCCCCACGAGGCTCATTCAAAACAAAATAATAATTATGTATTTAATAATGATTTTTACTTAGATATAAAATTGATATGCATATACTTCCCCGAAGTCCCTGTCAATTTTATATTGGTCAAGTTGGAGCCAACTATTAATCTGGATGTTAAAGGTTTGTAACTGTTTTCTTGTTTGTAACCTGCTTGAATGTGTTTAAATAATGACTCACCCCACGTGGCTTATTTAAACTGTTTTGAGATGTTGGCTGATGCCATGTTCATATTTTTTTTGAGATTTTAATATGATACATGTGATCGAACCTTGTGATATGTTTGTGCTTATACAAATTGTTATTTATTTCAGTTCAACATGTCGCAACCATTTAATTCACTGTTCAATATACTTAAAGACAATTTGCTTACTGGTAAAAACTTTGTTGATTGGAGTCGTAAACTTATTATTGTCCTCACTGCACAAAGCCATAACTGGGTTCTCACTACACCTAAACCAGAAAAGCCAAATGATGAGTCAACTAAAGCGGTTAAGAAAGAGTATGCTGACTGGGAGCGTTCCAATGAAATGGCAAAGTGTACCATCTTGGCTTCAATGTCAGATGTGCTGCAACACCAACACCAAAACGTTGAGACAGCTGCAGACATCATGACTAGTCTTAAAGCGATGTTTCAACATCAGAACCGTGTGGCTCGTCAGATCACCATGAGGGACTTGCTCTCTATGAAAATGGTGGAGGGAATGCCCGTAAGGGAGCACGTTCTCCAGATGATGTCTCACCTTAACAAGCTTGAGGTGCTTGGCACTGAATACGACATCGAGACCCAAATCAATTTCATGCTCCACTCTCTGCCGAAAAGTTTTGAACAGTTCAGGCTGAACTACCAAATGAACAATCAGAAGTTCTCGATGCCTGACCTGTTGCAAGCTTTAGTCTCGGAAGAGGCAATATTGGGGCAAAAGAGTCAAGCCTTGGTGGCAAATGGACCTTCTTCTTCTTCTAGGCCAAAGGGTGGTAAGAACAAGAAAAAGGATAAAAGCCACAAGCAAGTGAACTCAAGTGTTGCCAAGGGCAAAGAAAAGGTGAAGGGAGGTGGAGGAGTGAGTAAACCAACTAAGGGGAAGTGCTTCAACTGCGGTGAAAAAGGACATTGGAGGTCAGCCTGTTCCAAACCCAAAAGGAATGGAAAGAAAGGTAATTCTCACGCACTAGTTGTTGAAACTTGTTTAGCGGCGTATGCCTCCCATTTATGGGTGGTGGATACGGGGTCCACTGATCATGTTTGTTTCACTTTACAGGGGTTCAAGCGGACCCGGAAACTTAGTGGGAGTGAGATCCTCATCACACTGGGTGATGCTACGAGAGTGGCAGCTGAAGCAGTGAGAGAAGTGCACCTGTCTTTTGAAGATAAAGTTTTAATTTTAAGAGATGTTCTTTACGTTCCTAGTTTTAGAAAGAATTTAATTTTGGTTTCTAAACTTTACCTTGATGGATATTCGGTTACTTTTGACAAAGTTGTTACCATTTCTCTTTATGATAAATTTATCTGTCATGGAACGTTGTCGAATAATCTCTATACAATTAACTGTGCACACCACTCACGAAATGCATCCTATAACACATCAACTGTTTCCGATAAAAGAAAAAGTTCATCAGACGTGAACGAGACACTTCTATGGCATCTCAGATTGAGATATATTAATCCAAAAAGGATTCAATGGTTGGTAGAAGATGGTTCATTGGAGTCTCTCCGGGTTGAACCAATCCCAACTTGCGAATCATGTTTGTAGGGTAAAATGACCAAGAGGACATTCAGAGCCAAGGGGAATAGAGCCAAAGAAGTGTTAGAAATCGTTCACACAGACGTATGTGGTCCAATGTCAGTCAAAGAAAGAGGAGATTATGAGTATTTCGTCACCTTTATTGATGATTACTCAAGGTACGACTACATTTTCCTTATGAAGCATAAATCTGAGACCTTTGACAAATTCAAAGAATTTAAGGCTCAAGCAGAAAATCATAGGGAAAAACGTATCAAGTCTCTACGATCTGATCGTGGAGGCGAGTATCTCAGCGATGAGTTTTTGAACTACTTGTCAGATGAAGGGATTGTATCCCAGCTAACTGCACCCGGAACCCCTCAACAAAACGTGGTTGCAGAGCGAAGAAACATAACTCTTTTAGAAATGATTAGATCAATGATGAGTTATGCGGATCTACCCAAGTAGTTCTGGGGTCATGCCTTGGAAACAACGGCTTATATTCTGAACTTGGTGCCATCCAAATCGGTTCCCAAAACTCCCAAAGAATTGTGGACCGGGCGCAAGCTCAGTTTGAGACACATGAGAATTTGGGGGTGTCCGGCCTACGTGTTGGACAAGGAAGCCAGAAAATTGGATCCTCGATCAGAATTAAGGCTGTTTGTAGGATACCCCGATGGAACAAAAGGGTGTATGTTCTATGGTCCCGAAGATCAAAAGGTGGTAATAAGCACCCACTTTAAATTTTTGGAGGACGACTATATGAACGAAAGAAAGCCCAGAAGTGAGATTACCTTAAATGAGCTAAGGGGGCTAACCTCAGTGCCAACTGTACAAGATGACATACCAAATGACACACTTACACAACCGGAACCTCTTCGTAGCGGGAGGGTTATAAGATAACCTGAGAGATTCATGGGGGTAGGAGAGTTCTCGAACTTAGTCCCCAGTCAAGATGAGTCAGACCCATGGACTTACGACGAGGCAATCCAAGACAAGGATGCGGTTTCTTGGCAAACAACAATGGAAACAGAAATGGATTCTATGGATCATAACAGAGTGTGGGAGCTAGTCGAACCACTTAATGGGGTCAAACCCATTGGTTGCAAGTGGGTATACAAGAGGAAAAGAGGACCGGATGGGAAGGTGGAAACCTTCAAGGCAAGGCTTGTGGCGAAAGGTTATACTCAGAAAGAAGGGATCGACTATGAGGAAACCTTTTCACCTGTAGCAATGCTCAAGTCCATCTGAATTCTCTTGTCGATTGTTGCGCATCTCGACTTTGAAATCTGGCAAATGGATGTCAAGACGGCTTTCCTTAATGGAAGTCTTGAAGAGGAAATCTATATGCAACAACCCCAAGGCTTCATTGAAAAAGGCCAAGAACACCTAGTTTGTAAGCTCAAGAAGTCCATTTATGGACTCAAACAAGCATCCAGAGCTTGGAACCAATTTTTTGATCAAGTAATAAAGTCTTATTTATTTGATCAAAACAAGTACGAAAGTTGTGTGTACAAGAAGCGTGTCGGAACTGCATTGGTATTCTTAGTACTATACGTAGATGACATTCTGCTCATCGGGGACGATGTAAAGGTGTTGTCAGACGTAAGGGCATGGCTTTCAAAACAGTTTGATATGAAGGACTTAGGGGAAGCCGGGCACATCCTTGGGATCAAGATCACTCGAGATCGCACGAAAATGATGATAGGCTTATCGCAAGCTTCATATATAGACACTGTCTTGAAGCGATTCAGCATGAAGGATTCCAAGAAAGGCTTCGTACCTTTCAGACATGGAATTTATCTATCCAAGAAAATGTGCCCTAAGACACAAAAAGAGATAAATGACATGAAATACATTCCTTATGCTTCGGCTGTCGGAAGCCTTATGTATGCAATGATGTGCACGAGACCAGATATCTGCTTTGCCGTTGGCATGGTGGCAAGATATCAAAGTAATCCGGGAAAAGAGCATTGGATGGCAGTTAAGAACATTCTGAAGTATCTGAAAAGAACTCGAGATAGAATGTTAGTTTATCAGTCAGATAGTCTAATCCCCATCGGTTACATGGACTCGGATTTCCAATCAAACTTAGATTCCAGAAAATCTACCCCCGGTAGTGTGTTTTGCATGGGGGGAGGAGCCATGACATGGAGAAGCGTTAAGCAGAAATGCATCGCCGATTCTACCATGGAAGCCGAATACGTAGTTGCTTGCGAGGCAGCGAAAGAAGCGGTTTGACTCAAGAACTTCCTAGTGGACTTGGATGTAGTTCCGAATTTGCCCAGCACAATCACTGTTTACTGTGACAATGCCGGAGCAGTTGCAAATTCAAGGGAACCAATAGCCCACAAGGTCAGCAAACACATTGAAAGGAAATATCATCTTATACGAGAAATTGTTAAGAGAGGAGATATAGAGGTGACAAAGATCGCGTCAGAAGACAACCTAGCAGATCCATTCACAAAGGGTCTGCCTCATAACACATTCGAGAGACATGTGGAAGGAATGGGTGTCAAGACCATTGCCAATCTGCTTTGAGTATAAGTGGGATATATTATTAGGTTCGTGTAGGTGACATTAGATATCATGCATTAGGAACTACACGAGATATGCTGTAGTATACTTAAAAGCAGACTTTGAGTATAAGTGGGAGATTGTTGGGGTTATACTGGAAATTATGCTTTTACTTTGTATAACCAAACTGAATTTTTGTCTTATTTACTGAAATAAATTATTTATCACTGATGCTTTAAATATCATTGAATGTTACATATATTTACTGCATAATTGTTCAATAAATAGTACGTGTTACATTGTAGTTAATTTAGTGATACCAGATCGCAGAAGATTAAATTAACAGTCCCTTGTAACTAAAAGTACGCTATTCACGACCTAGATGGAAATGAACAATCCATCGTGAAAGGTTGAAGTGAAGGCTCAGATTGGCTTGTCTTGACCAAGAGATTACACTAGTGCATGACTGATGCACTGAATAGAACCCACATGAGGATAAATTCTTCAGCACTAATTTAGGAAGAATTATACCTCTGTGGTTCGTTATTTCTTAATCTTCATCCCTTAAATAAGATCGTGTGTGGTTAGTAATTATTGCTTTGACTTATGACGGGTAGAGAATCAATGAGATTCAATACTTTATATCTTGGGCAATATTATTGGTCACATGCGATTGCTAAGATTTAATACGAAGAATCGTGTGCAAGTACGCTTGTTCGATTTGCCCCCTTTGGGAGGTTCATAAGATTTATCATACCAAATCTTGCAAGTAGAATTAGTTTCCGGTATGGATAATAATGTTGAACCGCTCCTTGACCAAGGACAAAAGATATTAATTAATGGAAAGCTATTTCAGTGGCTTGAATTAATTAATGCCCTATCTAAGCCGACTATCAGGTTGCATACCTCGCCCAAAGTCGAAAATCAAGTCGCAAAGATTATCAATTAACAGATCATTCATCACCTTTTATTATCCAAGTTCTCAAGAAAACAAAATACACGAAGTCATCGACCTCAAAGTGTTCAAAGAAATAAACAAGCATTCGAAAGAAGAAGCAAGAAAAGTACAAAGAAAAGCGACATCGGTTCCATTAACAAACGCCCGAAGGCACCAAAAAATTACACCACCCCGAAGGGCAACCAAACCACTTAAAACCTGGCGATTGCACAGAACGCCCGAAGGCAAATGACATACTGCCGCAGAAAAAACTAACCAGAAGATCAGCTAGGCGGAGCATCCGAGGACCCCTCAATAGGGTTGGTAAACACATTTTGTCCGACCTCGGGAATCTCAACGCCAGGCTGATTTCCCGCATCAACTCCACTTCCTTCGCCAACGACCTCACCACGGCCTCCATCTTGTTCTCCCCCCGCCTCTTCGTTCAGCAACCCGAGGAGTTCCTCGGGATCGTAAAGGTTGGCACTGGGGGGAGAAAGCTGAAATCGACACCATAGGCAGCAAGGTCCTTAATGGGAAGATCTTCCTTTTCCCCGACCGGATTATTGCGCATGTAAGCGACAAGCTGCTCTTTCATGGCATCTCGGGTCGCCAGCTCGATGACAGGCCCAAACAACATTGGAAAAAGAATGAATATACGCCATGTTCGAAGCATGGTGGCGTTCCAGTTTGATAGTGACATGATGGTCATGAACCTCAGCTTCCAGCCGGCAACACCGGTCCTCCAACTCGGTCATCTTGTCCATGCAATCCTTCACATTTTTGTCTCGGAGGTCGAGATCCTTTTTCATCTGTGAGATTTTGCTCCCCATGTCATCTCGCTCCTGGACTACCTCCTTCAACTTCCCCTCGGATGTAAGTTTAGCAAAGATAACAGCCTCCCTTTGACGAGCTTGCCAAATCCTCCCTCATCGTCGAATAGGCCGCCTCAGCTTTCAACGCCTGGATCTTCGCCCTGCCGTACTGCTCCCGGCTCCTCTCAAAGAAGGCTAGGGAGCGACACATATGAGAGATCCCCGAGGTCAGATTCTCGGAGAAGTGCTGGGTATGGGCCTCTTCATGGAGATCCAAAGTCCAGGACTTCGGGGCATCAATGACGATCTGGCAGAGATAGGAAGGTTGGACATCATTGGTGGCAGGATCCCACAACCATAGAAAGTTAAGGGTTGCCTCCCCTCGAAAGACCCCATCGTCCAACTTATACCTGCAAGGTAACCACGCATGAGCACACGCCCCCTTTTCGGCTTAATAAAGATAAAGTGATAATGTAACAAAGAAAAGACTCACCGACGGTGGAAGTCCGGGTTCCAACCTAGGAAGGTGCGAGCCTCGACCTCGCGATCCCGGCATTGGGTGATCTCGAAAATCGTATTCGGGTTCCCCGCGGAACCCGATAGCACCACCTTCCCACTCGGGGGAGTTCCGGAGAACATCCATGTCCACGGACGCCCGGATCTACTTCGGGGAACTCCCCCCAAATGCCCGCACCTCGTTGGCCAACCTCTTCTGACCTCGCCCTGGAGCGGTAGCCTTAACTTTCGGGGGCGGAGTCTCAGTGGCCCCACTTTGAGCATCTTTCTTCTTCTATTCCGACTGTTGCCGCGAAAGGGCCAGAGCCCGTGCAACCTTCTCGCGCATATCCTCGGAGTTTAAGTTCTACATCTCGTCAAGAACTTTGGCGGAGTTGAAGTGTATGGGCTCTATGAAAGAAACTGGAGGCAGAAGGAAAATCAGACCATTAAATGAAAAGATAGATAATCAGGACATGCCGAATAAACATCCAGATTACTTACCAGGAATATCGGCGTCTAGCGAAGAGCGAGGTGGAACAGTCAAACCAGCGAACTCCAAACACTTCAATCGTTGAAGAACGACTAGAGATCGCTCGTCGGGATCGATCAGACACACCTAGATCAGCCAAACAAGGAAGGGAATCGACAGCTCGGAGGTCTTGGAATTCTTGGGGGCTGCAATGAGGAAAAAGAGTTAAATCAGTATAATAAGAGAAGGCAAATTCAAAGAGCTTACGTTTAAAAGTCATATAATCGCGAGGTATCTCGCGATATACGAGCACACCAAGGGCAAAGACAAGACTTTGCCAAGCTCCCCCTACCAATCACCACTTCTCCTTCCAGTCTTGAACTTTGTTCGGAAGGTCCCCAACCAATTTCATGTGGGGACGAGCCTTCACATAGTGTACCCCCGACCTTCCCTCCACTTCGCCAGCGAGATGAGAGAGTTTATTTCCTTAACCGAAGGAAATGCCGTGGTTGAACGCGACCAAATAGCGACATGAGCCTGATAATTGTACTCCACCCATTTGGGGCAATTTGAGTCGGAGCCAGACCCCAGAACCACAGCAGCGAGGTGATGACAGGATGGAGCGGGAAGCAGAGTCCTGCCTTCATCGTATCATAATTCATTGCCACACAACCGTCAGGCACCTGATCAACAAAATTGACATCGCGTTCGGGAACCCAGAAGTGCACATCGCTGGGAACTTGGAACCTATCTCGCCACACAAAGAGATCAGCCTCGGTCATGGTACTATTTACATCCTTCACAGCAAACGTACTATCTTCTCGAACCCGGGTCGGTCGGGGAACCACTCCACGAGAACGCACCAAGTCGCCCTGAAGCCTCAGCCGGCGATCGACTTCATCGACCTCATTATCTTCACTTGGGATATTAGGGATGACCTCGTCTGAAAGAGAATCAAACTCGGCAGGGTCTATCATCTCGGTGGTCTCATCGACATCACTGTTTCCCACCTCCTCCACCTCAGGCTCTGCAGGCTCAGCGTCACGGTTTTGAGGCTCCTTCGTCGCACGGCGACGCAAACGGCGCCGCCTTTTGGACGTAAATTCGCCGCGGATCGGCATGGGTACCTCACTAACTGTCTCGGAAGAGACATCAACCATGGATGGATCCCTCCCACCGCGGCCATGCTGCCGGCGGATCACTATAGAGAGGGCGGAACTACCCGCCATGCTTCCCGACGGACTGAGATCTCCAGAAGCCATTGACGAAGGAATGGAGATGTAAAAGAAGGAAGAAGAAATTAGAGGATTACCTGATGAACGGGTGCCAGATTTACGCACAGGAAGAAATCACCGGAGCTATAAGGGAGATTTGGCGAGTTTGAAAGGCGAAAAGTGAAGAATGAGAGAAATGAGGGGTATTTATAGAGGATTTCTATGGCGCAGGTGATTGGACCGCGACCCTTCAGGTCCGGCGCGTGGGCGTCAAGCGCCATCATTACCTACTATGAGTAGGCGCGACAGTCGAGGCGAACAACCGTCACTTCAGCGATTTCCAAGACAACGTTCATGCGTACCCAAGAAGCTTCCAAACCTCGCACCTCGCATTGACAGCCGAAAAATGTAGCTCATCCCCCTTGGCAAGTATAGGCGAACGAGCTAGGGGCTATTGTTGTGTGCCTGGACCGCGAGGTCGTGCCCGACCGGAAATAGACCGGAGAGCCAAACCAAATTCTACACAAGTATAACATCTTGCTAAGGAAAGCCAAGCCGAAGCTCATTGAGCATGAATACGAGACTTAGATGCACCTCGCGGGTCGCAGGCTAAAAATAGTACGAAGTACTATGATTGGACCCGTGACAGGCGAACAGCGCCGAAGATCTTACTTAAGTATTGCCCTAACCAGAGATCTGTCAGTAAAGGACGGTAATGATGGGTAGCTAGGAGTACTTAAAAGGCTAAAGCCCTGATTATCCGGATCTGTCTTGGGCGACCTCCGACCTGAGTCACATCAATCTTGTAATATTTAATGTTTTGCAGAGTCACTTTCGGCTCCTTGTACTTGTAACCCGGGAGAGTGAGCTCCATTCTCCCAAACCCTATATATATGGGTCATTTATGACCAAAAACACGAGAAAATTCAAGATTATACCAAAACTCTTGCAAATTTATTACTCAAACACTTATTCTCTCAAACCATCTCATAACATAAATGCAATCTACTTTTCACATTTATTGTTTGTGTCACTAAGATCATCAAGCCACATCATTAAGCCTTAGCCCATATATTTTAGTACACAACAGTACATAATGATTTTGATTCAGAAACCAACATGCAGGCAAAATAAGAAGTAACATATCAAATTGATAAACCTAAGGAGATGACCAGTACTAAACACCTCACGACTTTATCAAAAGGTATTTCTCAGCTACTCAACTCTCAACTGAGGCTAAACTTCCAATGTAGATACCAAAATGATATTTCAATAACCGGTGGAAACATAAAAAAAAAACACAATGACATTATGTAGATAATAAGTTTGATTCAGAAACCATGATTCAGAAACCAACATAGTCATATAGGCAAGATAAGAAGTAAGATGCCAAATTGATAAACCTAAGGAGATGACTACACTCCCTACTAAACACCTCACAACATTATCCAAAGATATTGGTTTGCTACTCAATCGAGGCTAAACTTTCAATGTAGACACCCACACATCTAAGACTATCAAACGAACCTCGGCCAATTATCTGGGGATGCCTAAACACATCACATTTCGGATTGTAAATCAATATACTTGAACTACTCTTCAGTAAATCTCTCCCATTTGAAGTTATAATCATTTTACTTGAACTATACTTGAGTAAAACTTTCCCATTTGAATCTATGGCGAGTGGGATGACCAGTGGGTTCGGAATTCACGATAATAAGGATGCATATAGTTCCGAATAGTAACCACTTTACACCAAGACTCTTTCACCCCGTACTCATTCATAATCCAAATATCTAAGGCCCCGTTTGGACAGGAAATTCAGGCACTAAGGCATCCCCTACCACTCCTAGACTACAGTAAACTCCGTTCGCATAACTTGGAAGCTCAACCACTCCATAAACACAGCTATTCAAGTCGAATGCAACAATATTTAAGGCATCCCTCGTGCACCAATGAAGCTTCCGATTAACGCATAAACCAGCTTGATCAAGTGGATACAAATCCATTTCCTCAATATCTTTCCACGAATTACTCCTTAAACTATAAACCGTAGCACTAACAAGTCTATTTGCAATACTTTCACGAGGCTCCACTGCCACTCCTAAAACCTTGTAATCATCGCTCAATTCATCGAACCCTAACCCGTATTTTTTTATGATTCTGTCTCCTGTTTTATTGTTAAAATCAGGCAAATTCTTGAACTTTTTTGTGGCGGGGTTCCACAAGATAAAGTTGTCCGGATCTAGAAGAATACAAACAAGACCATTACAGCAACCCACAAAAGATATCAGCAGAAATTGGAACAGTAAGTGGCTTATTGAACAACGATTGCACAGAACATTGACTAAATCCTTCAATAGTTTTAAAAAGGAATCTATGGTGGGCAAGTTCTAAGCTTTTAATTTAATTTTTGAGGTGCGCTTTCATGAATCTTTTGCTGCCAATTAAAGAGCACCATGATTTAGCAACACATCTAAATTGCAACAGCGATTTTACTGGGAGTCTCGACAATATATTTTCGATAATAACTTCTTCAGGAAGACGGGAAGTTTCTTCATCGCAGTGGAGATCATTTTTTTCTGGATTGAGGTTCACTTCTACTTCCCATTTCCGATATATAGAGAGAAAATTTAGGGTTTGTGTGACGTTTTGATTTGTGAATGAAACAGCAAAACCCCAAATTTTCTTTTTTAAAGTAGACTATATGTGTGTTTTGAATCAATAAAAATAACCTTTAAAAGCACTTATTTTTAAAGTTATCTTTCACAATTTTTGGAAAAAAATGATTTTAAAAGCTAGTTTTTAGACTTTCAAAACACACCCTATATATTTCTTGGTTTTTTTTTTAATCTCCCGTAATTTGAAAATGCTTCCTTTTGGGCAAGAAATTTGTATTGCTCTCAATTTTTTCGAATTCGGATATTTGTTGAACAACAGAAAACTCATGAGTATATGGGGATGTTTTTAAAAACTTATAAGTGATTATAGTCATATAGAATTGTGTGAAAAAATAATTTGAATTGTTTTATCACTGCTACACATTTGAGCTTGCATAACAACTTGGACAAACCCCTTTTTAAAACAAAATTTCCAAGTAACAACTTGGAGAGCGGTGTTATAAAAAAAAAAAAAAAAGACAGCGGTTTGAAAACCGCTGTCCAAGAATAAACCTTGGACGGCGGTTTCAAACCATTGTCTAATACTACTTGCACAAATGATTTACTAATCATTTGTCTAAGAATATTTTGGACAATGTTAATAACCATTTTTTTTTTTTATATATATATATGAACCGAGACCTAGCTCAACCGCTGTCTTTTTTATATATATATATATATGAACCAAGACCTAGCTCGAGACTTCATTTCTTTCTCTCCAATTTCTTCTCCCCAAAATCGCCACTAAAAAACCGAAGACCAAATCGCCAGTGCCGCGTTGGTTTCCCTTCAACTAAATCGCCATTTGTCATGGGTTGACTGCTAGCTTGGTAAATCGGCTTCTCCCTCTCCCCAAATCGTCGCGCCCTCCTCTCTCTCTCCCATCATTAATCCTCCCCCCTCCCTGCCCCGCCCTCGCATCCATAACACTTAGTTGGTACAAAGTGGATTGTGCAATCTTTAATTTTACTTTTTTTCAAGCTTTAGCTTTATTCATATTGCATATTTCAGATTGAACATTATAAATATGATTATACGATTGAATTGAACATTAATATATGAGTAAGTCAATATAACGTGTGTTAAAAAAAAAAATCAAATGAATAGTCTTCCATGAAATATTTTATATGCAATATCTAATCGATTATAAGAAAAGTGGGGCACAAAATAAATATAAATATAAAATGGGGCCTCAACTCAAGTCAGATTTCCATTGAATTTTTCAAGTTTTTAGCTTTATTCATATTATATATGTTGCTTTTGTTGTTGTTTTTTGAACCTGAACTAATCTTGTTGTTTATAACACTTAGTTAATTTTGTTTATATTATATATGTTGCTCTTTTGTTTTTAATTTGAAATATTATATTTTGCTCCATAACACTTAGTTGCTCTTGTTGTTTATATTTATCGGGTCTACTTCGTAAGACAATGTCATTCAAGCCTAATACACATGTGTTCATAGTATAAGAGTATGCTATCAACCCAAATTTTAATTTATAAGTAGATGACGCAGATGTAACTTATAAGTAGATGTATCATGTATCTTTTGCATAGATAGTTCTTATCATGTATGAAACATCCGGTTGTGAATATTGTTTGTTTTTTGTTTATTAAATATTGTTTTTTTACGCTTTACGAGGATCATGTCTCGTTTGCCATATCCCTGAGATGATGGAGATTATGATGGAGATCATGGCAAGATATGATCATGGTGCATATGATGACTTGAGAGAGTGTGACACCGATGCTTCCACCACCACCAAACAGCCTCGGGGAGAAAAGCGACTCGGGGGTATAGTTACAATGTCATCTATTAAGAGAGCTCAGAAGTGAGGAAAACACTTCGTAATTTTATTACAATTGAGCAGTTTGAAATCGATAAATATATTGATTGATCGTTGAACCTAATTAAATACTATGTTATTGCGTATTATCGTTCAATGAGTTTGGACAGCAATAGGAAAAGAGAGTGAGTCGTTGTCCTTCTACATTCGAGTCTTTGCCGGGAGCGTGATCCCTATCGTCTCGCTACCAACGATCGGGCGTAATCCCAAACCGACTCGCTTTGAAGGAAAGATTATGGGGACGAGCTTACGGTATGTTAATTATATATTTATTGAAAGTTGTAGTATGACCCTTAAATTTACTAAATTGTTATGTTATATCAGATAGACTACCTTCAGAGGTCTTGACCTCACAAAGAAGAAAAACAAATATTGTCGCAAGTCGGCCTTTATCGCCAAGAATTTCCGGACTTGGTTGAGAAGTAACACACGAGATCCAGGAACCGGTCTTTACTCGGCTAGTCAGTCCCTCCTCACAGATCGTAATAACCCTATGGTGGCTCCATCTTTGGGAGAGTTTGTGAAAGAGCAATGGAGGATGATTTCGGGTAAAATTGATCAATGTCATTTCCTCAATTTCTAATGCCCTAAGTTTTTTCAAGTGTTTATCATATTTCTATTATCTTTGTAGGATCGAAGCAAAAAAAAAAAAATCGCGTTCAAGCCAAGTCGATAGAGGCGCGATATCGTGGATCCAACAAAGGTTATGCATTTAATAAGAGAAAATATGGTGAGATCAAAATCCTAACTTTTAATTTTTTTTTATATATTCACTTTTAATATATCTAATAAAGGGACACGTTCATCACTATCGTAGAAAAGAGGAAAAGAAAAAATTTGGAGAGAGTGAGCCTATTGTTACCCGCTTCGACTTATTTCGCAGACTACCGAGAAAGCGGTCGAGACGGAAATATTCACGATCCCAATGCACAACGATCATCGAAAAGTGGTAATCTATCCATTAATTTATATTTCAATTAAAAACTATTATTTATAAACAAATAATTAAATAATAATCTTTTATTTTTGTGATTCAGAGGCGTCTATCTCGCACCATGACGCTCGATGACATTCGCATGATCGCCCCGATGATCCGTTTGGATGGGCTATGGGTCACTGCGAGCATCCCTACCGCCACGGAGTGTCGAATACGGCGTGATTTGAAGACATCTTTAAGAATGGCACCGGTCTTCAAGCCATGAATATGGTGGGTATACTAACTTAACGGGTTGCCAAGTTGGCAAAGATGTGGAACGCTTTGAGGTCCGAGAAAAGATCGAGCCACGGAATGTCGCCGAGTGGAGCAAGTTGTGAACATAGTGTCATTAATGCTATGTTTTCGCCTAACCCTGGGACGATTTTATCGAGGCACTTCAAAACGCCTCACACGTATCAAATATGCATGTCTCACATTTGTTTTAATTAAAGACTAGTGTATCAAAATTTTCTAACTAAATATCTTATTCAATGTACCAACGACCTTTTGCTACACCAGATCCGGAGGATCCCGACGGTTGGTGGCCACAGCTCGTTGATAGCTCCCATGGAATGATTCATGGTTATCCCATCACTCCCCGGTTTCGTGAGGGTCACACTCGATGTACCCAGAATCGGAGAGAGGAGGATTCGGCGGTGCAAAACCAATCGATGAAGCCGGCCCAATCGGAACAAATGGTCCGCACTTCATCGAATGGCCGAAAGCAACTTGGTCTCTAAAGACCATGAGGGTAAAATATTTATTATTAAAGTTCATTATCTTATTTGTGGTTCTAAATAATATTGTAAATTAATTGAGAATCTGCCAAATCCCCACACGAGGCTAAATCGAGGGACTCCACCGCTTCTAAGACTTGGTTATCCCATATTTGGAGACTTAGATCACGATGATCATTTACGCCTAGGTGTAACCGGATGGTATCGCCTAATTCTTTCGATATCGTCACGGTTCCCATGCTTGCTCACTTTCATCGTAATACTTTCCAAGAATTCGCCGTTGAGAAACATGCTTGTGAAGTCTTGAATGACGAAGTGGTTGAGTCAAGAACCACCATAGCCCTTTACCTCGTGTATGTGTTTACTAATTCTCAATATTCACTTTCAGATAGTTTAATTTTCTTTTTAAATATTAATTAGCAGATATATGTTGGTTAAAGATATTTGGGTGAGCTATATCTCTCCCGAGATAACCGAGCAAGTGGAATGTACTCATTCGTCTCCCCCCAAGTGTGTCTTGCATAATGGGTGATAAGTGGCATGCACCATGGATGGGTTCGTTAATCACATCTTTGAATCTAACCGGGAGCGATCATCTCATTTTTTGGCTAACAAATGTGGGGTGAGTGATAAACATTTCGTTAAAATTTGTATTCATGTTTATAATATTTGCACATATATATGCTAAATTTGCGTTAATTTTAATACTCTCAATATAATATAGAACTATTGGGTCCGGGTCGCCATACACATGAATACATTAAGTGTGTATTTTATGGACCAAATTTCGTGATGGAGTTTATTCTAATCATACGATCTCGTTTCATATATGGAAGCGTAAGTTCATTTTTAATATTCTATACAATGATTTGTTTTACTTTTTAAAATTATGCATATTTAATCTATTTTTATTTTTTAATTATAATAATAATAGTGTGATGACGATGTATCGAGTCGCTTTCAGAGTCGAGGCTCAAGATCCAAAGTTAAATAAAGTGAACCTGGATTAACATTAAGGTAAATTTAATTTAGTAAATTATCAAACTAATTAATAGAAAGAAATCATAATTGTAATACGTTATTATATTGTTAATCAAAAGGTTCCGAGGCAACGAGATAATGACCATTGTGGATATTTTGTTTGTTGTTTTATAGAAGATATAATCCGCGCTTCTATAACGAACATTTCTCCCAATGTAAGTCAATTATTGATTTATTTAAATTATTATTGATTGAATAAAAATTCATACTATATTGAATGATTCGTTGTTTGCGGTTTGTCTATGAACGTGAGCTCAAGTCTTACTCTAAGAAAAAAAATCGAGAATGGAAAACGATTGGACGAGGTACCTTTACAATCGTTTTCTTATATTCATCTGATCAATATTGAGAGAATGTTGTTTGAAATATTGGTAGCATGTAATTAAATTATATATTTGTGATGATATATATCTCATGTTTTTGGTGTATTGGACGTATGTTTATGATTGTATGTTTATATATTTCGATGTTTTGGTATATATATGTGGTTTATGGTTTTATTATAGGATTTTTTGGTTTATGTTATATGGTATTGGACGTATATATAAGTTTTATTATATGGTATTGAACGATATATAAGTTTTATTATATGGTATTGGGACGTATATATAAGTTTTATTATATGGTATTAGACGATATAGTTTTATTATAGGATTTTTAAAATGTAAATTAATAATTAAAAAAAAAGTTATTGACAAAATTTTTCAAAATTGCCTATGTAAAAAAAAAAACTAATAAAAAAAATATATCATCTTGGACGGTTGATAACCGTCATCCCAATATAAAACTTCAAAAGCGGTTAAAACCACATCCCAAGTGCTTTTCTTGGACAACGGTTTTTTATCATTTATCAAGCTTGGACGGTGATGCTTGGAGAAAGCGATTATAACCATTTCTCCAAGGTCATTTTTCACAGCTGTCCAAACCCAAATGTGTATTAGTGTATTTCTCTTTTAGTAGCTTAAATAAGCTCTCATAAGCTATAAGTTATAAGCTTCAAAGAGGGTGCTTTTAGTAGCTTATTAATCTTTTTTTAAAACTTTTAATTTTTTTTGCAAACACTATCAACACTAATACACATTTGGGCTTGGACAACTGTTACTTTGAGAGCGGTTTTCAACCGCTGTCCAAGCATATACACTTGGACAGCGGTTTTTAACCGCTCTCCAACACTTTTTTTTTTTACAAAAATATTGATTTTTAGGCACGGACCCACCAAACATCTCATATATAAGCCACCAAGTCTCCTCCCAATTAATTGAGGCAATTATTCGCTCGTGGGGGGGGGAGAAACACAGACCTTGGGCGCCTAAATGGGATCAATTCCGGCACGCACTTTTTTTACATTTAATAAAATTAATTCTATATGTCCTAGAATTCGGTTTTTTTACATTTTTTTAAAAAATTCTTTATTTCAATTATCTTATTTATTAATTCAATCACACTTTTTTATATAATAATAAATTTTTTATACAAATTTAAATTAAATTATATTAAAATTATATTTTTTACTTGTTTTTTTTAAAAAGTACACTACGTACCTTTCTTTTAAACTTGTAATATTTTTCCTTCTAAACAAATAATATTTTTTTTTATCTTAATAAGTAATATTTTTCTTTAAACAAGTAATATTTTTTCTTCTAAACAAGTAATATATATATTTCTTTAAACAAGTTATACCTTTCTTTTTAAACAAGCTAGTAATATTTTTCTATTTAAACAAGTAATTCTTTTCTTTAAACAAGTAATACTTTTTCATCTAAACAAGTAATACTTTTCTTGCGTTTATTTAATGAAATTAATTCTATATGTTCTAAAAATAGTTTTTTCTTACAATTTTTTTTTAAATTCTTTATTTCAATTATCTTATTTTTTAATTCAATCACATTTTTATATAATAATTTTTTTTATATAAATTTAAATTAAATTATATTAAAATTATATTTTTTACTTGTACTTTTTTTTTAAAAAGTACTACCTTTCTTTTAAACTTGTAATAATTTTCCTTCTAAACAAGTAATATTTTTCTATCTAAATAAGTAATATTTTCCTTTAAACAAGTAATATTTTTTCATCTAAACAAGTAATACTTTTTTTTAAACAAGTTAAACCTTTCTATCTAAATAAGTAATACTTTTCTATTTAAACAAGTAATATTATGAACAAATTTTACATAAGAGTTTGTGTTAATCTCATTATATACGACGAATATTAAAAATAAATAACACGAGAATTTAAAGAATAAAATATTTGAACTGTACCTAAAAAGAATTTACAAATTAAAACAAAAAATAAAAGCTTTACCAAAAAAATAAAAAAATAAAAAATTAATTCACTTGGAGAGCGGTTATGAACCGCTGTCCAAGCTTTACCTTGGACAGCGGTTCAAAACCGCTCTCCAATTACCCTTGCACAGCGGTTATGAACCGCTGTCTAAGCTTTGATCTTGGACAGCGGTTTTTAACCGCTGTGTTTTTTTTTAATAGAACCGCTCTCCAAGGAACCACTTGGAGAGCTGTTCGAAAAAATGGCTGTCCAAGTGGAGCTCTCCAAGCTCAAATGTGTAGTAGTGTAACTTTTTTTTTTAATTTTCTTACAAACACTATCAACTTCTACTATTAATCACTTTTCCCATAATCACTAATTTTAATCACTTCTTTAAAACCATAAGTTTTTACAAACACCCCCTATATATATAGAAAAAAAACTTGTATAGACCTGGTTCAGCTATGAACTCGGTTATATAAGTATCACTGTTACATACAAAAATTTTCACTGTTATGTATAAAAATTATCACTGTTATGAACAAAAACAATTATTGTTTAGTGATTAGTGTGAAAATTGCTTGAAATTCATGTTCGTTATTAGCTTAATTCGATAGAGTTTCATGCATTTTTTATACTAAATTGGCCAATTGCATTTGATTTGAAAAAAGGTAGTGTTTTTGTTTATATTGGAGGAAATTAAGGATATTTGAAGCAAAACACGAGCCAATAGTGGAAGAAGCAAAATCGAGAAGGGAATTAAATGGGCTTACTAATTAATTTAGGAGCCCATTAAATTGCCCAACGTTATTAATCAAAGGCCATGATGAGAGGCCCAAGCTAAAGGCACTTATGTGAGAATTGATCAAAAAATGAAGAAAATGAAAGCAAGCACCTCCAATTTGGGATTTAAAGCGGCAGATTGAATTGGAGAAATACATGGGCTTTTATCCTTTATTATTTCGGCGGCCCATTTCAACCAATTGCAGCACATTAAAAAGCAGGGGGCAGCGGCACATTGGCTATTCCATTCCAGAAAAAAAAAACACGCCATTTGTTAAAATTTGAGAAGAGAGAAAAATTAGATGTTAGAGTCTGAGAGTCTCCACACAATTTTGGGAATGAGGAATGAATATTTTGACTTCAAAATTTAAGGATTTTAACCACAAGATATCTTTAAGAGTTTGATTTCTCTTATATTTTAAATATCAATTAATAGTCCATTTGATTTTTTAAGCTTTATATTTGCAAGATTTTGAGTTATAAATTAATGGGCTAGTACTCTTAGTGTCAAAATAACTACATGTTATTTTTCAAATTACCTATATCATATATGAGACCAAATTACACACATTTACTTGATTCATTTACAGGTACACCACTATTCTTGTTTATCTGTTGAGCTAGAATTTTGATATTTCAATGATATTATGTAGATAATAATTTTGATTCAGAAACCAACATAGTCAATCAGGCAAGATAAGAAGTAGCATGTCAAATTGTTAAAACTAAGGAGAAAATTGGAAAAGAATCCCTTATTGGACATCACGGTGCTCTGCAGGGGGAACTGAATACACACCCACACGGGTATGTGTGTGCATGTGCGATCTAATGGGTCCCCCCCCCCCCCCACCCCCGACACAGCTGACAGCACCGTGCTATACAATATGAGATCTACTTCCAAGAAGACTACACTACCTACTGAAAATCTCACAACATTATCCTACTCAACTCTCAACTGAGGCTAAACTTTCAACATAGACATCCACACATTTAAGACCATCAAACAAATCTCGACCAGTCATCTGGGGACGCCTAAACATATCAAGTTTCGGATTGTAAATCACTATACTTAGTAAAACTTCCCCATTCGAACCTATGGCAAGTAGGATGGGGAGTAGTAGGGTTGGAAAATCTCTATAATCAAGATACATATAGTTCGGAACAGTAACCATTTTATTACAAGACTCTTTTACCCCGTACTCTTTCATAATCCAAATATCTAAGGCCCCGTTTGGACGAGAAATTCGCGCACTAAGGCATCCCCCGACCACTCTTAGATTATAGTAAACTCCGTTTGCATAACTTGGCAGCTCAACCCCTCCATACACACACCTAATCAAGTCGAACGAAACAATATCACATTTACGGTCTTGGATACTCGTGCACCAATGAAGCTTCCCACTAACATACAATCCGGCTTCATCAAGTCGAGAAACATCCTTTTGCTAAATATCTTTCCAAGAATTACTCCATAAACTATAAACTCTACCACTAAAACGCCTACTTGCAACACTTCCACGAGGCTCCACTAGCACTACTAAAACCTTGTAATCATCGCTCAATTCATCGAATCTGAACCCGCATTTTATTATGATTCCGGACCTCATTTTACGGTTCAGTATAAATAAATTATATTTTTTAATATAATAAAATGTATGATTTCAAAATGCACCATGAGTACATGGTGCACCTGTGTTGAGGAAAATTAAATAAATGAATTGATTCTCACTCTCTCTACAAGTTCGAGCTTTTAAATGAGACGAAATTCTCTCATGATATCAGAGCTTAGGCACGCCCAGATCTTAGATTCGATTCCTGTGGACGCACTCCACCAATTTAAATTGTCCACTCGTTGAGCCTCCTCCCCAGAGAGCGGAGGCAATGATTCGATCCACAAGTGATGGGGAGTGTTGAGGAAAATTAAATAAATTGATTATTCCCGACCCTCTCTACAAGTTCGAGCTTTTAGATGAGACATAATTCTTTCAAGCTGAATGCACATGAAATTCACTCTTTTTTAATAACTATGAACAGAAATTAAGTTCACATTTTTTTTCCCAAATCAAATTATTGTCCCACTTGATTTTTTCCTAAAGAAACTAATTTGCTTTTGAGTTGGTAAATCAAGGAATCCTAAGAGGATAAGCTAAAAATATGATCCAGTCTAATATTATCTCAAGTTCTCAATTTGGGATTATAGTTAATGAAAATAGTTTTTTTTCCTTTAACTTTTTTAAATATTAATTTTCGTCCTCCTTACTTTTAAATTTTTTAAATTCGTCTTCTACTTTACTATTTTAGGATTTTTTAGTCATATGGCCAGAAATAATAGGTCATGATACCAATATTATCAGACGAAGAAAGGGAAATAATTATTTTCGTCCTTTAACTTTCACGTATTTTGATTTTTGTCCTTCAGGCTTTTAAATTTTGGAATCCATCCTCCAATTTAGACCTTTTTTATTTTTTTAGTCCTAAGGCCGACAATAATAGGTCATGGTACCGGTAATATCAGACCTGAATTTTTTTTCTTATTTGGTTAAATACGTGAACAAAAGTTGGATGAAAACTGACCATGTGCACTGCACGTAACGGGTAGAAGCGGGAGAATTGAGTGAAAAATTCGCACACTAAAATTTGTACAAAAATTGAACACACACAATTAACCTCCCAAAAAAATGCAGAAAAAATCGATGTGAAGCCAAAAGTTCTTAGTAGTGTGGCGATGAAATTAAAGATAAAAAAGAACCCCCGAAGACTAGAGATGCAATCTAGCTTATTATAAGGACCATCAAGGTAATGGTTACCCCATTTTGACCACTCATTTCCTCTTCTTCAATTTCCTTCAACATATATTTTTCATTACGTGGGCACAGAGAAACTGTAGATTTTCATTCATTACCATTACCATTAAAGAATTCGAACGAAACACCCTCTCAATCCTCAACAACAACAAAAAAAGATCCATCAAGTTCGACTAATTAAGCTATTGAGGCGATGCCAAAAACCAATTATGATAAACTCATACTTTGGAATAACTACATGTTATTTTTCAGATTACCTATATCATATATGAGACCAAATTACACACATTTACTTGATTCATTTACAGTTACACCTCTATTCTTGTTTATCCGCCGAGCTAGAATTTTGATATTGCAATGACACTATGTATATAATAATTGATGGGAATAAAGGGATATTTAAAGCTGCTGGAATCTGAATTTGTTGTGTCTGGGTATTGTGGAATTGGAAAAACGCCATCATCTTCGAGAATAGGGTGTGGGAGCCGGACAAAGTGTTAGACGAGGGGTAGAGTAGATTATGGAGCTAGTTTTCTATTAAAGAGACCTCTTTTTGTAATAGTTCTTTTAGAGATTGGATGTCAAATCCAAGTTCGATTCTAGGTTACTAATACTGTAAATGAGAGACATGTTTGGGTATCTCTTATGCCCAATTTTATTTTTTGAATAAAATTAATCTTTTACCGATAAAAAAAAAGATAATAATTTTTATTCAAAAACCAACATAGTCAAACAGGCGAGATAAAAAGTAATATGTCAAATTGATAAAACTAAGGAGAAAATTGGAAACATATCCTTTACCGGACATCATGGTGTTGTGCATGGGGATCTGTTGGATCACAAACACCCACACGGGTATGTGTGTGCGTGTGCGATCCAACGGTTCCCCCATGCATAGCACCATGTTGTACAAGAGGGGAAAAACTACACTACCTACTAAACACCTCACAACATTATCCAAAGATATTACTCAACTCTCAACTGAGGCTAAACTTTCAACGTAGACACCCACCAATTTAAGACCATTCATCTGGGGACGTTTAAACATATCAAATTTCGGATTGTAAATCACTATACTCGAACCATACTTGAGTAAAACTTCCCCATTCGAACCTATGGCGAGTGGTTTGGGGATTAGTAGGGTTGGAAAAGCACAATAATCAAGATACATATAAATCGGAACAGTAACCACTTTATCCCAAGACTCTTTCACCCCGTACTCCTTCATAATCCAAATATCGAAGGCCCCGTTTGGATGAGAAAATTGCGCACTAAGGCATCTCCCGACCACTCCTAATCTTTTGAAATCTCCGGTGGCATAACTTGGCAGCTCAACCACTCCATACACAGCTATTCAAGTCGAACGAAACAATATCACATTTACGGCACCAATGAAGCTTCCCACTAACGTGCACACCGGCTTCATCAATTAGTTTAACATCCGGTTGCTCAATATCTTTCCACGAATTACTCCTTAAACTATAAACTCTACCACTGTAGGGCACACTTGCAGAATTCCCACTAGACTCCACTAGCACTCCTAAAACCTTGTAATCATCGCTCAATTCATCGAATCCGAACCCGCATTTTATTATGAGTCCGGATCTCATTTTAATGTTAAAATCAGGCAATATTTTGAATTTTTTTGTGGCGGGGTTCCACAAGATAAAGTTTTTCCATTCTAGAAGAATACAAACAAGACCATTACAACAACCCACAAGAGAAACATACTTGCGATTGAAATCGATCCCAATATCAGCAGTAATTGTAATTGGATCAGTAAATTGCTTATTGAACAACGATTGCACAAAACATTGACTGAATCCATCAGTAGTTTCGAAAAGGATTCTACGGTGGGCGAATTCTGAGGTTTTAATTGAATTTTTGAGGTGGGCTTTCATGAATTTTTTTATGCCAATTAAAGAGCACCAAGATTTAGCAACGCACCTGAATTTCAGCACCGATTTACTGGGAGTCTCGGCAATATTTTTTCGATGATAATTTCTTCAGGAAAATGGGGAGTTTCTTCCATTTTTCTGGATTGAAGAGCGCTTCTGCTTTCCATTTCAATTTTAGGGTTCGTGCCTACACGGACGAAGCGTTTGTTTTACATTGTCAATTTTGTGATTTGTAAATAAAACTTACTGTGAGACATGCCAAGCCCATTTCTCTTATTAAAAAAAATGCAGAGCCCAATTATCGTCCAATTCATCGAATCCGAAATTCCGAACCCGTATTTCGAAATGGTCCAGCGCCTCATTCTATTGTTAAAATCATAAAAGACTATTAATTTGATAAATAATATATTTAAACACTATTAGTGAAATGTAAAATTTTGAAAAAAAGAGTGATAGTTTAATAAATTTTGGGTCTTGTTACTCACACCTACACATTTAGTAAATACACCTTTCTGTAACTTTTTTCAAAAAAATAAACATACAAAATGTCAAAACTACCCTTTCTAGGTTTCCTCCCTCACTATTATTAGTAAATACACTCCCAGTCTCCCACTAATTGAAAAAAGATGTTCTATCTTTCAATATGGGCTACCAGTACTTCCAGCCTTCAACCTTCAACCTACATAATTTTTTTTATACGATATCTCATTGTAAATCTGTGCTATTGACAATCATCGCAAGTATTTATCCCTATTTGTGCCGTTATATGCAAGGTTGGTGAATGCTCATGGTCCCGGATACACATATGTGAGTTTTCTAATTTTCTGAATTAGAATTTATTTTTTGGTGAATAAGAGAATATTTACAGTTTATATGATGTTTGTTATAAATATAGTTGTAGATTGTTTGAATAAAATGGTATGGATAGGAATAATGTTTTAGAAAAAGTGTTTCACATAGTAAAATTTCAACTCTGGTTTGCCGAAATCTATACCATATTTCAAAAATAAAGTTCGACGATTTCAAATAATTTCGAAAAAAATAGTTGAACTTATACTAAAAGTTCGAAAATAAAGTTTGAATATTTGTGTGCATTTCAAAAAATAGTTTTGAATATTATCGTTTTTTTTATAGTTTACTTTTGAAATTGTGTCAATGATTTCAATCATCGGAAGGTGATTATTGTTTTTTGTTTTTGTTTTTTGCGTCTGGTTCATTAGAATTTGGCGGACAATCAAGATTTTGGTATAAAAAATGATGAACATTTTAATGTCGAAGAAGAGTATTTTGAATTTGCTGAAGATGACCAACCTAATGAAGCTAATGCTAATGAAGTTAATGGCCAAGCTAATGATGAAGTCCTTGGTCGAAAAATTACTATGGATTATACAAGTGTCTTCATGACCATGGAGCATTTTGTGTCTCGTGATGCACTACTGAAATGGGTGCGTCGGGTAGGGAATGAGCACCAAATTGTTATCGTTATCAAGCGCTCTGACGCCGGATTTGGAAAAAAGAAGGCATGTGTATTGTTGGCTTGTGAACTTGGCGACATATACTGTTAGTTTAAGGGCAAGACAAATAAATATCGTCTACCTCTATTAGAGATAGTGGGAGTCACGTCTACGGTGTATACCGTCAGATAATATCGCCTACCAAATAGACAAATAGAAAAAATCATGCTTCATGTACCTACAGTTCGAAAAAAACTTTTGAATTTTAATACAATGTTCGAAAAAATTATTTGAATTTATGTGCATATATCGGAATTTTTTTTCGAATTTTTACATAAGAAAAAAGGATAATTCATGTTCCCACTGTTCGGAAAAAATATTCGAATTTTAATATTATTTTCGAAAAAATTATCTGAATTTATGTACATAAGTCGGAACTTTTTTTCGAATTTTTACATAAGAAAAAATGATAATTCTTGTACCTACGGTTCGGAAAAAATATTTGAATTTTAATATTATGTTCAAAAAAATTATCTGAATTTATGTGCATAAGTCGGGAAATTTTTATGAATTTCATATAATGATAAGTTGGGAATTCACATCAATGGAAACCACAATACACCTGCTGAAATTCTATCAAATCGATTAAAAAACTCCACAAAATATCCATCATTATAAAAACAACTTCAAACATAATATCCAATACAAAAACATAATCTGCATCATTTGCCTTTACTTCAGCATAAAAATATTAAAACATAAATATTCATCAAAATATCCAACATAGTTTGCATATTCTGCATTATTTGTCTTTACTTCCTCTACCCTTACCTCCACCTCCTCTTGTTCTCCATCTCCACTACCCTTACCTCCACCTCCTTTTTGTTCTAACTCCACTTCCTCTACCTACATGACCTTTACCTCTACCACCTCGTGCACTACCCTTATGCAAGGATGTCCCTGCTTCTTGTGGTCCACTAGAAGTGGTAATAATTTGTACAACAACCTGCATTGCTGCATCCAGAGTTAACACCTCATCGGACCTCCATTCCTTAACAAGATTTTGCAGTTTGGCCTTTGCCTCTTCAATCCTCTCCCATGGTTCGGTTGAATGAGCAAGCTCACGCGGAGAACCAATCCAAGAGCAAACTTAATACAGTAGGGTAACCACTGAAGAGGAACCAATCCAAGTAACCGTCAGCATAGTCCCATGGATATTTTACCTCATCACCAAGTCTTTTTTGTGTAAGCACGTGGCTCTCCCAAGTTAAGAAAAGTTGGGCCATTGCACCGTCCTTCTTAGACCCATGGATACTTATAAGAACAAATTTGAACAGAGGAAACAAAAAACAGAGGCTGAAATTCAGGAGCAAACTTACCTTTACCCATTGAGGCAGCGGCGGCGGACGAGGGTGAGAGGGAGAGCGGCGGCAGGCGAGGCGATGAATGGACGCGGGCGGTGAACGAACGGACGCGAGAGAGGCGAGGCGAGGCAAGCGGCAGAACGGATGCGGGCGGCGGACACGGTGGCGGTGAGCGGGCGATGTTCTCGCTTCAAAATTTCAATGGAGGTGTATAAGGGTTTTATTTGAAAAGTGATGAATAGAAGAGAAGAAGATGAACCGTGAATAAGGAGGAATGAATTAGGGTATTTTGAAAAATTTAGGAAAAATTAGGGGAGTGTATTTATCAATACGAGTGGTGTATTAATCCAGACGGTGTATTTACTAAAAAGATAGGTGTTAGTAATCTAAGCCATAAATTTTTTGAAAGTATTAGTCGAAAAATTAAATTTAGAGTGGATCTCATGTTCAACTGGGTGCACCGTGCATTCATAATGCATATTAGAAACATGCAGTTATATAAAACATAAATGTATAACTAAGCATGCAATTATATTCCCATATTAACAATGCACTTTTCTGTGTAAATAAGTCGCACTTTTCAACATAACAAGTTGTACGCTACTAAAATACACTATGAGTTAATTTTTTTTTTTGTTTATTTATATGAATTGGGTTTGGGAGTGATGTTTTCTTTGAAGCTGCAAGCAACAATGAACGCATCGACTACTTCCGCCGAAGATAACGGCGTCTGTGGCAGCGATTCCGACTCAAATTCCGACGATTCTCCCGATTACTACCAGCCGATATCCTCCACCGCCGACGGCGGAGGCAGCGAAGATGAAGGAGGAAATTTCTCCGATCAGGATCCAAATCCTAATTTCCATAACCTAATGAACGGTTGGGTGGAGAACGGAGTCTCAACGCTCGATTTAAGTGACGATGACAACGAAGACGAGGCTAAGGAAGAAGAAGAGGCGACGGAATCGGAGCGCGCGATCGAGAGAGCGTTCAGAGAGGATGAGAGGCGGCGCGCCGCTCCCTTGACGGCGGATAACGCCGTAAGGGTGATGTCGGCGATGCGTCAGATCTCGTTCGGCGGCGTCGCTCCTGATTGGGCGGGTCGGGTACCAGAAGATCAGTGGATGGATCGGATCCGGCGGTTGGGGCGGCCGTCCTCCGCCGCGACTGGTGGTCCTTCTACAATTGATAATTGAATTTGATGGATTTGAGAAACATTTGTTGGATTTTTATCATGTGTTTTGAAGATGTCAAGTGTTCTTAGCTCTGTGCCTATTTGGTGTTTGATGAAATGCCTGACTGGCTAATTTGTGCAAATACTATCTGCTGCTACGATGCCTGATTGAGTTTCTAATTTACTGCTGGTATAATGCTTCTTGCAATTATCTGTGATCAGAGTTGCATTACATTCCAAAATTTTCTTGAATAGGAACAAAATGCTTCGGAATATTTTGGTATGCATCATTCAAGATTACATGGCAAAATTCTCTAAAATAGGAACAAAATGCTTTGGATTATTTTTGTGTGCATCATTCAAGATTTACATTGCAAATTTCTCTTCAAAAGGGATCAGAAAAGTATGATGATGAACATCAATAGATACTACACCATATTGCAATAGAAAACTAGGACAAAAGTATTGCTACTATCAAATTTGAAGCAGTCTATCAAATTCGCTTGTATAGTTGCGATTTCTTTCCTTGTCGTAGGTGGCATTTCATGTTCCACTACATTGAATACATACTGTTGAATATTTTACCGGTGTACATCACTCAAGCAACTAAATAATGAAACATGAAAAGTGGAACTGATAATTTGTGGGAAATAAGAGAAAGGAAATCAGGAATTTAAACATGACGCTAGAAACTGAAACTTTAAAGTATTCTGAACTGTTACAAGGCTTATAGATTATACCTCGATTGATATGAGATGAAAATATTATCCAGGCCAGTATTATCTCAATCCATAATGTTCCCTTCTACTTTGGTATCTGCTCAAAAATGAAACTAGACATACGTCTGGGATAGCCTTATAACCCTAGAATAACAATGATAAACTCTAGCTCATATTGGCTCTATGACATTACAAGCCCTTAGCATAAAAAGATTGTTTTGGTCAAAGCACTGAAAAAGCTCAGAAGAAGCAACTTGGATTATGCTTAGGCACCAATGTTCTCGAGGTCAGCTCCTTTGTCCATCCTTTTCACGATGCCAGCAACGACCTAAAACATCAAACAATATTGGTTTAGTGTCGATTCAAAGCACGTCAGACTTGAAACTTCTATAAATCATAGATCTCTACCTTTCCTGGTCCTAATTCATAGCTCTTTTTCAATCCTCTGCTTAACAGAGTCTTCACTGTTGTCTCCCATTGAACTGGAGATGTCACCTGAAATTTTCAGTTTACATGAATAATTAGATGCAATCTAGCTTATTAAGAGGACAGATAACATACGTTATGTAAGGAGACCAAATAACACATATTTACTTGATTTTATAGTTTAATGAATCTTACACATTGAGTATAACAAAAATTTTAAGTTTTGATTTATTTCCGGGCTCAATTAATCTTGTTTAGGCTTGTGAAACAATCTTGAGTTGGTCAAACTCGACTCTAGCACGAGTTAGTAGTAAACTAGCCAATCTGGTGAAAATATTGGCTCAATTCGTTTACAACTCTATTCTCATTTACCTGGCAAGCTAGAATTTTCTTGATTGTGTCTGGATCTGCATGTGGTTGTGCATCAACATTGGATATAACTGGTATTCTAGGGGTTGTGATTACTGTTGATGCCAAAGCTGCTTCTAGTCTTGACACAGCAGGCTCCATAAAACTTGTGTGGAAGGCTCCAGCTACAGCTAACCGAACCTGTGTAAACATTACGAGGTTAAACATCAAAAGAAGCAAAAATATGAAAAACACCAAATATGCCAAAAGAAAGAAAAGATCACCGTCATTCGAGCCTTAAATGACTTTGCCTTTGCTTCAACTGCTTCAATTCCTTTAAGGCCTCCAGACACTGCATAGTTTCCCTGTAGGAAGACCGAGTTAATAGTGTATGGAGCTAAGTTGTAGACTTGTATGTCTTCTGATTTAGGATCCAAATAAAATAAACTCACAGTGCAAAGGAAATTTGCAATTTGAACTTTGTCTGCTTCATCTACTTCTTGATTGGCAGCATCACAAAGCTCTTGCACCTTAGAGGAGTCCAGACCGATGATGCTTACCATGGCACTTTTAGCAGCATCAGCAGCATCCTGGTGATAGCAATGTCAAAGTCTTAATTCAAAAAAGGTATAATATGATAATAATTCAAACGTCTTCAACTCAGCAAATTGTGGACCCTACCTGCATCGCCTCACCCCTCAACTTTACTAGCTTCAGCCCATCCTCAAAGCTGCACAGTGAACGCAATGAATAATTTTATTACCCACTGGAAACTGGTCTCACAAATACTATTTGCATAAAAACTTGGACTCAGTTAGAAATTTACCTGAACGCTTTAGCAAATGCAAGGGCAGTGTATTCTCCTAAACTTAGACCACATGTTACATCAACAGAATCAATTATTTGCTGTCCTCCATCACGAGCACGAAGCACCTCAATTGCAGCTAAACTTGTAACGTAGATAGCCGGCTGGAAAAATTGATTCAGAAAACAATATTTAAGTTGATTAAGTTCATTCATTCCCTTTCCAAACAATACTAATTGATGGAAGATGGAACTGCACATGTATTGTAAAAACACATGAAGTATTTGTGGCAGACTATGGACACATATGTGCACTATTGGGGTAGTTTCTCAAACATCTTTACCATAATACTCTTTGAGCAAGAAATAAGTATGCATGATGTATGCTTTTAATTATCCATCTAATAAATTCCAATATCCAGCATTGCTTAGGAAGCCAGAATTATTGAACATCCCATTTTAATTGATTCCTAATTAACATAAGCCTGAATCTGAATTGATTGCAAGACATACTTCAGAAATGCGCTTAATAATATCGAAACCATATTTTGAAATTTATGTCCTCTGAAGTTAGTCTGTTATTCTGACTAATGGCGTTAAAGAGGTAGGTGCACTTCTTGTTTGTAGCATAATGCGACTTCAATGTTATGTAGTCAGCATAGTTATTAAAGGCGCGCCCGAGGCGCGCCTAAGGCGCACGGCGCTCGGGGCGCTAGCCACCTCGCCTGCCATAGGTCCAGGCGGTTGGGATTTTCTGGGCGCTCGCCTGGGGGCGCCTTTCGGCGCCTTTCGCGCCTTGACTCGGGCAAAAGGCGCGCCTAAGGCGTGCCTTGCGTACATCTAGGGTTTGAAATAAAAATAAACATTTTTTTATGTGTCAAATAACATCAGAATAATAAAAAATACTATCTCTTAAGTCTTAATATTTAAGTGAAACGCATCTAGGGTTTCAAGATTCACTTTTTATCAAGTATAATCGTGTGTTGAAGCATCGGTAATCGGTATGACTCACGTAATCACATTGATCCTATCTCTTTGAGGGATATAGATGAAAGCAATGAGTGGGTGGTTGGTCTAATGGAAGATGAAGATGAGTTGGTTCACCAAGGTGAAAATTTGACTTGGGGTATTGCTACAGAAGCAATGGTTAGGTTTACTAAGAAATTATCAAGGTCTTATGTTGTTTTTTCCAGGGATGCAAGGCGCGCGCCTTAGGCGCCAGGCGCGCCTAAGGCGCTAGGCGCTGCTTCGCGCCTTGTGGCGCCTTGCGCCATTAATAACTATGGTAGTCAGAAATATATCACAGCTCGTCGTGACAGTGTTTACCTGGCTTAGAACAGTGGAATCAAGCTTCTCTTTTGGTCCATTGATGCAAATATCCAGAATGTCATACCTTGAAGTCATAAATAAATCAAATGTTATACTGAAGATCTAATGATGAAAGAGGACAACTCGACCTAAATACCACTGAAATGAATTCATATGGGGAACATGGGGGCAGAACAATGCTAAGTGATCTCGACATGTTTTGATGAAACTACTTTAATTAGTACTCAATATATGTCTTTAGGACCTATTGACTGAATAACATTCACCCACCTCTCTTATATTGCAATATAGTAATGAAGAGGTGCTGGATAAAGACAGATGATAACAAGGTAAACTATCAAAAATTGTGTAGGTGTGTCAACTGACTCTCGATGACCAACGCTCTACACATTCTAAATGAGCACCCTTCAAAGTTTAAAATTCTTGAATTAGTTAACTATATTACGTTAATTTAAACTTTACAACACAATTTCCATAAGTTTCGATTCTAATACAATATAAGAAATTGTCAATATCTAGTATTTGCAGAGTAGATTCTTAGCAAAAGATTATAGCTTGATTTGGATCTACCCCAAAATATCATTAGCTCTCTTGTACAATTCAGCTGCAGCAGGCACTTTTTGAGCCTCCACCCCCATTCCAACAGTTTGTGCACCCTTCAAAGAGAAACACATATAGGATAAATAATGTGAATACGACTCCAACAGCCAGTACTATTGTTTATATAACTTGCTAGCTGTCACCCTTTAAATGAAGCAACAAGAGATCATAACCAGTCCACAAACATTTATTCAGAGGCAGTAGAACTTCCAATGAGACTACAATTTATCGATTTTATCAATTAAACAAATTTAATAAATTGCTTTCCCTCTAAATAAAGGGCAACTCGATCATCAAGACTTGGGCATATCTACTGCAAATATCAACATTAATTGAGCTCGAATACACTCTTCATCAATTCAGTTCGCAATGTTGAACTGTCAAGTGTATAATTAACACCAGCATTTCAAAAAAGAAGCAATAATCTGCGATTCAATTAGCAAGGCGGAGCAGTAAAACCATTAATCGCAATTCATTCATGATTCAGCTGCTTTAACACATAATTAAGACTAATTCAGCAAAAACCTAATCAACAACTGACCTGACCAGGAAAGAGGAAAGCAGTAGACGGCTTGTAGTCCTTAAAAAGCGCATCATCGCCAACAATCGTCTCCGATCCGACGGCGACGCTCATGAGAACCCTAGATTTCTCCAATTTCCATCCGGAAACTCTTTGAATCTCGTTCCTGAAACCCAAACAGCTGTGGCTTTTGAAGGATTCGGAAGCGCCGAGAGCGGATTTGGTGAGAGAAATCGAAGGAAGCACGATTGAGGAAGCCATTGTTGCGGAGAGAGATGAAAATTTGGGCGAACGATTGAATCGAATGAGAGTGAGAGAGAGTAGATGGTTTGGGTGGAGAAGAAGTGCATGCATCAATTAAAGGAGTGTTTGGCGGAGGTAACAAAGAAATGGCTTCAGAAGTATCGTCAGGCCTAATTTTAAATCACTTTCAATTTTCAAATGTTAATTTTAATAAATAAATTGGTGTTCATGTTTGAATAGTAACACAAAATTTCAAAATATATTATAATAGATAAAAATGACGGTCTCATCCATAAAATGAATATAATTTAGCACAGATTATAACTCATTTTTCTCAAAGTGTTATAGCGTCAACCATCAAATTATATTCGATTTTACCGTGAGACGGTCTCATAATTGTGTATCCCTATTTTTTTTTTATAATCCCATTTAAAAGACACCCTATATTTGTGGTGTTCGACTTAATGGGCCAATTGGCTTTTCAGGATGGGCCAAATAGCCTGATCTTTTTGGGTGGACTTAGCTTTAATGTGGGCAGAGATTGCTAGCACTAGCCCAGCCTAATTTGGGACTGGATTATGTTGGCATCTTCTTAATGCATGCATGTGCAATGTGTATACTATTGAATCAGATCAAATTCACATTAAAGAATCCTATAATATTTTTTAAAAATCAAGAATTCTTGCTTGAAATTATTTACGTATTAATTTTTTACTGCAGCAAATTAATATCTACCTTTCCTCTTCACAAAAAAAGAAAAAAAGAAAAAAGAATATACCTACCTTTTCATCACTTGATCAGGGGATTGTATAATCAGACTTCAAATTAATTTAGAGACTACATTGCTGACGAACTGAGAATTTTGCTTATTATCAAGCTTAAGACATTCTACTTGAGCACCTGAAATTAAAAATTATACAGAGTTCCGAAAAATAAAAATATATTAACTTTGAATGGACATAATAATGTCATAAATAATCCATTTATAATATATAATTTAATACATATTTTAGATCTAAATAACTCATCACCAACTCGAGTTTGTGATTATTTTTCTTAAAAATCACTAAAATGTGATATTTGAATGTTAAATAGTATTATTTCAAAATGTCAAAGGTAGGGATGTCAATGGGTCGGGTCGGGTCGGGTACTTAGATACCCAGACCCGACCCACTCTTGAAACGGGACGGACGGGTCCGACCCGCTCGGGGCACGCGGCGGGGCGGGGCGACCCATATTAAATATCTTTTCATATTTTATTTTATTTTACAATTTAAAATATTGATATCAATAGATAATTTTAATTTAAATAATATATTATATTTCATATAAACCTAAAAAACGTCTATAAAGTTGAATTTTTGTTATCTACATATTAATAAATATGAAAAAATATAAAAATATATTATATTTATATATATTATATAACATATATTTTGATTTTTAATATATAAAATGGGGCACGGGTCCGGGACGCGGGTCTCGGGTAATACCCAGACCCGCCCCATTTTACTACGGGTCCGGGGCGGGTCCAACCCAAACAATGCGGGTCGGGGCGGGTCGGGGTAATATTGCCATCCCTAGTCAAAGGTACTGCAGAATTTACCGTGAGTCAAATTTTGATACAAAAGTTTTTGTTAAGGGTGGGTCTCTTGTACACTAAGCGCATTGTCCACGTTATAATGTATTTTTAAAATATCGTATAACTTATTTATATTGAACATGCAATTTGTGTTTATGAAATAAATGACACGTTTTAATATAAATAAGTTATATGTTTTAAAAATATATTATAAAATACACTATGCTCCAATTGTGTTCAAGACCTAACCTTTTGTTAACTAGTTTACTTATATATATTTGGTGAATTTAATGTTGATAGGGATGCATTGATTTGAAGAAAATGTCAGACCTCATGCCACAAAGAAATGATGCGTTGTGCCGATTCACGCTGAAGCTTCATGTGTATATATACATTCTAAAACTTCAATTATCCGCATTGAATCATCACGTATTACAGCTCCTTATATATGATTATATAATTTGGATACTTAAACTAGCATGGGAACATAATGATGTTGACAGCTAACACATTGATTTGATGAATATATATGATCAAGCATATGAACTTGATGGAGGGGTGGGTAGAAAGACATAATTTTAATAAGATTAAGTCTTGTGTGCACCAGGTGCGCTGTGCACTTCCTATATAGTGTATTTTAATATCATACAATTTATTGAATTGAAATATGCAATTTATTTACACAACACGACATAAAAATTAATCTATGAGTGAATTTTAGATTAAAAAATATTTTATATTTTGAGTTAATTAACTAAATACGTGGACTGTACATAATTAATATAAAAAAAAATTGAGATTGAGATTTGTGTTAAATTAGTGTGTTGATTTTGGATATTTTATATTTCAGAAAAATAATTTAATTGAGTAATTAGAAACAAATTTAATTTAGAATATAGATTGGGCTGAAAACATAACAATTCAAATTAATTACATATAATATATATAATATAAAGAACTTGGAGAAGAATAAGGGTGAACTTGAGCTCGATCAGCCACCCCATGAATCCCCTCTCAATCAAGTTTCCTCTTATGGGTTTTCTCTATTTTATTTTCCTTGTTTTTATTCTATGATAAGATTTTGGGGATCAAGGCTTTTTTCTATCTTCTACGCACTTTAGGTGGGGTTTTGCAAAAATAAATAAATTAATTAAAGAAGTGATTTGATTTGATGACTGCTAGAAAATTGTTTAACAATGAAAATGGTAAGTGTTCACAATTTATATGAAGTATATGTTGAGTGTTATAAGATTAATTTGAACAAAATAAAATACTAACGAAGCTAGAATTAGGTAGAACCGTAGAAGCATACCCCTCTTAGCTATAATTACATTATGTATTTTTTTTTGTACCGAAGTCATAAAGCTCAAATCCGTAATAGCCTAAGATCGTAATGACTCCTAAGACTGCATCAAGAGTCTGTTAGCTTGATTAAACAACTATGTTTTTAATAATCTTTACTGTGGGGACCGACTGGGCTCACCGACTGTCACTACCTGTGAAACAGCCACCTAATCTACCAATGATCTCAACAAGAAACGTCAACTCAGCTAAATAGTCAACACCAAAAAAGTAAAGGTCACAACCAATAAGAATCAAGACACGATGATCGTGTTTACAATTAAGGGATTTGACGTCGCTTCTCTTGAATATGTTCTTTTCTGCTGCCCTCAAGTACCACATCAATCCCGCAAAACCCACTTAATATAATTAAATTCAAACGCTTCCAACCGCTTTTATCATGTCTATAAATATGATCACACTTAGCAAATAGATATCAAATACTAATGTTCCAAATGCTGAATTATTTATCCACAAGAATGATCAGATTATTTTTATTAAACAACTATCCCATAAGTTCCAAGATAACTGCTGCATATCTAAATGGAGAAATACCAAATACGAAAGATTGAGAAGTCAGAAACCAAAATAAATTTATCCTAAACCCAAAAGGTCAAGTTTAGCATTTCATCAGGTTTAGTTCTTTACTGGATCGTCGAGTAGAACCCCTCAAATAATCGTACTGTGTCAATCTACAAAATCTGTTCACTGTTAAGTCAAAAGTTCTCAGATAATATCGACGGTAGATCGGGTTCGTCCAAACCACTATAAATCTTAAAGCGCCATCGCTTTTGGATTAACCGGTTTTATAATCAACTCAGTCAGCATATATTTTAAAAGTCGATCAAGACTAAGCTTCCGATTCGATCGCAATACACTTTTTAACTATTAAAAACAATAATTGAATCGGTTATAAAAAATCAATGGGTAAAAACTTAAGTCGATGCTTAAATCGATAGCTATCAATTAATCAGCCAAAGTATTAGCAAAACAAGTTACCTCAAATCGATTTCACTTGACTGATCAAAGAACTCTCTGCTGACCAAGATAAAAGTTTCTAAAGCTCATTCCCACCCTCTCTCCTTCTAGAATTTCCGCTTCTAACCTGCTCGAATTCCATAAGCGGTATCAAAGCAAATGTCTCTATTACCTGTTCCACTTTTGTATCACCATTTTATAAGAATTTTGTGGTCAATTGAACCCATCTTGAAAACCCTTCTTTAAAAACCTCATTCATTTTCCCAAAAACACTCAAAGATGTGATAATACCTCAGACGATTTGATCCAGTTCTCACCGATGCAGATGAGATCATATGTCCAACCATCTAAAGTTCGATGATAAGCGTAACGTGACAGCTGACTGTTAAGCATCACTCACTGCACAATAACCTCAAGAAGGCTGAAGAGATCCGCATTTCGCCTTTGAAGTCTTTGTATTTAAAAACAAATTTTCATTGACGGGTATAAAAAGAAGAACGATACTTTTAGATACTATCGGCAAAAGTATATTATCACAAAACAATGATGGATATCACCATGAAAAGATTCCAAATCATGTTGTTTTATACCAAATTGGAAGCAGTGGAAAGATACTGGTTCTGCAGCCGAATCAAATTGAAAATTTGTTATGTTATTCAATCTAAATCCTGATGAAGATTACGCCAATAAACAAAGTTCTTCTGAGAACTCCTCAGTGGCAGATGTCCGAGCAAAAGATGTAATAATCATAAAATTCAATTGAATCAATGATTAATACTAAAATCGGGTCATGAAATGTTTTGTTCTTTGAAGTCATTTGTGTCTGGAGAGAGATTAGAGAAGATATGTTCACGGTTAATCAAGTACCAGCTTTTAAGGCAAAACTAAAGTTAGATCGAAGACCAAATTCTGCGCCCATCGGAAGATTGCTATATAATGACGCTTCGCCACCAGAAACCAGAAATCAAATATCAATCGGTGTAAGTACTCTATGATTCAAGAAGATTTTCATCAACAATTTATGAAGAGATATGAGACGCACAAATGTATCTCTAGATCGATGACCCATAATTCAGAATGAAAGATAACCAATTGATTTAAGAGATAAATCTATAAAGTCGACTATCAAAGAAAAAATCATCTGATAGATTGAGCGATTCAATTGGTTGAAAAGGTTTCGTGGATCATGACATGCTTTAGCGTTTGTATCATTCCGGCATCTAATGCCAGGTAAAGTGCTATGTATGGAAATTTAAAGGCGTCGTATTGGCTAGAAACGTATCACAATTCAGATCATGAGGATTCTCGACACCGTAGATATTTCCTATTCGATCAAAGAGTCACGCCACTTTGAAATTCAAGATCCTGATATTCTCTGGACGGCGATGAGATCTCGCCTATATTAAGGAGGACCAACCGAGGGTAAATCTCCAAACCCATGAGTTCGATTTTATACACCATTAATATTAAGTATTATCTATTTGAGATTTGACCGCAGTTTCTTCCATAATCATTGAGGATCTTCCAATCAGAGAAAGGTTTCATGAGGAAGTCGAAATCTAAATGACAGTTAAGTACAATTTTCTTTTACAGCAGACGATTCCTGAAAGCTTCTAACTTAATTGTCAAATCGCCGGCAAATCGAGAATTGTACTGAAGAAATGCATCGCAGAAAGAGATCAAAAGATCACCGTATGTTTCTATATTCTCAAAACTTCGCGAAGCAAACGTTTTAGCTATCTCTAAAAGTTAATGAAAGTCTAAAATCATCCTGAGGATAACTGAAGGAAAATGGTGCTCTTTAAAATCATCTAAACCGTCTTCAAGCATACGAATTATTTCTAACAACGACATTTAAGTGGACTCTGCATGAACCCCTTCCATATCCTTTACTGATTTGATTCCCAAAGGTGAATCGACGAAGCCTCAAGGTGATATTCAAAAAGCTAAACACAAGAGCATGCGGAAAAGATCAGCTGAAAGGTCAATCCATGGAATGTAAAACCACCTCAATCTGTAGCAATGAGAATTCAAGAATCATTTTTCCTGAAGAGATTCCCAATCATCAATATCAGAATCAAAAGACAACTCAAAAGTGAAGTTCAACTAGACCAACTGAAAAGCTACCATTTAATAAAAGATTATTTAAAACTTAAAACTACATATGCCAAAAGATAATAATCTTTAAAGAATACCACCTCATAATTCTAAATTAGTCACGACTGAATCGATAAACAAGAAAGATAACCATAAGTATCCACAATGACACTAATAATCTGCATTAACTTAAAGATGACATTATTGATGGATAAATGCATACCAGCCTTCAGATTCCAATCATCGCCACAGAAGTGCTCCTGCTCAGATCCCCAACTAATCCCAACTGCACCCAATCAAAAGCCCATTCGTCATAGGATCATTAACAAAGGAGGCAGTGTCTGCCACCATGGATGTCAAGGGTTGATCAAAGCAACATTTACAGAAAGCTGTACTCTTTCAAGATGATAACTTTGGTTATACAAAAGGATTCTGGAACTCAGAGAATGAATACGACAAGACCTGAGTCTCAGATGGGCGTCTCAAGAACCAATATTTGCCTACACCGCGACATCGATTCTGTTGAGTTCTGATCACTCAATGCACTATCAAGAATCGAAGCTACTCAGATTTAAAGAACCGGTTCATGTTGACGATCTATACAACATCAAACAGCTTGCCCAAGAAACGGCTTCATCACAAGATTCAAAAGGAAGAAGTTGCCTCAGTAATAAAAAGAATGAGTCATCCCAACTTAAACTTTATTGAAGATAATATTGTCTTTAAAGAAGGACTTCAATGAAGTATTTTCAGTGATCGAATGATCGTACGCTTGGATGCAAAATAAGCGCTAAAGCTTCATTCATGGAATTCTGACCGACATCCAAGAGAAAATTTCAGCTTGTTTTAGCATGGACTTATTCGGGATTCAGTTGATACCAAATACTAACGGATTTGTAAATATACTCTATAACCGGATGACTATTCCAAGTTTACTCGAAAGTTATATTCTTACATAGATTTACAAAACAAAGATATCCAGTCAAGCAAAGATTACAAACGGTAAGGTGTCAGTAAGAAAACGACGGGGATAAAGTACAAAATTTCAACTTTTTTATTATCGATTTGCTCAAGTTTGGTATAACAATGTAAACACGATCAAAGGACGCTGTTAACAAAACGGAAAGAAGAATCTATGAACGAATTTCAAAGGTTCGTCAGCATTTTACGCAACGGAATACGCACACAAGTTGCTTTCAAGGTATAATCAATACCTGATGTCATACTTTAATGTATTGTTCTTCGATTAAGGTTTACCATAAAACACTTTATGAATCGGAAGACAGAAACTTTGCTTCTTACTTACAGCCAAATAATGTTTAATACAACGAAGAGTTTAACAGACTTTTGAGGATAAACAAGATATATTCAGGATATTCCCTCATCTAGCAGGCTTCAGTGTCATACCAGATTAAACTTCACTGTAAATACAACAAATTCAAGGTGGTACCAAGACGCTCAATGCAGAAATCACTTTATCAATACTACTCATCAATTATATTCTGATGTTTAAATGGATTCGCACACGATCAAGGAAAAGAATCAAACTGGGGACAGATATTCCAGATCTAATGGATTCAACAACGATCTCAAAATAAAAATCATTTACAGCAATCACAATCGGATAAGATTAAATCAACTATCCGCTTCAGCAATTAGTTCTGGATTTAATCAAGACATGATGAAATTCAATACTGAGAGATAATTTTACTGGTTGATCATATTCTGCACTGAACCTTTAAATGCTTCTCAAATCAAATTGTAAGACTTGACATAATCAGTCATCCAATCATCTGATTATTTAATTTCAATTGATGTTAAATTACATCATTATGGAAAGTATGTATTGGTCATATCATTCATAATGAAACATGGTGGCGTTTCATGTCGATTCTGAAATGTAATGCAGGTTTTAAGGGGCCTGATAACCGTTTAAATCCATAACAACCATCAAGATGAACTGGCATCAAGTGGTTTTCAAGAACAAGAGATGAATGTCATCATCAATGCAAAGATTTCATTACGCTGGTATTCATGTTCAGGGCTAATCGACATGGATCAGATCTTCAGACCGGGCCGTCAACATCAATGTCAGTAGGTTCACTGTATCGATGCAGTGTACTTTTTAAAATATAAAATGATGCTCAACAACCCGTGTTTTCAAAAGAAATAACCAAGTGTTTCACCAGAAGTGTTAATTAGCTTGCCTCAGCTGCTGCATGCAAGGATATTCACCAAGAAGTTATATACTGCAGAACCATCAGCCTGAGTTCAAAATCACAATCTTATCC
This sequence comes from Stenogyne calaminthoides, assembly GCA_037126765.1. Classification (NCBI taxonomy): domain Eukaryota; kingdom Viridiplantae; phylum Streptophyta; class Magnoliopsida; order Lamiales; family Lamiaceae; genus Stenogyne; species Stenogyne calaminthoides. The sequence goes on from JBBCBC010000019.1 coordinate 32,313,370, forward strand.
AGACGATCCGGGACGAGGATAACGCAAACAAATAAGAATACCTCATCGATCTTCACGATGACCGATCAAGAAGAATTGTGACATCACCTTTGGCAGAGGCAACACTTACTGCAATCCATGCAGCCCACTTGTGTTGTTTTAAATGATTCTCAAGTATCCAAGGACAAGAACCTCGCTTATTTTACCACTGATGATAACCTGTTTTATTCAATTAATGATGAGCTGCAAGATCGTTTAAATCATGTCATAAACCAATCCTGGTTTTCAAAGAAGCCAGATCTACCATCAGTTTGCTGCTCAACTCATGATGATGCTCACCAAGAATATTCATTTTGAATCCACATATGATGTTGAAGAATAACAGCATCACACCATTTATGAAGTCGAGGATTCTAACCAAATAAATAAATTTTAATATCCAGAACAAAGAGCTGGTGCCTCCTGATCTTCGAAAACACCAAAATGTTTTGGATTGATTATTTTAATCAAATCACAAGAGACTAACCAAAACAAAAATAAATCATTGAGTTTTGAAGATCCTCAATCCACTTAATGAACTGATAGAAATCACTTTTGGATTGTTTAATCATGATTTCGGCGTTTACTGACAAAAGGAAATGCATCAATTAAAAAAGGAATATCCGATTAAATCAACAAGTTATTTACACTGTGTTTCATCAATGCAAGATTCATGACAGCACCCATGTAGCAGAGATTTACCAACTTAACTTTTCATCGATAGCATTTATTATAATATGTTTAAAAGAAATAATCTGAGATATAAATGCAACCGAAACCCAAATCATAACCCTAAACCTCATCCTAACTCTTATGGAGAGATTTTAAATCATACTTTCCAGATTTCATTAAATGAATCCAGTTTCTCGCCAGAGGCCTGATGATTTATGTTTGTGACCAATGGACTCTCCAATGCAACTGCTACGTACAAGAAATTTGTTCAAAGACCTTACGGGCAGCGCACGAAGTCAGATAGGGTGATTTGTTTATATCACCTACCGTCATTCCTGGAATTAAGACCGGTGATATCGTAAACTCATATAATTAATATTGTTAAACGATACACAGACATTAAGCGGCAGGAAGATGTCTTTCTCAACATACGAAACCCGGGCCGCCACGCTTATAGAGGCTACAAGGGTGCAAATGCAAATTTGATTTCAAAAAGCCTTTTAGAGAAATTTGCATCACAAGGATAGCATGTAGAAATCTTGGAATCGATAATTGGATAAATTTACTACGGATTGACATATCAAGATATACGATTTATAATTACGATGTCAAATCGCGCCAACTTAGGAATAGAGACTACTATTCTAGACTAAGTTTTGATTGATGAACACTTATCCCAAGAATTGGCTTGATCCGAGAAGAATCGATTAGGTCAACCAAAATCTCGATTACATCTTAAACCGACGATCGGATAAGGAAGATCAGTTGAACTTGAAACCTCAACAAATCGGATATATCCTATGAGAAAACAAAATATCGGTTGAAGGAACTTCATTGATCGAGGAGGATCGAAGGAAAATCGGACCAAAATGAAACAACATCGGTTGAAAAAAGAACGGTTGGGAAATTATAAAGTTTTAGTGAAAACTAAGATCAACAAGTGGAATCAACTTCATGGTATCGACCGATTACTATATCATCAACCGATACGCCCTTTCTTTTTTTTTTGTTATTTGCTTATTTATCGGATCTTTATCTGTTTTTTATTTGCCTTCATCAGACAAGATTACGTGTGGCGTATCCCTCGCAAATCATTTAATGCGGACGTGGGGTACATGTATTAATTGCTACAAAATGAGCTTTTAAATCCAAAAGGTTTTAAGACGCGTACCTTTTCCAACCATTCGATCAAAACCGCTTAACTGGATCGCCTAATTTTTTCAAACGGTTGATCTTCCAAATCTTGTCTTTTTCCCTCCCTCATCTTTATAAGGTTCATCAAAACCCTACCGCGAGTTTTCCAAATCACAAACTTGCGTTTTATTTTCTCAAAAACTCTCAGATTACTTTCTCTGATTCAAAGTGTTTTTCTTAAGTCTCAAATCCGAAAAACGAGAATCGGTAATTCGATAATTTGATGAATCATTCTTTTAAAACCATTGATCTTAAAGATTTTGTCAATCGGCCGATATCCTCGATAAAAGATCGGAGACTGAAGACCTACATCGGTAGTCCGCTAGTTGAAGCTAAGTCAACCCGGCACTGAAGACTCCATCGTGGTGATCGATTCGATCGATCAAAGTCACTCACCAGAAAAACCGATGTTTCACCTAATCATACGTCGATGATCCGAACAAGAAGAATGTCAACCTTAGTTGGAAACAACACGAAAAGTGTAATGCGATTTAACCAATAAGAACAAGACCGCGTATGATCGAGCCGACAATTAAGGGATTTGATGTCGCTCTCTCTAACGGCTATAAAAATACAAGTTCACGCTTTTCGGCCATGCAGTTCAAGACGCTACATCAATCAATCAGCAAACCTACCTAATATAGCCTGAAATTCAAATTGCTCTCCAACGGCTCTTTGATTTCAAGGTCTATAAATATGGGATCACACTTCAGAGTGAAGACACGGAAACATTGAACAATCAAGAAGCTCAAGCAATTATCAGATTTCCGCACGAAGAACACGATCAAGAAGATTATTTTATTAAATGTTCATCCCATAAGTTCTTAGCATAGAAATCTTTTCATCTAGCTAATAGGCTACCTTAAACACTAGAAAAGATTTCATAGTTGGAACCAAAACAATCTTATCCAAACCCGAGTTAGGTTAAGTTGTTTAGCAAGATTCGAACTCAGGGTTTCTAGTTCCGATTTACGGGATCGGTTGAGTGAGAACTCCTTAAATAAATATTTGTCGCATCTTTGTGTTGAACTAACACATAAAACTAAGTTCGGTTAGTTAAGTTGGTGCCCCTTGTGATAGGGAAGAGTGGGCGAGGGATTTGGTTTGTCCGAACCACTATAAATCTTTTGTGCTTTTACCGCTTTGATTAGCTCACACAATTGCACACAACCCTTTAAAATCAAGATACATATTCTAAGTTGAGATCACTAGCACCAAGCTTCGATCGATCAAGCTTGACACTTGATCAAATGGTTAAAACACTAACTTTGGAATGTTTTTATAAAACCGGTTTTTCACGGGTAAAACTTAAGCTTTTTGACACATCGGTTAAATTGATGATTCTTGAACTAATACGCTTTGACGATTAGTAAGTTGGTTATGACCCAAACCGATTCGCACTCGAACCGATCCAAGACAAAATGTTTTGAAGTCTATTCACCCCCAAAGACTTACGCCCTCACACATCCGGGACCTACAAAAAAATGTACAAAAAACTATTATTAATTAGAGACCTACAAAAAATAAAACTAGACCGAAAAATCAATTTAGAATTGAGAAATATTAAGATCATGTCTGATATCTTATAATTTATATTCTTATATATTTATATACACATTATTAATATTTTATGATTATTTTTTCCACTCTCGTGGAAATAATATCTTTTTTTTTTTTAGAATTGTGATTTATAAAAATATAATTTGATAACTAGGAATTATAAAATGTAAAAAATGATCTTAAAATGTGTGGGTCCTAAATCGATAGATACCATTTTTTAAATTTCGAATTGATATTTTTCTATCTTTCAAGTACTAAATCAATAGCAAAAATCTTTCAAACTCTAAATTGATAGTTTCATAACTCTTTCATGCCCGAAATTGATAAAATTCCATTCAATCAATGTTCACGGTTATTAATTTCTATACATATATCTAACGAAAATTAATCTTGAATTATAATATTGCACCCAATATTAGATCTATATAAGGCCTTAGTTATATGTGCTGCGTCGAAAAAAAAGAAGACATTAGTTATGCAATAGAGACAAAATGATACATAAAGTCACAAACTATTATTTTACGTCGAATTTAATCTTTTATGCATCGATCCTTTTTGTTAACTTCTCTTAATATGGTAAATTAGATCCATTTGTCATGATTACTAGCATTAATATGTATATTAATTTTCAACCATTCTTGGTCATTATTAAATAAAGAGTGATATGAAGTATTAAATAATTACCAAGTAATTCAAAGACCAGACAGCACAATGATAGTGAATGGAAAAAACATGTTACTGGATAGGTGGGGCTTAAACAAGACGCTACTTGTACCCCTAAACATTCATTCCAATTGGCTTAACCAAAGAGAATGCTTTACCATCATCATGAACGTAGAATAATTCTAACTTATTAAAAAAAGAAATTAACTCATGCTTCTTTATAATATGTATGAGAGAAAAAAAAAATTGCACCATATTCACCGTACAACATTATTATTATTGCGTATAGAAAAAATTCTAGGTAACTAGTGGACTTTTGATTCAGTTTGATAAATGTTTGATTCATTAACAAAAAGGTGAATATATAATGAACACAATATAGTTCTTATAAAGAAAAATATTAATTTATAAGCAAATACTATTAGTTTATAAATAATAATAGTGCATATGCATAATAATGACATTAAAAAAAATCACGTGAATTCGAATTCACAAAAGACTTACACTAATTAATATTATTAGAGTGAAATTCGATATTAAATGAATGATCAAACAAGATAATTTAAAAGTAAAAAATATAGAGAGGCTTTCAATATTGTATTTACAATATTATTTCAAATGAGAATGACTAAAAATTTACGGATCATGCACGGGTGAAATTTGGACAAATCGGGTCAAATTGACTTTTTCTAAAAATCGCGTAAAGACAAAATAAGAAACTCGCTCTCAGTTAGTATTACTATAAAGACAAATATGTGTTACAGTAAGAATAATAATGTGTTATTACGTGATGAAATAAGAATATATTTTACTAATTCAATAGTGTAATTTTATGATTTGGGTCTTTTTTTAAGACAATTAATCACATGTCAGAAGGAGAAGTAAATAAAAAACACATGGGGAAATGAGAAAAATAGAGGGAGCGTCATTTTTTTATAGTAACACAACTTTCCCGTTACAGTAACATATTTGTATGTATATAGTCATTTTCAATGTCTTTGTTCTAAAAAGACAATGTGTGCTACTTGTTCTAACATTACCATATGTTTATACTTATAGTAACACATGTTTGCTCTTATAAATAATACATATGAGAATGACTATTTTGCATTTACACATTGTTAATTTTTGGAAAATTTTGCTCGCCTCAATTTGATCCGCAAATGATCTGCGAATTTTCAACTTAATGGGTAGAATGAGTATGGGCACATTGTACGGAGCTCAAATCCATACATTAATATGGTATACAAAAGTTCGTCTAAAATATGACAGAAACTCGTATAAGGGTGATCTCATGCATGGAACATGGTACAACCTAAGTAACACAAATCAACACTATCCTTCATAAATATTAAAACATCAATGTCTAAATTATATTCCCTCTCACTGTAAAACCGTCTCATGTGAATGTGCCTCCAAAGATATATATTCCACTGGCCACTATATAACTAATTAAGTATTCATTAAGAAAGTAGTGTCTAGTCGGCAGATAGTAAGGAAAATTTCCCATTTTATTTTATTCTAAATATATAATATATATTAAAACTAATACAGTGGGAAATGAATAGTGATGAAGATAATACCCAAATTTTGAAAAAGTAGTACGTACACCTAGCTAGTTCCAACAAATGTCTTAGCATGGTCCACATGTCCCTTTTTGCTCTCCAATTTTGCCCCCATATATACACTCCCCAACCTTCTCATTTCTTCACCATCCTCATGTGCTTTCTTTCAAACAACCAAAAGAAAAAAAGCCTGGCTTTGTCTTTTAGTAGAGAGGAGGAACTGTTAAGCTCAGGAGGGATAGCGCCATATATATATTGGTTGACGTAAAGTCGCGTAAATTGGTAATGGCGCTATCCATCCTGAGTTTCATGGTTCCTTAATTCTTTCAAGAAATTTACAAACCATTTTCTGTTATAAGGTTTTTTAAACCATTTGAATCTCTAATGTTCTTAATCTTTTTTTAACATTTCAGTAACTAATTAGTTTCTTGATGGTTATTTTTTCATGTTGGCTTTCTTAATTTTGTTTGGATGACATATATATGATCATTATTGACAGCTTCATTCCGGACAAAATCAGGGTATTTGCACGTTTTCTGTACCCTTTTAATTAGCTTTTAAGAATATGTTAATTTAACTTGATTTGGTTTTTATTTGAGGGGAAGAGTCAAGTGTTTCCAACTGCAGAATGAAAATGTTATATTTAGATACAAATGATGCTTTAATGCTTTGCTTTTTAGGATTTCCGTTTCCAAAAATGTTAATGTAATCAGGGTTTGTAAAACCCCCTTTCCCCCTCTCTATGTTTCATATATATTATGGGGATTATGGGATTTGGTTGCATCATTAAATTAGGTTACATCTATCCATCAAACACACACACATGTATGGATTTGCTTAAATAAAAAAAGAAATTGTTGTTATATTACTACTCCTAGTAACTATTTCTTGGTTAATTTGTGTACATTGTGATTAATGCTTTTCTAACCATGTTCATGTTTATGTTCTTGAGCTGGAAGGGTATAATATTATTGAATGAATCAAATTAATTATTGGATATGGCCTCATCCAAGTGAACAAATTACATATAAAATTATATAATATATATAATATCAACCAAATAAAGATCATGAATATACAAACTCTCATAAATTTACATCACTTATTTATATACACTGCAAACAGCACAAATAGCAAAAATTCTTCTTTGTGCTGTCCTTGTCCTAACTGAGATATGCATGTTCATGATTGTTTATTTAATCATTAAGACAGAAATAAATTGTTTTCTTATTTTTATTTCTTGGGGGGTGGGGGAGTGTTTAATTTTGAATCCAGAAATCAGAGGAATAAATTAATCTGAGGAGTTAGCAGGTGAGGCAATTGATGTATGCATGTGGGGAAGAGAGGTTATTAATTCAGTCACTTTCTCTACAGAGAGGTTTATAAAGAGTTATGGGCTAGGGTTTATTTTATTTTATATATGCTTTTGACTTAAATTTTTGTGCAGGCCTTTAATTTGATAATGGTCCATGAATATATATAGCTGTGGATGTTGACTCCTTTTCCAATTACATGAGTATTCAATTTGGTCACATCTGCTTACTTTTCACCAGTCCACCACCATCTACTTTTGCTTGCTTAAAATTAATGGGCAGCAGACTAGCAGTAGATGTATTGATCTAATTCATTCGATCCCTTGTAACCGTGTAGTGTTTTATTCCAAATATCATATATATATATATATATATATAAAATCGAGTAGATCTTGATAAAAATTGTTTATAGATTGAAATTTATACCATTATATTTACAAACTAATATTCCCCCGTCCCCAATCTTGACTAACATTCCTGTGTGCTCGTAGTTTAAAAAAAATTGTTTATTAATATTTTATGTGATAAAACAATAAAGTGTTGGGGGTAAAAAAAAGAATTCAACTTTATTGAAAAGTACAATAATATTTTCTAAAGGTGATAAAGTGATAAAGTGTTGAGTGTATGAGTACTATGAGAGAGTGACATATGGTAAATAAATGGGTGTTTGAAGGGTGTGAGTTAAAGTGAGTATTTCCATTTAAGGAAAGTTGTAGTCAAGATTGGGACGTCCAAAACGGAAATATTGTAGTTAAGATTGGGACGGAAGGAGTACCATATTACTTATCAATTGATACAGCTACACTTGTAAACTGATATCATAACATCAAATGTTATATGTATTTATATAAGGGTAGTGTTGTTTGGGGTGAATCACCCCGGAGTGAATATATATAATTCTTATTATATCCTTAATGAGATTTTTTACTTTTGAATTTTAACTGAAACTCATTAAGGGCAAACTGGTCAAAACACTACCTATGAGTATGAATAAATTTTACACTAGAGTTTGTGATATAAATAATAATATAATAATAACAAAATGGCAAAATTTGTTTTTAATGTTCAAATTTTCACATTTTGTAATTTTTGTTCTATTGAGTGTTGCGGATTAAAATATCCGTTCTCGTATCTTCATCTTCTTCACCAGGTATTGCCCGAACTCGATTTGTGGACATGTAAAAGACACACTGGGAAGGCTTCGGTCTGGGGACTTCGAACGCTCTTCCGACCTCATACTTTAATATAAAGTATTATTATTGTAGAGAAAAGGTCTCAGTTGAGAGGTAGGGATTGAATATAATTTTTTTTTATTTGTGAGAGGAGAGCATATATATATGTGTACTTGGGGACATTAGAGATACTTAGGGTCCGCTTGGTTGGGGGTAATGGAAGTGGGTAATGGAGAATCAATTTTATTAATGATGCTTGATAGTTTGAATGCACAAGTAATTGGAGTAAAAATAAGCAATTGATTACCCCCATCCACCCAACACACCTCACATAATACCCATTATTGATGTTCTAAGTAAACAATAACAATGTAATCAATAACCATTAATGATTGACCACTCAATGATACCTATTACCATCAACATTCTCTAGACATACCAACTTAGTTAATTAGGGCACCATTGCTTATTTAGCTTGTGAGCTTTTGAATGAGCTTTTACCTTTCATTAGTTATTCATTGTGGGCTTCAAATGAGTTGAACTATATATTTTCGTTTGTGTTTTGGTGTGATCTGAATTTGTGCCAATATCGATTCAATATGTGACGATCCCTCACTTAATTTTGAGATAACATATCACTCCTCATGTACCTAGATCTAGGTTCAGGGACGGATTCATGATTTCGTTCCAAAGGGGGCGAAATTTTTCATTGAACAAAGACGGCAAAATTTTAATATAACAAAGGGGCAAAATATGACAAAATTTTACGATTTTAAAGCATAAAATAAAATTTTTTACATATATAATATACAATTTTTTAATTCTCAAGGGGCAACCGCCACCCCTAAATCCTGGCTACCCCTAAATCCATTCCTGTCTAGGTATACAATTGTTTTATTAAGTAATCGTATTCCACGGTTTATTTCATTAAATCCTCGTACGTGCATCCTTGTATGTGATTGAATTTTAGTTAATTTGAAAAAAATCTTCCTATATATTTATTGAGTGTGTGGGGTAAATATATATAACCATAGTCTAGACTCTAGATCTTACGATTAAAATAAACATGCACACTCATATAATTAGATAGTGAGAAAAAAAAAAAACGATGAAAAGTTTCAAAAATTTTGTCGTATTACTGTCAAGTAATAAGTGCATTATGGGGGCCTAAATGGGGTTTGGACATAGTGACACATGTAACGTGTGGATTGGTCAGGAGCGTAGATCTTAGAGAGATGGTGCCACTTTAAGGGCACATTTATTAAGTGTGGAAACAAAGAAACCAATGTATCTTTTGCACACGACAACTAAATTTTTGTGTTAGTATAATGAGATAAGATTCTGCAATCTCACATGTTGGGTGCATAATGTGCTTCCACAGGGACACCCACCATTTTAAAGTATTATTTATCCTCATAATTTCTTTTTTATATTTTTTGGAATTATTTCTATTATTCATGATGGTAAGTATATAATTGCTTGTAAGCTTAACTAGAAGTTATCTATTTTTTAAAAGAAAATGTGGAAGCAATACTTCCCCTCTAACCCCCTAATTAATTCACTTCACTTTAGTAAATTACGTGGGGACAAGACAGGAAAATCGGTATCAATTTGTATTTGACAATGTTTTTAAGTTATAGACAATTTGAAAAAGAAGGAACGTGTAACTCTCTTCGAGAAAGAAGAATTTTCTACTCGAAGAGGAATTTTCGGTAAAGAAAGTCATGGAAGAAATCAAATTGAGACTATGGTGTTGGTTTGCATCCAAAGAAATGAGATGCTCTAATTTTGTTCTTGGTGATTGACTTTGTAATCCTAGATTAATTTTAGGAGTGTAGTAAGAGAACCTTGGTGAAATATGGCCTAATGTTTGTCTTCTATGCTTTCTTTCTCTCTGTATTGGGGTACTTTGCATGCCCTTTTTCTTCTTCATTTAATATAATTTTTTTCTGATAAAGAAAATTATAGTGATAAAAATATGACTATATTTTTAGTGAAATAATATTTAGCTCATATAATTGCAAAGACAATAGGTATAAAAAAGTCCAATCACAAATTCCGGAAGATCATTTCAACAATGAGAACTTCCATACTGAATAAGAGATTTCGCAAATTCGTGAGTCAATAAGTTAACATTTTGACAAAAGTAATTGAGACAAAATGGGAACTAGCAAGAAGATAATTACATTCCCGAAATATACCGTTTTAAAAGAGTCAACTGCATATACTCTAATATTGTTAGTATTAAAAAAAATTTGAACTTCTTAATCAACTATATATATATATATGTTCAACCCATTATCTTACTTTTCACAAAGTCTTATAAACTTGTTTTACTGCATATATTTTTAGATAAAACATTATGTGCATCATTTCACGTACACCATTGTTACTATTTTTTTTAATAGCATTTTATAAAATGTTAATAGTGGTGCACGGTGAAAATGACGAGCATAATATCTTTTCATTTTTTATAGGTATTTTACTGTGCAAACAATTTACATTTTTTGTGTATTATTGAGTAGAATTACATATTTCATTAAAACAAATCAGTCTGTTCATATATATTAATTTTTTATTAAAAAATATATTAGTTATTATATTATAAAGTAATAGTTCATTAATTAGTTAATTTGACATAACTCTTTTATTTTATATAGTGTAAACAAGTCACTATTAATCTCTGTAAGACCAATTCCATATTTTATATAGTGTAAACAAGTCAATATTAATCTGTATATATCAATACTCGTACATAGCATAATAGTGAAAATTAAAGTTTGGCAACTTAACTATACTTATGTAATTCTAGTTAGCCAGCCCTCTAAGTTAATGTTAATAAAATTTGGACAAAAATTCATATGAGACGGGTATAATTTAGCACAAATTATACTCATCATTTTCAAAATGTTATCAATGTTCAATTTATGTCCCGTCTCATCGTGAGACCGTCTCATGCAAGTATGTTTCTAAAATTTGTCCTGTTAACCTTCAGTTTTAGGTAATTCTAGTCATTTACATCGAAAATATTAATATAAAATCGTTTGAGACGGTATATTCTGAAATCATGTAACAATGTCTTCTTAAATCGTAAACTTAAATGAAAACTATCCCCTATTGCTAAAGGTCGGATTTTTAATTCCCTTATCGAACTTTCAAGGGTAAATGGTAAATAAATGAGAAAAAAATAAAAAGTTAAAAACACACACAAACAACGGTCATCTATACAAGCGCTTGTCCAATCCTTCATTTCTCACTGTAATTAGTTTCTTGCAATATCCATTCATGGCGTCCATCTTTACAGCAGAAAAATTGATTCTCTATTCTAATCAATGGAAGAATAGTAAAGCAACAAAGTTACACTTTTACCAGCAATGGTGATGAAAAACCATATTTTTATATGTAGGAATATAAAAAACGATCATTCCTTTGGTGTTTTTTATGGCGAAAATCCATTGAAGTTCTCTTTTCCTCTTCTTTTGTTGGAGTTATCATTTCTTATTGTCATTACTCGCATAGTTCGGTTTATCCTCAAGCCCCTGCGACAACCTAAAGTTATCTCACAGATCATCGTGAGTTTTATTATTATTATATGATTGATTCTTGATTCTGTTTCAGTATTCTGAATGATTCATCTGAAGGGTGAGGAAATTTCGGTATTTGGGCTCGCATAATTCTGTGTTTCATGCTTCTAGATAAGATTATCCTGGGCACTATTTCTTTGCTCACCATGTGTTTGTTGAAATGTCTCAATGAGCTAATGAATGTTTTTTTGTGCTTCGATTGATTTGTAGGGTGGAATTATTCTTGGCCCGTCTGTATTAAGTCGTAGTAAGAAGTTTCATGCATATATGTTCCCTGATAATACCCAATATGTGATCCAAAATCTTGGAGTAATAGGATTCCTGTATTTCCTATTCATAACTGGAGTGAAAATGGATGTTACTTCAATAAGGAAAGCGGATAAAAAGCATTGGTATATCGCAGTAATTGGCGTCTTCGTCCCTCTCTTTTGTAGCGTAGGTACTGCATTCCTGCAGAGAAACAAGTTTGATGAGGAACTCAGTAAAGCTTCTTCGATTTGGGGAATAACGGCATCATTATCTATGACAGGATTTCCTGTTCTGTATCCTATAATGAAGGAGCTCAACCTACTTAGCTCTGAAATAGGAAGAATAGCCTTGTCCACTGCATTAATCGGTGATGTAATAGGAATGAACGGTGTAACTATATTCGAGGCCTCCAAACAAGGAGAACATAGGAGTATAGCTGCTTTATGGTACATGATTTCATTAATGGTCGTCCTAGCTTCGATCTTCGGTGCTGCTAGACATTTCATGATATGGATTATTCGAACAACCCCTGTAGGAAAACCGGTGGAACAAATCTATGTTATTACCATATTGTTGGGAGTTATGGTCTCTGCTTTTTTTGCTGATTTTTTAGGCTTAGCCATTGCCAATGCCCCGTTATGGCTAGGCTTGGCTGTACCAGAGGGCCCACCGTTAGGAGCCATTCTCGTGGAAAAAAGTGAGACTATATTAACAGACATTCTCATGCCGTTTTCCTTCATGTATCTGGGCATGATTACCGATTTCTCCTCCATGAGTGGCCAATGGTCTCACTTGCAACCACTTCTTCTTATGGTTTTGGTTGGATACTTTGTGAAAATGGTTTCCACACTCGTTGCTGCTCGTGTCTTTGATATGACCATTAGAGATAGCCTCACCCTAAGCCTGATAATGAGTTTAAGAGGTGAAGTGGAGTTCTTGCTGTTTATGCACTGGATGGATTTTGAGGTACCTTCTTTATTTTCAACTAGTGTTATATTTTTTTTCTTCTTTATAAATATAATACCTCTTGTGAACTCCGCAGATGATAGGGGTACCTCAATTCACTATTCTGGTAATATCAACAATATTTGTAACTGCTGTATGTACACCCTTAATCAGCATACTCCATGATCCTACAAGGCCTTATATGGTGAACAAACGAAGAAGTATTCAACACACCCCTGCTAACACAGAGCTCCATATTGTAGCTTGTATTTACGATGAAGAAAATCTATATGGACTCACCAAATTACTCGAACTCTCAAATCCAACGGTCGACAGTCCTTTCTCTGTCCATGCTTTATGCCTCATTGAGCTCGTTGGGCGGGCTAACCCGGTATTTATCGACCATGATAACGAAGAAGGAGAAGGAGATAAACAGTGCAAATTCAGTTCTGTTCATACTGCTCTAAAGATTTTCCAGGAGGCCAGAGGTGAGTACATAAAGTTGCATTCGTATACTGCTATTGCTTATAAGAGAAGCATGTATCAGGACATTTGTGAGCTAGCTCTTTCAAAGCAAGCTTGTCTGATAATCCTACCACTTCACAAAACAATGTCCGAAAGCATCAATGGGACTAAAGAGATTAAGCAAAGTTCTCAATCAATAAGTTCTAATGTTTTAGCACACGCGCCTTGCTCGGTGGGAGTTCTAGTGGACAAGAGTCCTTTCCAAAGTCTTGTGCCTGGTGGTTTGAGAAGTTCGATGCATAACTTTGTTGTACTTTTCTTGGGTGGGGCAGATTCGAGGGAGGCCTTATCTTATGCAGATCGAGCAGCTGGAAGTCCAGATATATCACTCACTGTGATTAGATTTCTTGCTTACGAAAACGAAGGAGATATTTTAATGGAGAAGAAGCTCGATGATCAGTTAGTGACATGGTTTTGGGTGAAAAACGAAGGGAATAATTGTGTTGTTTATCGAGAGGCTGTGGTGAAGAATGGCGAAGAGACTATTGCTATTATTCAGGCTATGAATAAAAACTGCTATGATCTATGGATTGTGGGAAGAAACCAAACAGTAAATCATGTTCTTCTGCAAGGATTAACGAGTTGGAGCGAGGATAATGAACTCGGTGATATAGGAGAGTTTATCTCTTCTGACGATTTTGGGAGCAGGGGTTCTGTTCTAGTGGTGCAACAGCAAGTATTAAGAGGACAAAGAAAAATCCAGGTAGTTTAGTTGGAAGGATTTTGTTTCGTAGAAAGTGATAGAAATTGAATGTGTAAAGAGTAAATTGCAGAGTTAGAAAATCAGACTAGTTAACACCATTTTAAGTAAGTAAATATGTGAAAATCTGCTCATATTAGTTCAGCGAAAATGTATATCTTTTCAAGAATCTACTGTAACTCGATTCATAGGAATGGATACAATCAAATTTACTCATACTACAGAATGTTGTCTGTTCTACTTTGAGAATTATTTCAACAAAGTTGATTTATTCTGACAGTTTGGATTATATTCCATGATCTTTATCTTCTGAGAATATCATTGATAAATCTTGTAATTTGTCTGATTTAAATTCTTTGCTGATTTTTTAACTCATGAACTTGGGATAATTCAAATGAATATTTGAAAAAGCTCGGGAAGTAAAACAATGAAATCATGCATATCATTTCCTCGCTCTTACAATCTTAACAAATATCTTCACTTGTTTCTGTCAGTGAAACAAATCTAGTCAACAACAATAGAAGACGACAAACGATGACTAAAATAAATGAAAGATACAACAGGAGTTTTGTGTTTCACTCTGGTCCTAATCCCTAACAAGGAGGCAGATCAGGTGGAGGAGCCTCCATTGACTGCAACTCTCCCGGCCCGTTCTCAACCACGAAGGCCATGCCAAGGCCCCAAGTTAGATGGGAGTCTATGTGACAGTGCATCAGCCAAACTCCTGCAACAAAACAGCAAATTTCATCAACAAATCGAGGTAAAAGAATGGGGAAATTAATTTTAGTAGTTTCGGGTTTAGCCTGTGTTAAGTTTCACGGATTATGAATAGTCCTGTAACTTTCAATTGCTGAACAACTTAGTTCGATGACCGGCCGCAGAAGGTGAAACATCTGGTTGATGCTGACGTGGCAGGGTGTAATTTGTCAACCGGATGTTTCACCTGTTATAACCGGTCATCGGACGAAAATGTGGAACAATTGAAAGTTAAAGGACTATTTCCAATTCGGGAAAGTTGATAGATCCCCTAAAAAATGATGGAAACGGAGAGAAGTATATAGATGTTAGATGCATTATTGTTCTTGCACTTACCAGGATTATCAGCAACGAACCGAATGACGGCCCACCCTCCAACGGGTACTTTGATGGTGTTCCTCACCGGAGGATCAACAAGGTTGAATCTCGCAGTATCGGTAGTCGGGTTAAAGTTACCAAATCCTTGGCCCACAACATAGAAGTGGTATCCATGAAGGTGAATAGGATGATCCTCAGTTGAGACAATAGCAGTGTCTTGCAACACAATTTGTACATTCGAGCTGTACTTCAACTGGTACAGCTTCGTCCCTTTACGAGGCTGCCACAGCCCTCGACTCACATTCCCCGTGTAATCAAACATAACTGGAGGAACAGGAGGGAAGTCTGTGGTGTACACACCCTGTATGTTCTGATAATAAGCTTGCAATAATGAGATTCTTCTTGGAAGAACGAAGGATACATTGTTCATGCTAGCTGCAAACCGCGTGTTGTTTGGGCCCTGTCATCTAGGCCCGGGTGGGCAGTTCAAAAGGCCTAATCCAACGGTGAAGAACAGATTTTCATCAATTTAGTAACGGCCCGCGAGCTGATTGGCTGTGAGGAGAGTACGTTAGTCGTTTGTCCGGGCCCAAGCATGATGACTCGGGTGGTGAAAGGCTTGTTGTAGGCGGCGTCATTTCCGACTACTGTTAGCATGTGGTTAGCAACAGTGAAGAAGAGTTCTTGATTGAGTGCAGCATTGATGATCCTTAATAGAACTGTTTCCCCTGATTTCACTTTGATCTTTGTTGTTTCTGAGTCACAAAAGGCAAGATTTTATCATCATTTTGATCAAGAAATGCAAAATCTTTTCAGAATACAAAATTTCTGATCTTTCTAAGAGGTATTTGCTTATTTTTTGAACGGGACTTTTTCATTGATAGTAGCTAACCTTTGCTTGAGCATCTGTAGAGATCTCCCGGTTGGCCGTTGATGGTGTAAGCATCGGAAACATTGGGAGGAGCACCTGTAAACCTGGCCTGTCTCAACACACTAATGATGTCTCTATCCCACCATTCTCCTGATGAGAGGGAATCTTGATTAGTTGTAATAAGAGGTAAAACTGTTTGTGATTTGTGTGTGTACTTTTTTCTTACCAAGAATTATTGGGACCTCTTTGTTGTGGTTTGGAAAAGGGTATGGAAGAGCAATGTTTTTGGGGTGGATAATGAGTGCTCCATACACTGTAGCTCTAAGCCATCTGCTATGAGCATGCCACCACAGAGTTCCTTCTTGATTCTCGATAGTGAATCGGTACGTGTAGCTCGACTTGGGCTGGATCGGGCACTGAGTCACGTACTCTGGCCCGTCAGCCCATGGTGTTCTCATCTGACGAATGCCGTGCCTGGGAAAGGGCAAAAATGGGGGAAAATATTTAGAAAAAAACTTGTATACACCGTGTGCATTGTGAAATTCAAGTGAATTTTAAAATGATATTAGTTGTTTTACCAAAAAGTATTAATTGTTTTCACTGAAAAGTATTACTTGGTGTACAAGAGTGTTACTCTTTAATTAGTGGATGTGGTGAAAAATGAGATGAGATGAGAATGGGAAGAAGTACCAGTGGAGAGTGACGTTGTAACGGGCAGCGTTAACGACGTTGATGACAAGGGTGTCGCCGTTTTGTACATGCAGAGTCGGCCCTGGGAACAGCCCGTTAACCGTGATTATGTTGTGGTTTCTGCACAGCCTCTTCACTGTTGTTGCTTGAACCTGAAAAACACATTTATTTGCAGAAATGCTACTGATTCGGATGTTAGCCCAGAATAATTGAAATGTAAATTATGAGTTTTGCAAACGTACATTGAATTGATGGTAATGAGTTTTTGCATTTGCTAATGTGAAAGAGGTGATTATTGCAAGAAAAATAGCAATCTTGCATGGTTGCATGGTGGTAATAAGATTAGAAAACATTTTTGTGTATTTTGATTCTTGCTTGTTTTGTTTAGATGAGAGTGTACATGAACTAAGCTTGCCTTATATACTGTTAATGAGAATTTAAATATTAAAAAGAATAAAAAGGTACCAGAACTAGTCCAACCATAGTAAGGTTTTGGTGCAACTGCTGTTTCTCATAAGGAACAATTTAACAAGGAATAACTGTTACCAAATTTGTGTGTTATTTCATCAATCCTAATATAATTGTAACAATGTAATGAAACGTTTTTTACTAAATAATTTTGAAATAAACTATCACTCAACATCTTTCAAACATTTACCACTTCAATTACTTAAAATCATTTTTTTTATCGAACACTCTTCCACATCTACTTTTTCAATTTTTTTAACTGATACCCAGTATATGATATTTTCTTTATTAGAATATTGACAAAGTCTCATGTGCAACAAATACACAGATTTAAGATCCGTGCACTCGTCCCAACCTTACTTATTTATTCACAGAATATGTCTAATATATTCAATGGATCAAGTAATCTTTTAAATGGATCATTCTGTTGCATGAGTGCACGATGCACTTAGATGTACAAGAGACCCACTCAAATTTCTAATACTTCATATTTTCCAAAACAATTACTTTAAATTTGTTCCTCCAATTAAACTCGCAACCCAAAAAAATCCTATTATATCCCAATTTCTTTTATTCTTTCTGTAAGATTCGATTAAGGAGTTGTTTTGAAACACTAAATCAGCTCAAGATTTTTTATTTTTTTCTAAGAAGTTGAATCACACTCACTCCCCCAAAAAAAAAAATTTTATGCACCGTTAACTATTGCTTGGAAACATGGCCTAAGAATCATCCTACTTGGGAGTTGACAAAAGTGTTGGTTCATCCTCCAAACAACTACGCATTTTATTTAAACTACTAACTAATAATTACTCCCTATATAAACCCTAAATCAAGTACGAAAAGGGGGAATTTGTGTTAGGCAGTTGCATGTTAGAAAACTATTGTTAGTACTATTGTCCAAAATTTGTTGTAATAGCGGTTTAGGGATCTGATATGGGGCAGTTCAAATGCCGAAGTACCAAATCAATAATTATGAGTGCCAAAAACTTATGCAACAAGAATTTTGGTTTGGATTTTTGTGTGACTTTTTATTTTATTTTATTCATGTTATAATATAAAAAATCAAATAAAATTGACTGATTAGCTAGGAACTGCGCTATGGACTTGACTTTACATTTATTCGGACGCAAAGTATAGTGTGAATAAGTTTTATGGTGAAACTGGTTAAGGAGTGTGACTTATATTATTAAAGAGTGTGATTTTTTACTGTAAAGGGTGTGACTTTTTACTATAAAGAGTGTTACTCATAAAAGTGAAGAGTGTGACTTATATTATAACAAAGAGTGTCGTAGTAATAACTGAAAGGTGTGACTTATATTACTAAAAAGTATGTCTGTAAAAAAAAAATCAATTTTACGGTGAACATGTTTCATAGCATACCAACTCTTATTCAGATGAAAATATCGTGATATATCCGCTACATATTCCATATTTCATGAATGGGATATGAGCATTGAGTTAAAAAATATATTTTTAAAGTATTGTGAAGATACTGCAACATATTGGGATATATTCCGTGTTCACTGTTGCATTGTACGAGTATTAATTATTTTACTTAAAAGTGATAATTACATGTTAATTGCACCTTTTAACTGATGATGTACATAAGTGTTTCTTAAAATTAAAATGTTGTTCTTGGACAAAGGGGAATGTTCACTGTTCACTGTTCACTGTTCACTGTTCATCCATATTTATAAGAGAATAGTTTTTCTGATTCAATATAACTATGGTTAATGGGCTGGATGTAGGTTTAATGCGCTTGTTGAAAATCTCACTCAAGTGGGCTAGCCCAAGTTTTTCTCAGATTTGGGATGGCAACAGTCACGAGAAAAGTGTCCACTTAGAGAGATTGGTATCTGAATTGGGTCCGGTTATTCACACTCCCAACAATAGTAAAATACACACACAAATTATGGACTAGCGAGTGTGCCCTTCTTAAAAAAATCCTCTACTCTTCTTCTTCCTCTGTTTTCTTCTTCCTCCTCCAGCCATAATCTCCTCTGTTTCTTCAAGGTATAGTCGTCGCCCGCCGCCGACCTCTACCGTCCAGCCACCGACCTCTACCGTCCATTCTGACGCCAATAACATTTTACTGGGAGAGAAAAGTGAAAATTCACAATAATAATTTCAGATCTCAAATAAAGTTGAAGCTCTTCATCGTCTTTCATTTTTTTCACCCCATCGAAAATTGTTGTTAATTTCAATTGATTTTCGCCTGAAAATATGATGATTTTTTCATATATTTTGACCGACAAGTGGTAGCTTTCTATAGTGTTGGGAAAAAGGGTAAAAATTAAGATAGAGATAAATTGTGGAGGACATCGGTGGACGGCGACGAACGACGGCAGCCGACGACGACGGTACTGTGGTGGCAATGCGGTTGGTAATTCTCAGAATACTAGGTTTACAGTTTAAATCTTCTAAATTTTAAACTATAAAGGTACTATTGGATTTCTCATCATTTTTGCTTATTAAGAGCGGTGAACGGCAGAGGTCGGTGGAGGGCGACGGCTGAACCTTGAAGAAACAGGAGGAAATGAGGGGCTGGACGCGGAAGAAGAAAACAGAGGAAGAAGTGAAGATTCATATTTTTTTTAAAAGAAGGGCACAATGGGTAATTCAGGATTTGTGTGAGTGTATTTACTAATGTTGGGGTGTGGATAACCGGACCCATCTGAATTTTATTAAAAGTTTATAAAGGTCAGGTTATTCACACCCACTAATTAGTAAATACATCCTTTAAATTTTTTAATAGAAATACTTATACATAAAAAAAATTATAGTATTACATTGGAGAATAAAATTATAATAGATCAAGTGCAATTTTAAATGATTAGTTATTTTCATCGAACAAAACGTAATAGTTATGATTTAGATATTGTTCAATGAAATAATAAATATATCTTGCATTGAAAACAACAAATATCATTTTATTATACACAATTAACTATTTAAAAATACAATTGAATTGCACAGTGTACCGATTAAAATACCATAAGGAAGAAAAGTTAATGTTTACTTTACTTGCAATTTAAAAGCATTTTTAAAAAGTTAAAGTTGTGAGATGACAACTTTAAAAAAATTATTTTTGTCATCCCTGTATTTGCAAACACCACCATATAGTGCTCAAACTATAAACTTATTTTTTGTGCAAAAATGTTTAACTCATACTATTATTTTAAATACAATCGATGATGGGAAATTCAACCTCATATGTCAATAAATCAACCTCCCAATGAAAACTCTGTACGCTACAACATTCTCGCAATTAGAGTCATGAAATTGGCATCACGTTTTGCAAAATTAATAGGAATGGATACAATCAAATTTACTTGTACTACATAATGTTGTTTGGGTATTGTTGTTAGTCAAAATTATTTGTTTAGATGATGTGGCTTTGAATTTCAACAAACAAACAAAGTCAAGTGTTTGATTTCTTGACCAAGAACACTCAGTATCTCTCTTGTCTTTTAATTCCGTAATAAAAGCCTTGTATGTGAATTTGATCAAAAGTCCTCTCTTTATTAGATTTTTTCCTATTTATATTACATTAACCAGCATGTGGTGTCGATTTTTCCTTCTTGTTTTCTTGACTAACTGCCACCTATTCAGGTGAAGAGCTGCTTAGACTTTTTGGGTTGATGCTTGTTGAACAAGCTTCAGGCAAACTTACTTAGTCATGCTGCTTTTGTTTTGGCTTCTGACAGAGTAAGTAGGGAACTCTTACTTCTACTACCACGACGTCGGGCTATGTGAAAACTGGGTTGGGTAGAACATGTCTTTCCCGCAACTTTCCATGAAAACCATTGATTCCTGCTTGGCGTCAAAAGACTTGTCTCTTTCCTGTGGGGGATATTCGCCGTCATGCTCGCCCGGAAGGCGAGCACTCATGCCTTTGCAAGGAAAATGAATTGAATTAGGGTACTTATGAAAGTGAATTAGGAGGTAAAAAATTTGCTTATGATGGAAAGAAGAGGGAAAAATCCTCCAACTATACCCGGTCGTGCGCTCCTTTCCATGCTCACCCTTAGGGGTGAGCATCCCCCCGCGGGATACTGTCCATTGTGTGCCAATCAAAATGCTCGCCCGCTGGGGCGAGCAACCAGATAACTACATCTGACATCATCCGTTAAACGCGCCAACACATTCGGTTAAGATCCGTCCAACTCGTCCATTTGACCGGTGAAGCAGGACGTTCTTGCCCGTTATCAACAATAGCCCCCAGGCCGGTTGGTCGGAGAATCCGAACGAGCGGGTTGTATCTTTGCACTGGCCGAGGACCGGGATGAAAAGCTTGCTCGGCATTGGCCAAGAGCAAGCTTATCCTCCAAGAAATGAGGTGACGCCTCGGGTTCTGGCGTCGTCTGACATGCGCCTGTTGGAATTTAGAGGCACGTAAATACGTAATACATGCGCAGCGGAATTAAACAGTTCACCTACAACGAACAATTAATTGTATAAAAGATTACAATAATCATAACGAGAAACCTTACAGTAATTCGATAGAAGATTTCTCAACTATGGTATCCACGTAATCCCCGTGAATAGATCTGTACAGATTTGCCAGTGTTAAATCTGAGACGAAATTTGCTAGGAAAATTCCTATTCTAGATTTTATGAAGAAACTAGGTTTTCTTGTTGTAGTAAATAATGAATCCCGGGAAGTCATATATATAGGGAGAGACTAGCTTAAATCTTAAGTCATCTTTATTAGGAAGATAATTCCTAATCTTGCAAAACATATCTCAAAGATATGTTTTTCCCCAAGGATATTTTCCTACAATAATATCCCATAATATTATTTGGGATTCCAATTTAATTAAATCTAATTTAATTAAATAGTAATAATAATTAATTCTAAATTAATATATTATTAATTCTCCATAAATTAAATATTAAATTCAATTTAATACTTAATCAACCAACTATAATCCGTACATGGGAGTTACTTGTTGTGTGACTCATAAGCCCTCATATATTGAGCGATTAGTCAAGCTAACGGTCTTAATTGAACCCTAGACAATAAATCAGACATTCTCAATATATGAGGTATGTTGCGAGAAACGTGC
Organism: Stenogyne calaminthoides; assembly: GCA_037126765.1. NCBI lineage: Eukaryota > Viridiplantae > Streptophyta > Magnoliopsida > Lamiales > Lamiaceae > Stenogyne > Stenogyne calaminthoides. The sequence continues at coordinate 32,335,702 of JBBCBC010000019.1, forward strand.
AACTACCTGTAACTGTAACATGGACTATTATGATTTCCTTATTTCATTCACGAATACTCGATTAGTCTTGAACATGATGAAGTGTCTATTCAAATAACATAATCGTATTATCTCCAATCACTAATTGATCACTTATATCACACTTGGCCACAAAGTCCAAGTTGACGTGCATTGGCCAATGTCTTTGATCCAATTATGATGAGAAGATGAGTATTCTCTCTAAATCCACTTTGAGGAATGAATTCTATTCTTAGCTCAATTACCACGCACATGCACTTCGTGATGAACCTAATCCAAGTCATATCTACCCATGGAAGGGTGCAAGCGTCGGTCATGGTCAAAGTTCATCACTCCACACATGTCGTGCGTATTGACCTCAAGTCAAAGGAGTATTGTATCGCTCCCACTAACCGAGACACCCGTAGCACATAGAGTGGAACTACATCAAACGGTTACTCGGATGGGTATACCAATAGCTTTTACGGTATTTGTGCATCCATCATGATATACCTAGTATCTCGTAGTAAGTGAGATCTTACTACACTCTCTAAGAGTATGATGCAGATCAACACCAATCTCTATTGCATCATCAATATCTCATTCTTGATGATCCTCGACTGGGGCCATTTGAGAATCATGCTTCAGTCATCTGAGTTCTTACATACTCAATGACAGCAGTGATTCAAGGGAACACAGATAAGAACAAATGCAAACAATCAAACATAATATTCTAATAAGTGTAATGTCATACATTCAAAATATTAAATAACAATAATATTAAACCAACACTTAATATTATCTGAGTATTGTGTCCTTACAATGGATTGTCTCTAGGACACTAACACTAACAGCGCTGACTTTGGGCAGTGTTCCACTGCTGTAATCATTGCGAGTGAGCGACGCGCTGCTCGGGTTCCGAGGGCGTGCCGAACACGCGTCTTTATTTTTGCAAATTAGTCCCTCGGAATTTCAAAAATTTTGGGGTAGGCACCGAAAAATGTGGCCTATAAATACCCCTTTTCTTCTTTTTTTTCCAACTCCCTCCTATTGCATTCAGACCTAAAAATCTCAAAACCAAAAACCTCATTTCTCACCGTCTATCTTCAAAATTTCCGACGACTCTTCGTCTTTGACCGGCTTCCACTCGGTTTCGGATATAGGTAAACCCTGAATCTCTTTTCTTTCTTCTTTATCTTGTGTGGTTGTGGTTATGGAACCTATGGAGGTGAGCACTTCTAGCTCTAGCAACGCGGCGCTGCAGGCCCACCGCCGTCTGTTGGGAAAAGGGCCGGTGGGCAAAACTTCCGGCGCTCCGGTGGTAAGGGCACCGGTGATTCATGTTTCCAACAGCGTCTCCTCACACGACGCCTCGGAAGTGATCCAGAGTGTTGGGTTGGAATCTTCTGCAGATAGCCAAGACGGCGATGGTCGAGGTGGGGGTATCATTTAAAGACCTTTGAAAAACCTCCTAGCCCCTCTTACGAAGCATATGTACGGTAAAATGTATGGCCTCCTCAGGACCAGCCTCACCGTGCTACTAACTATAGAGTGGCGGAGACTGGTTTTGGGGCCTCCGACGTGGGGAGTATAATGAAGGAGGCCCAACTTCTTAAGCTTCGGTGGAGATTTTGGGTTCCGCAAGATGTCTTCTTTTTTGCACCGACAACGGGTGAGAGTGCCGACCAACCCCCGCAAGGGTGTATCACGGTCAACCTCGATAATATAGAGGCCGAGGTAAGGTTTCCCCTTCACTCGGCCATTTCTAGATTGCTCGCCGAGTGGAATATCTCGTTGACTCAAATGCACCCTAATAGGTGGCGGATCATAATGGGGGTTCTAACCTTGTTCGGGCTAGAAAATTGCTCGGCTTTCCCTGGTGCCCGTGAACTCGCCTCCATTCTTCAAATCTTGGATTCCCCAGGCAACCCGAGATGGTGCCATGTCAAAGCTCAGTCTCACATGAAACTGGTCGAGAAAGTGCCGACCAAACTTAAAAATTGGAAGCAAAAATTTTGGTTTGTAGGGGGCAACTGGTGCAGCAGGGATGGGTCGAGCAGTCGGGATGCTCGGCTCAACGTGCACACAGATTATCGGCCTTCAAAAAGTAAGACTGTTGTTTTTCCATCGAGCATAACTGTACTGATTTTAACTTTGTTGGCAGAACCGGACCCGTTGCCGAGCAATCACTCCTGGGAAATCTTCAAAGAGGTCGTTGGCCTCATCCATACTCGCCCTTTTCATGCTCGGTCTGTTGGTTATCTGTCCACTAGCCATCGTCGCGAAGAAACCAAACTCCGAACCTGGCCTCATCACTTGACCCCGCACAGTCCCAACTGTAAGACAAGACATAAACCTTGATACTCTATCCTTTTTCTTCCCATTTTTCTTATTTATTTTTTGTGCGGTGTAGAAATTCCCCTGATAACTGTTGACCGGCCTGCTGTCCCTACCGACTTCGAGGAAATGGGCCGCTGTTTGAGTGTGAGTGAGCTCCAGAAAATGGCCAAAGAGAGGGAGGAGCACGAGGAAAATAAAAGGATAGCTGCCGCGGCTTCAGCGGCCATGGCTGAGCAAGAGGGCTCCAGGCAGAAGAAGAAAAAAGCCCCCGCTTCCTCTTCCGCCGAGACGACTTCTCGGGCGAAGAAAAGGGTGGTTCATGACGTCCTGACCGAGGAGGGAGAGACCGGTTTGCCGCCCTCCAAACGCGCATTTGTTCGAGGCCTCTCGACTGTTGGGGCGAGTTCACATGCCGGCCCCCATCCTAGGGACGAGGAGGTAGCACATTCCCTAGAGGCAGGCTGACATCCCCGTGACCACTCTTTCCTCGGGTGGAAAACCGGTCGCGCTGAGGAGTAAGTTCTTACTTATTACTGCTTCTTTTTTTTTTAATTCTCACATCCTATCCCTTGTCCAGAATTGCCAGGTTCCGCTTGAGGTACCCCGACGACATCGAGCAGTATATGTGCTCGGCCGACCCCGATTCCATCGCTCAGCTGCCCGATCATTTCAAAATCCCCACCCTTGGGGTGGTTAGGTCACACACCGTCGAGCTGGAAAAACAGCTCCAACTTAGAAATGTTCATGATAACCTCAGGACAAGCATAATCATGGGTAGCCATGCTTTAATCGCGGCCGAATTTGCAGGTTCCCTAATTGTCGCCCTGTTGGGTGTGATGGACAAGCTGGATGAGAGGAATCGGGCGACGGAGGAGGACAAGAAAGGGGCCCAGGCGGAGGCCGAGAAACAGAAGAAAAGGGTGGCTGAGCTCGAGAGCTCAAAACACCGGTTGAAAACCGAGAAAGCGGACCTAGTCAAGGAGAGGAAGAAACTGGAGGGGATGGTGACCTCGCTGGAGGCCAAAGTAAGTGATCTTCAAGATAACCTTCAACAGACCCAGCAGGAAGTAGAGGATCTCAAAGCGACCACGGCCGAGATGGTGTCGAAACAAGAGCACGATGGAACGGGCAACTATGCTTATCTTTGTGCTGCTGGTGATAATATTCGCCAGGTCCATCGATTGGCCCCCGGTTTCGATCTCCAACCACTCTTTGGCCAGCTTCTGAGGAGCCTGAAAGATAACCCGCCCAACAATGTTCCTCTCCCCCTCTCAGATCTGGTTAGGCTAGGATGTCAATTTCCCACGGGGACCAAACTGATGGATCCCCCGCAGGATTCAATGGAAGAGGAAGGGGCGGACGGGGGGTCTTCTAGCCCAGCCGATCATACCATCGAGTCTAGCCGAGCACTGGAGAACATCGCTGCCGAACCGGTGGCCGAGGAGGTGAACGTTGTTGAGCTTGGGGCGAGTCTCTGTCGTCGACTGAGTAAGCTTACTCTCCCCCATATCATCAGGCGAAAAGCCAATCTCATCATGGAGGATATGATAATGTGGGGATTCCTTGTCGATCACCGGCCTTCCTTTCTGTTTAAGGTTTTGAAAACTCTATTCCTGTTATTTACCAGTACTTTTTGTATTTGAAGTTCGTGAAAACAGTATTTGGCTGTGATGCCCTTTTTGTTGCTTGATGATAAATTTAATGTTATAATGCTTTTTGATGGTTAATGATAATCTTATTTGCATTTTGGCTATTTTGTTTATTATTTTTGTTGATCGTCTTTCTTATGTGCGGCCTCTGATCGTCTTATTTTATAGATGTGATCTTTGACTGTCTTATTTTATTGCTCGTCTTATTTGGATGCGAGTATGTCTAGCTCGAAGTACAATTATCTTATTTTTATGCAACTTTACCGTCTTATTGTTGTGTGGCTTCGGGCTAGAGCTCGAGTTGGTCGCCCCTGTTCTTATAATGGGGGCGACCGGGACGATTTTGGACTTAGCCATTTACAAGCCTTGCCCATTGTCCCTTTTTTTTACCTTTCGTACCCGGGCAATGTCGTTGGTCGGCTTGGCCTGGGCAAATTGTTTTCTGTGCAGCCCAGCTCGCTCTGTTCGGCCCATCGCACTTTTCCTATTGGCGTTTAAATTAACCGAGTATAGATAACAAAATACGCAGGCGTGTTACAAGTTTCTTTTATATATATATACTCATTTCACAAGCAAATTTACATTCGAAACACACAAACGAAACTAGTTGCGTAGAAAAGATAGCTTAAATATGTTTTTTGCTTCTCTTTTTTTTTTAAATGATAAAAATCGAGAACCACAATACCTATAAAGTTTATTGATAATATATCTTGAGGTTGGCCGCGTTCCAAGAGTATTGGGTCGGCTTGCCTTCTTTATCTAACAGCTCGTATGCCCCGTTCGGCAATCTGGTTCGGATATGGTATGGCCCCTCCCAAGTTGGGCCAAATACATCGGTTGGAATGCCGGTTATCTTTCGCAAAACCAAATCTTCCACTTGAAAAGTCCTGAGCTTCATTTTGGAATTATAATACTTTGCCGACCTCTGCTTGTACTCGGCGTTCTTGGTTTCAGCATGCAAACGTTTTTCATCTAGGAAGTCGAGCTCGGCTGCCAAAACCTCATCATTCGGTTGTTCCCCGAAGTTGAGGACCCAGTGTGTAGGGGTTTTGAGCTCGACAGATATCATTGCTTCGAACCCGTATGCTAAAGTAAAAGGGGTTTTGCCGGTGGATGTACGATGTGTCGTGCGATAAGACCACATGATGTCTGGGAGCTCAACTGCCCACATCTTCTTGAGATCGTCGAGTCTAGTCTTCAACGTGTGCTTGATAATCTAGTTACCGGCTTCGATCTGACCATTTGCCTGAGGATGATATGGGGTAGAAAAATGCTTCTTGATCTGCCATCGTGCCAGAAAAGTGAGGATGCAGCTTCCGTCGAACTGTTTTCCGTTGTTCGTAACTATTGACTGGGGAAGCCCGAATCGACAGATGATCATTTGCCAGATAAACCAGATCATTCTTCTTTCAGTCACCTTCTTCATCGCTTCGGCCTCCGCCCATTTGGTAAAGTAATCGATCCCTACAACCGCAAACTTGACTCCCCCTCGAGCGATGGGGAGAGGACCGATAAGATCGATTCCCCACTTAGCGAATGGCCAGGGACTGTAGATCGAAACCAGTTCTTTGGGCGGACAGTGGATGTTTGGGGCGAACACTTGGCAGCAATGGCATGAACGAGCGAGGTTGATAGTGTCCCGTTTCATGCTCGGCCAATAGTAACCTTGGTGAATGGTTTTGAAAGCTAAAGCTTGCCCTCCCGAGTGGTTGCCGCATACGCCTTGGTGGATTTCGGTGAGTACTGTTCGGCCCTGTTCAACAGTTATACAAATGAGCAAGGGAAAGGAATAACCTCCTTTGTATAGTCGTTGCTCTACTATGGTAAAACGTGCGGTGCGCATCCTCAGCTGCTGGGCCTTCGTCGGATCACTGGGTAAAGCCCCGAACTGAAAATATTGGAAGATGGGGGTCATCCAAGTTTCTTCGTCGACCTCCACTTGCGCGATGGTCGAGCTAGTAATTGACGGCATGGATTGGGTGGTGATGACTACGTCTGTCAGGTCGATCTCGCCTTCGGCCGTGGCTAGTCGAGCTAAAGCGTCCGCCCACGAATTCATATTTCTTGGGATTTGTTCAATGTACACTTGCGCAAATTGCTCCATGAGTCCTTTAATGAGGGACTGGTAAAAAACCATCTGATCCCCCTTTGCTTTATACTCGCCCTTTAGCTGGCATACTATTAATTGGGAATCACTGTATATAAGCACTCGTCGAAAGCCGAAAGCCATTGCCAAATGGAGGCCAACGATCAAAGCTTCGTACTCGGCCTCGTTGTTGGTCGCTGCGAACTCAAAATAAACTGCCGAATTGAAAACTTGTTGAGTTGGGCTAATCAAAACCACCCCCGCTCCGACACGAGTTACCGTGGATGACCCGTCCACATACATGTGTCATGGTTGATCCAGGTCCTTACAAGGCCCTTGGGGATAGGTGAGTTCGGCCAAGAAATCGAGCATGACCTGCCCTTTAATTGCTGTCCGGGGAGCGAAGTTAATCCCGAATTGCCCAATCTCGAGCGACCACTTAAGGAGCCGACCAACCGTGTCGGGTCGATGTAAAGCTTGCCGGAGTGGGAAAGTGGTGAGTACTTCTACCTGGTGATCAAATAAATACCCCCGGAGCTTGCGGACACTCATGACGAGTGCGTAGGCCAACTTTTCTAATGGAGAATACCAAATCTCAGCATCCCGGAGCGTTTGGCTTACATAGTATATGGGTAAGGTTACTCGGCCCTCCTCCCGTACTAACGCGTCACTGATCGCGTGTTCAGATGCAGCTAGGTAAAGGAAGAGCTTCTCCCCTGGAACGGGCATCGATAATGTTTGCGTGTTGATGAGATAGACTTTCAATGCCTCAAATTCCATCTGGCATTGCTCGGTCCATTGAAACTTGCCCTTCTTCAGGGCATCGAAAAAAGGCTTGCATCGCTCCCCGGTTTGAGAGATAAACCGATTTAGGGAGGCCAAACACCCCGTCAGCTTTTGCACTTCCTTGACATTTCGAGGGGGTTGCATATCAATGATGGCATTTATTTTGGAAGGATTTGCCTCAATCCCCCTTTGGCTGACCATATGGCCGAGGAACTTACCCGAATGAACCCCGAAACTGCACTTCTTCGGGTTGAGCTTCATCCGGTAGGCTCGAGATATTAAACGTTTGGGCTAAATGGCCCAAATGATCACTTCGATGTAGGCTCTTTACTACTATATCATCGATGTACACCTCCACAGAGTGGCCGAGATGCGTGTCGAACATTCTATTCACAAGTCGTTGGTAAGTTGCCCCTGCATTTTTCAAACCAAAAGGCATCATTTCCCAACAATACATATTCTTCTCGTTGCAGAAAGATGTATCCTCCTGATCTTCATGGTGCATTGGGATCTGATGGTATCCCGCAAAAGCATCCATAAATGTCATCAACTCATGGTCGGCCGTATTGTCAACCTAGTGATCAATATGAGGCATTGGGAAATTATCTTCCGGGCATGCTTTGTTCAGATCCGTGAAGTCGATGAATAAACGCCATGTGCCATTTGATTTTCTTACAAGTACCGGATTTGCCAGCAATCTTGAACTTTTCACCTCTCGAATTAGCTTATTATCAAGCAATTTCTTAATCTCGATGCTGATTGCTTCATACTTTTTGGGGCCGAACTTCCGACGCTTTTGGACGACTGGCTTTGAGTCCGGGTTTAAATTTAGTTTATGACATGCCACTGCTGGGTCGATTCCGATCATATCCTCGTGAGACCAGGCAAACACATCAAGATTTTCCTTTAGAAATGAGATTAACTCAGCTCGCAAAGGATTTGGGAGCTCGGACCCAATTAAAACTTCCATTTCGGGCCGAGCTGGATGCACCGATATGACTTGCAACTCCTCTACCGGGGTCGCTCTGCATTTCTCGCATTTTCGCCGAGGATCCCTGATGAGGCCGGCGGTTTGTAGGTCGTCCTCGTACAGTTCGTACCCAATTCTGGGATCCAGGTCGGGCAGCTCCCTTTGCAGTGATCGGGTATCCTCCTCCATGGCCACCACCTGATGCTCGAACATTTGAGATGGTAGTTCGTCAATGTTAGTTCCCTTGGGAGGGCCACTCCACTCATCCACCTCTCACATATCTACATCTATCATGGCCACCGATTTGACCTTGGTCAGCCCTATAGATAGCAGGCATTCGTGGGCTCTCCTTTGATCGTCTTTCACCGTGCCTACTCCCAGTTTGGTGGGGAACTTGACACAGTAATAATAAGTCGACTCGGCCGCCCTGAACTCTCGAATGAAAGGTCGACCAAGGAAACTGTTGTAAGTAGACGTGTGACCAATGATTATGAAATCAGCCTACCTGGTGAGCCGAATTTTGTCGTATGTGAAACAAGCTCTACTGGCAACCGTATTATCCCATGAGGGAAAGTTACCGCGTCGCCGAAACCAATCACTTGTTGGTCGCAAGGCTCGATGTAGGATGATAGGTCCCCCACTTGTCCGATTATTTGATCCAAGGCCTTCTTGAACATGATGTTTGCGTAGGATCCTGAATCTACCAATAGCTTGTGAACTTTCACTCCATTTATCATGGCATTGATGACCAAAGAATCGTTATGCGGACTTATGAGTCCGTTTCGATCCTCCTCCGAGAAAGCAATCTGATGCGTCGGGGTTGGAGCAGCCCCAGCAGCCGTAGAGCAGACCTGGTAGAGAGTTTGCATCGCCCTGAGCTCGACCTTCTTGCATCGCTCCGACAATGTTGGCTCTGGCTGACACCCCCAACGTGCCCATATTCAGCCCGCAACATGTTTATCTCTGGCAAGACGGGGTTTCCATTCCCGGAGGGCATCTTTTTCTTTCTCTTCTTCAATTGATCTCGGAGATCCTCCTCCTCGTCGTCGTCATTTGACCGGGCATGATCTTTTCCCCAATCGTCCCCCGGCCTTCGATTGTTACGGTCGTTATCCGTCCGACGAGGGGGTGGAGATATCAGGAAATCGTCCAACTTTCCTTCTTCATATAAATGCCATAATTGGCGCAGCAGGTCTCGGCAATCATCAGTGTGATGTCCTATCGATTTATGGTAGGAGCAATTTTTGGATGGGTTGAGCTTGTCTTTCTCTTGCATGATTGCTCACAGCTTGCCGAGCCATTTCTTGTCCTTTATCCTCTTGAAGACTTCTTCCGGAGAGATAGCTAGTGCCTCTCGAAGTTGTTGGACTTCGCCCCCATCCTCGAACGGTTTCAAGGTTCCCGGGGCTCGATACCCTCCCCCTCCTGAATTTTTACCGGTCGAGGGCTTCTTGGCCCCGGTATCCTTGTCACCCATTCTCTGGGCGAGGGCATCTTGCATCTGAATTATGACCGCTGCTCGATCCTAAAATTCAGTATAGGAGTGAGGCCAAATTTTATTCATTTCCCGCCACATTTCAGTGTTTATGGTCAGGCCACCGATGACGCTCAAGAGTTTTCCGCCCTCCTCAACAGGTTCCCCCTCTTGGAGGAGTTTGTCGAAACGCTCAACATAGGCTCTATCGGATTCATCCAGCAGCTGGCTAAAATTGACAACTCTCTGCTTGGATGCCGGCCTAGCGGCCAAGGCTGAGAAATAGGATAAGAAATTTTGCCCTAGTTGGGTGAATGATCGAACGAATCCCCCCGGCATGGAGGAGAACCATCGATGAGCTCGGTCTCCTAAAGACATAGGGAACGCTCGGCACTGCGTGGCGTCTGATGCCCCCATGGCGATCATATAATCAGTAAACTTGCCCAAATGAACATCTGGGTCTGCCTCCCCACTGAAAATGGGAATCGGGTGAGGCTTCTGAGCTATCTTCTTTTGGATCGGGGCATTGATAATGTCCAGTGACAATGGCGTGGTTGGCAGCACCATTGCCGCCGAGTTAGTCCTGGCTCAGGCCTGGTCGGCCTGTAGTCTCTCTACCGCCTCTTGCATCAACGTCATTTTAGCCCTATCCATCCTTGGACTTTGGAGTTGAGCCCCAGCCGAGTAGCCTCGGCTGGGTGATGGCTTCTCACCCGTGTTCCCCGACCTTGCCGAGACGGGTATGCATAGAGCCCCTCCTTTGATCTTCATTTTCGGCCTGACGCCTTCTCGGGTAATCCCCGAAATTCAGCGAGTAAGACTGGCCTGGTCTGGCCCCCTCCATTTTCCGCGGTTCGTGGCTATGAATGGGTGCCCGCGGCCGGTAGGCTAGTCGACAAAACACATCAGGAACTAGCTTTTCCTGGGGCCGTGCTCGGTAAAGGTTGGTTGGCCTTCACACGTTGCCTATCACCACCAATCCTGTGAGAATGATCCAGACTACTTCCCACATGTGACCGCTGCGGCTGATCCTTGTCCAGACCGATTTTTTCCTTTCACCGATCATCTTTCTCTCGTTCACGCCGCACCTGATTCAAATAGGCAAGGGCTTGTGTCGTCTTTTGTCTATCCTGAGCAACGGCAGCCAGATTGAAAGGGTCAGCTGTCGGTCTTGGCTGACTACGGGCCGGCCTGCTCGTAGCTGGCTCCATTCTTGACGTCCCTCGTGTGATCCCGGCGTCTGTTGGACGTTGACCGAGTTCTTGAAGCTTAGTTGCAGCTGCGTGCTGTTCTTGAGATACTTGGGGAGAGCTTGCCATATTCATGGGAGGAGCTATACGATTTGGCTCGTCCACCCTCTTGACTTGCTCCCTATAAGTTGTATATATCCGCCAGAGATTTCCCTTCCTTTTTCAAGAAATCGGATTCGGTAAATATTTTTCCGATTCTACGAAAATACCAAGGTGTTATCTCGAAACAGATTGGTTCGAAATATACCCTCCTTCTAGCGCCAATTGTTGTTAGTCAAAATTATTTGTTTAGATGATGTGACTTTGAATTTCAACAAACAAACAAAGTCAAGTGTTTGATCTCTTGACCAAGAACACTCAAAAATCTCTCTTGTCTTTTAATTCCATAATAAAAACCTTGTATGTGAATTTGATCAAAAGTCCTCTCTTTATTAGATTTTTTCCTATTTATATTACATTAACCAGCATGAGGTGCCGATTTTTCCTTCTTGTTTTCTTGACTAACTGCCACCTATTCTAGGTGAAGAGCTGCTTAGACTTTTTGGGTTGATGCTTGTTGAACAAGCTTCCAGGCAGGCTGCTTAGTCATGCCTGCCTTGTTTGTGGCTCGGACAGAGCCGAGTAGGGCTCTTGCCCGGCCCCACGGCCGTGCGGGCTATGTGGAAACCGGGCTAGGTAGAACATTTCATTCCCGCAACTTTCCATGAAACCATTGATTCCTGCTTGGTGTCAAAAGACTTGTCTCTTTCCCGTGGGGGATATTCGCCGTCATGCTCGCTCGGAAGGCTAGCACTCATGCCTTTGCAAGGAAAACGAATTGAATGGGGGTACTTATGAAAGTGAATTAGGAGGTAAAGAATTTGCTTATGATGGAGAGAAGGGGAAAAAATCCTCCAACTATACCCAGTCGTGCGCTCCTTTCCATGCTCACCCTTAGGGGTAAGCATCCCCCCGTGGGATACTGTCCATTGTGTGCCGATCAAACTGCTCGCCCGCCGGGGCGAGCAACCAGATAACTACATCCGACATCATCCGTTAAACTCGCCAACACATTCGGTTAAGATCCGTCCAGCTCGTCCATTTGACCGGTGAAGCAGGACGTTCTTGACCGTTATCAACAGATATAAACTTTTTTTTTTTTTGTTACAAGATTGGGTATATTTCTCCTTCTTCATTTTGTTCTACTCTGAGAATTATTGCAACACAGTTGATTTATTCTGACAGTTTGGAATCTATCCCATTATCTTTATCTTCTGAGAGTATCGTTGATAAATCTTGTATTTTGTCTGATTTAAACTCTTTCCTGATTTTTGAACTCATCAATAAACTCTATTTGAACAAGCTCGGAAAGTAAAAAAATGAAATCATGCATATCATTTCCTCGCTCTTACAATCTTAACAAATATCTTCATTTGTTTCTGTCAGTGAAACAAATCTAGTCAACAACAATAGAAGACGACAAACGATGACTAAAATAAATGAAAGATACAACAGGAGTTTTGTGTTTCACTCTGGTCCTAATCCCTAACAAGGAGGCAGATCAGGTGGAGGAGCCTCCATTGACTGCAACTCTCCCGGCCCGTTCTCAACCACGAAGGCCATGCCAAGGCCCCAAGTTAGATGGGAGTCTATGTGACAGTGCATCAGCCAAACTCCTGCAACAAAACAGCAAATTTCATCAACAAATCGAGGTAAAAGAATGGGGAAATTAATTTTAGTAGTTTCGGGTTTAGCCTGTGTTAAGTTTCACGGATTATGAATAGTCCTGTAACTTTCAATTGCTGAACAACTTAGTTCGATGACCGGCCGCAAAGGTGAAACATCTGGTTGATGCTGACGTGGAAGGGTGTAATTTGTCAACCGGATGTTTCACCTGTTATAACCGGTCATCGGACGAAAATGTGGAACAATTGAAAGTTAAAGGACTATTTCCAATTCAAGAAAGTTGATAGATCCCCTAAAAAATGATGGAAACGGAGAGAAGTATATAGATGTTAGATGCATTATTGTTCTTGCACTTACCAGGATTATCAGCAACGAACCGAATGACGGCCCACCCTCCAACGGGTACGTTGATGGTGTTCCTCACCGGAGGATCAACAAGGTTGAATCTCGCGGTATCGGTAGTCGGGTTAAAGTTACCAAATCCTTGCCCCACAACATTGAAGTGGTATCCATGAAGGTGAATAGGATGATCCTCAGTTGACACAATAGCAGTGTCTTGCAACACAATTTGTACATTCGAGCCGTACTTCAACTGGTACAGCTTCGTCCCTTTACGAGGCTGCCACAGCCCTCGACTCACATTCCCCGTGTAATCAAACATAACTGGAGGAACAGGAGGGAAGTCTGTGGTGTACACACCCTGTATGTTCTGATAATAAGCTTGCAATAATGAGATTCTTCGTGGAAGAACGAAGGATACATTGTTCATGCTAGCTGCAAACCGCGTGTTGTTTGGGCCCTGGCATCTAGGCCCGGGTGGGCAGTTCAAAAGGCCTAATCCAACGGTGAAGAACAGATTTTCATCAATGATGATTGGAACTCTTGCATTTAGGCTTCTCAGCTGGCTTGTGAATGCTGTAACGGTGTTTGTATCGTTGAATCTTGGAATTATAGGCATCAACGGCCTTGCAAACTGTCCTGTTCTGGAACGAGAAGCAGCAGATTCATACTCCAAGATTGCAGTAGCTGTTGTGTTATCAAACGCTGCGTTTTGTGCAGTGGCATACGGGCTTGTGGCCATGTAGTAACGGCCCGCGAGCTGATTGGCTGTGAGGAGTACGTTGGTTGTTTGTCCGGGCCCAAGCATGATGACTCGGGTGGTGAAAGGCTTGCTGTAGGCGGCGTCATTTCCGACTACTGTTAGCATGTGGTTAGCAACAGTGAAGAAGAGTTCTTGATTGAGTGCAGCATTGATGATCCTTAACAGAACTGTTTCCCCTGATTTCACTTTGATCTTTGTTGTTTCTGAGTCACAAAAGGCAAGATTTTATCATCATCTTGATCAAGAAATGCAAAATCATTGATAAAGATTGTTTTGTGATCTTGCATTATTAGTCACTCAAAACAAAATTTCTGATCTTTCTAAGAGGTATTTGCTTATTTTTCGAACCGGGCTTTTTCATTGATAGTAGCTAACCTTTGCTTGAGCATCTGTAGAGATCTCCCGGTTGGCCGTTGATGGTGTAAGCATCGGAAACATTGGGAGGAGCACCTGTAAACCTGGCCTGTCTCAACACACTAATGATGTCTCTATCCCACCATTCCCCTGATGAGAGAGAATCTTGATTAGTTGTAATAAGAGGTAAAACTGTTTGTCATTTGTGTGTGTTTTTTCTTACCAAGAATTATAGGGATCTCTTTGTTGTGGTTGGGAAAGGGGTATGGAAGAGCAATGTTTTTGGGGTGGATAATGAGTGCTCCATACACTGTAGCTCTAAGCCATCTGCTATGAGCATGCCACCACAAAGTTCCTTCTTGATTCTCGATTGTGAATCGGTATGTGTAGCTCGACCCGGGCTGGATCGGGCACTGAGTCACGTACTCTGTCCCGTCTGCCCATGGCGTTCTCATCTGACGAATGCCGTGCCTAGGAAAGGGCAAAAATTTTGAGACAAAAACTTATATACACCGTGTGCACTAATGGTATTAGTTGTTCTATCAAAAAGTATTAGTTATTTTTACTGAAAAGTATTAGTTGTTTCACTGAAAAATATTAGTTGTATAAAAAGTTGAACCGTTCAACTGGTGTACAATGAGATGAGGGAGAATGGGAAGAAGTACCAGTGGAGAGTGACGTTGTAACGGGCAGCGTTAATGACGTTGATGACAAGGGTTGTCACCGTTTCGGACATGCAGAGTCGGCCCTGGGAACTGCCCGTTAACCGTGATTATGTTGTGGTTTCTGCACAGCCTCTTCACTGTTGTTGCTTGAACCTGAAAAACACATTCATTTGCAGAAATGTTACTGATTCGGATGTTAGCCCAAAATAATTGAAATGTAAATTATGAGTTTTGCAAACGTACATTGAATTGATGGTAATGAGTTTTTGCATTTGCTAATGTGAAAGAGAGGATTATTGCAAGAAAAATGGCAATCTTGCATGGCTGCATGGTGGTAATAAGATTAGAAAACATTTGTGTATTTTGATTGTTGCTTGTTTTGTTTAGATGAGAGTGTACATCAACTAAGCTTGCCTTATATACTGTTAATGAGAATTTATTAGATATTAAAAAGAATAAAAAAAGTGGGGTGGTTTGGGTCAACAAAGGTACCAAAACTAGTCCAACCATAGTAAGGTTTTGGTGCAACTACTGTTTCTCGTAGGAACAATTTAACAAGGTATAACTGTTCCCAAATTTGTGTATTATTTTATAAATCCTTATAATGTGAATAGTAACAATGTAAAGAACGTTTAATAAATAATTTTGAAATTAAGAATCACTCAACATCTTGCAAACATTTACCACTTCAATTACTTTAAATCAATTTTTTTATCGAACACTCTCCCGCATCTACTTTTATATTTTTTTTAACTAATACTCATAAAGTTAATTTTCTAAATCCGAAGAGTCCGGAGACGGAGGAGTACCAAAGATGTGATATTTTCTTTATTAGATTATTTTTTTTTTTGACAGGATCTTTATTAGAAAATTACATCACTATTAAATCCCAGAAACAGGGATAAGTTATAATGCGAGACTCAAAACACGAGTTCGTATCATCTTGCTCAAGTTGAGTTTATAATATGGGAATAATAGTTGTTTAAAAAAGTAAGAAATTTAATGTAGTGGAATTATTGAGGCCATTACAGTAAAAACTCCCTTTACATACCAATAAATGAACACAAATTAGTACGATGGATCCTTCCACATTCCACTTATAATCTTTTTCGAACAAATTCAAACGATCACAAATCCTGCTCTCTTTATTAATCTTCCTTCCGTTTGATTTTTTTTTTGTCAATTTATTGTGCAATTTTGTGAATAAGCCCCCCTTTCTTCTATTAAGACCCACAACACTCAAAATGCCAAATCCTTTGTTTTGATTTCCTTCAACCATCAAGTAACCGAACCAAACAAGCGCAAAAAGTATGTTATCATCACCCAATTCCACTTACAGCACATCTGAGTGCATACTCGATTGCCCGCAATTTTTTAATGAATCTGCTATAGAGGGAGGAGCTTTGCGTAGTGCAGAACTTTTTTACATGGTCCACAGGATCAAATATTGATTGCAATTCCTGATATTTTCTTTTTTATTAGATTTTATTTTTTTTTTTTTTGACAGGATCTTTATTAGAAAATTACATCACTATTAAATCCCAGAAACAGGGATAAGTTATAATGCGAGACTCAAAACACGAGTTCGTATCATCTTGCTCAAGTTGAGTTTATGAAAAATAAATATGGGAATAATAGTTGTTTAAAATTTGAAAAAAAAAATTAAAAAAATTTAATAACCATTGTATTTGATAAAAATATTCTTGCATAAAATTTATTGTATATAGGCCATTACAGCCCGAAAAACTCCTTATAAAAATAGGCAATATTTCAAAAAGTCCTATTATAAAAATATATACAAGTATAGTATTAAAAAATCATGATCTCTGGGGATCGATTATATTTAGGAATAAATTTCATACTATAATAAGTCTTGAAACATCTTAATTTTATAGTTTGTCACTACAACCCTCAACTTGTTCAAATTAGCAATAACTAGTCCGATTAATTTATACATATATTTTTTTTGTATATAATTATTTCAATTAAATTCATATTAATTAATTACATAAATTTGTTAAAAGATGGATATGCATGTAAATGTAGTATAATATGTTCCACATTCTTATTTTCCTCTATGATCTAGGTTTTTCTTTCTAGAGTGAGGGTTAAACAAATTCAAGCACTCGATCACAAATCCTGCTCTCTTTATTAATCTTCGCTTCCGTTTGATTTTTTTTT
The DNA here is from genome assembly GCA_037126765.1 of Stenogyne calaminthoides. NCBI lineage: Eukaryota > Viridiplantae > Streptophyta > Magnoliopsida > Lamiales > Lamiaceae > Stenogyne > Stenogyne calaminthoides. The sequence continues at coordinate 32,352,221 of JBBCBC010000019.1, forward strand.
GTCAATTTATTGTGCAATTTTGTGAATAAGCCCCCTTTCTTCTATTAAGACCCACAACACTCAAAATGCCAAATCCTTTGTTTTGATGGCTAAAACCTCCTTCATGGTGGCACCATCAAGTAACCGAACCAAACAAGCGCAAATCATCAGTATGTTATCATCACCCAATTCCACTTACAGCACATCTGAGTGCATACTGGAACGCGATTGCCCGCAATTTTTAATGAATCTGCTATAGAGGGAGGAGCTTTGCGTAGTGCAGAAGCTTTTTTACATGGTCCACAGGATCAAATATTGATTGCAATTCCTGAATAAGGAGCTGAAGTGTTGCTAAACAACTTATCCTAACTTTTTGTATTGTTGTTCCAACTATGAAATCTTTTTTTTTGATAGCATTAGATGAAAAGATTTCTTGCTAAGAACTTATGGGATGAACACAATATTTTATTTATAGGGTATATCTTTTTGATTTTTGTTTGTCCAAGCATTTCGTGAATGTTGATTATGTTGATTATATCAAAGGAGTTGTTCTTTAAATCGATAGTGGAACATTTTGAACAAACAGAATTTTTTAGTAAAGGAAAGGCCGCGTGTACTCTTTGATGATTTTGTTATACCGTGGTAACACGTTATTCTTCGCTTTTGGCGAAGGGGTAACAACCTATTTTTGTTTCACAATTTGCGACAACGGATTCGGTGTTGAGTTCGACCGATCAATGCACTATCAAGAATCACACAAAATACAACTTGAAAAAGAATTTGGGCTCGCACAAAAGAATGAGCCAGAATTTTTTTTTTAAGATAACTAGATGTCTCTAATCCGAAGTTTTGAAATTTCGAGAATGATTAAGATCGACAAGTAATAATCGACCGATAACAACATCACCAACCGACACGATCTCTCGCCTCTTGTTCTTTACTTATTTATCGGACACGTACTCCGCAAATCATTTAATGCGGACGGGGTACTAACCGCTACTTGATCTGCTTTTTAAATCCAAAAGTGTTTTTCTTCATAGGGTAACTTTTTTTTGTGATCAAAAGTAAACACAAAAAAACAAAACTTGTCTTAAAAATAAATTAAAAATTATGTGTTCAATGTAGTGAAAAACAAATTTTTTTCATCATTAGAGTTCAAAACGAAAATTTGAACGGTAATATTTTTGTTAATGATGAATCTTTCTTTAGTTAAAAACATTGTTTTAAAAAAGTTAAATGCCTTTTTTGTTTTGAAAAAAAAATTAAAAATTATATGTCTATCTCAGTTCAAAGATGGCCACTCATGGAATTGAAAATCTTGTGACCAAATACAACTAATTAGACCGATTTAACCATTAGGCAATACAAGGTGGAACAATTTGATCGAAAAAAATATTCTTGCAATGATATTGATAAATATTTAATATGTATATAGTCGCAATCGGAGAAGAAATCGATCGACAAATGACGACATCACTTGCCCTGCTCAGCCTTTTAAATCTCACACCGCACTCTGAGGGAGAATGAGGATGAAGAAATCGAGAGGAGCTCTTAAGAGAGCGGCACAAACATCGAACCGGATTCATCGTGCCAATGCTCAAAAGAAAGTACGATTGTTGTTTGACATTCTATCAAGAACGATCATGGAAATTTAGCCGGATGCTCTCACATCACCGGTCAAAACAAAGATGGCAAAGAATAATTGATGGGGCTTACATGACCAAAATCTTGCTCTAAGAACACGAAAAATTTGTCAAAGTTTTTACTTAAGTTGTCTTAATTGTGGTGTATTGCACATATCACTATTATGCAATATTTTAAAAGAGTCCTATTCATAAAAATACTTTATACAAGAATAATTTCTCTATAGTATTAAAAAATCATGATCTCGAAGTTGCAAAAAACGAACCGTGAAGGCCCATCAACGAAAAACGGGCCAAAACGAAATCGCGAAGGCCTCAAACAAGAAGAGGCGAAAAGAAAGGGATCGGTTATATTTAAGAATAAATTTCATACTATAATAAGTCTTCGAAACATCTTAATTTTATAGTTTATCACTACAACCCTCAACTTGTGTGTACGTAATAAGCAATAACTAGTCCGATTAATTTATACATATATTTTATACTATCAAAGTGTATATAATTATTTCAATTAAATTCATATTAATTAATTACATAAATTTGTTAAATGATTTATATGCATGTAAATGTAGTATAATATGTTTACACTTAATATTATTTTTTTCTATGTAAAACTCTATTTAAAAATAATTTATGTATAGTAATATTTTTTACTAATCCGACAATATAACTATAGGAGTTTTTATCCCAGATGCGTTCAATTGGGTGATAGTAGAGACCGGATGAAAAAAGAATATGACCACTAAATCCGCGAGCAAGATCAAAATGATTTATTATATCTTCGGAAAATGAAACAAAAGTTTATCTTGTAATGTATCTAAATCGCATTGTACAACTTTGGGTCTCTGACTTATATCGAGAAACCAATTGACACATCGAAGACAAGGCCCATGGACAAAGCTCAATTGGATCTTTTTTTTTTTTCGGACCGGAAAGTCACCGAACATGCCTAAGATCGGGTAAAATTGTCCAAAGAGCGGGCGCACAAAGGGTTGAAATGAAGTTCAAATCAAGGGCTAAGAAAGGATTTGGTGGGCCTTTTGAATGGGAAAAGTCGCGAGATCATCAAAAAAAATCTTGACACGCTAAGAGGTTTGAGGAATGGAATAAGATCTGAATGGCTTCTAGATGCCTTTGTCCTTGATCTTGTTCCAAAAGAAGAATCACCGGATGATGAGTTCCTCAACCGGTTACGAGAATAAATATCGCATTTTTTCAAGTATTCGGAAAATGAAGCCAAGCTTATAAATTAAAGATATCTCGCCAAGAGTATGATCTTCATCCGGATGGCTCATTTCGACAGATGGCATTTGAGAGATTCTACTTTGACATCTTGAGCAAATCACGGATAACTGATCAAGTGCATATAAGCGATGTCAAATGGAAACTCTATCGATTTTCAACATTCCACAAGACCAAAGAGAAATGCTCATGGGAAGATTCAAAGTAAATGCAGGATCGCAGACTTTTAAATTCAAAACTTTTACGATGTAACATGTAATCATCATATCTAATGAAAAGTTTATTTTTTCTCGATCCCAAGACAAAATCTCTTTGTCTTGATTATTTGCTCTTTAACCGTTCTATACTTTTTTTTGGTTTCTCAAGTGTTTTGGTTTCATCAAAAGCGGGAAATTGTTGGGAAATTTTAGTTTTTGAAAGATGAAACCAGGTCATTTAATTTGGATTCTTTGCTATAGGAGACGGGTTGATAATGATTGTATAGAAAAATGTAATATAAGATTTATTCTAGAAGAAGAAAAGAGAATATGTGAACTCAATATAAAGGTCGAATCCAAGAATCGAGGAATCGATATCCGGAGGTGAAGAATGATGTTTGGATTAGTCATGAAGCTCAAACCTCAAACACAAAGTATGTGATGAAATTGAGATCGGTTGAAGCTAAGTAGCGCCGAAGACTCCATTTTTCACGTTGTTTCATCTTATCATACGTCTGCGATCTAAACAAGAAGAATACCAACCTTAGTTGGAGGAACAACAAGCAAGGCTTTTTAAGGAAGAAACACGATTAAGAGTCGACATAGCGGAAGATGTTTTTTCAAACGGCTATAAAATACATTTGTCTTTTTGATTTTTGTTCATGTAGTAACACTTTTTTTCTCATATGGTAACATTCTTTTTGTTCATGATAATCGTGAGTGAAACACGAAATCAAATTATTTTCAAACTATAGTCGATTTAATTCGAAGAACACAACAACAAGCTTATTTTATATTGGTTCATCCCATAAGTTTTAGCAAGAAATCTTTTTCATTTTTAGCAATGAAAGATTTCATAGTTGAAACCAAACAACCTTATACCCAAACGGTTGGTAGGTTTTTTTCTTCATATGGTAATGTTTTTTGTTAAACATCTAGGGTGATAACACATGTTTTTTAGTAATATGTCCGAAACCACTATAAAATTGTGTGTTCTTATATCGCTTTATGTTATTACTATATGTGAATCGTTTATAAGAAAACACACATCGTTTTGTTACCGCCCCTTTGTTTTTATGAACCAAATGAAATTTTGCTTGTTACCTTGGGTTTTCAAAACGGGACCTACAAAAACTCTATTTAAAATAAAAAATAATTTATAGTAAGAATATTTTTTACTAAACAATATAACTATAGGAGTTTTTACATCAATTGGGTGATGTAGACCGGATGACAAAGAACGAAAAAAAATTATTATATCTTGGAAAATGAAAAAAATCAATATAACAATAAAAATTGGATCTTTTTTTTATCGGGTTTTAGGGATTGTATTGGGCGATGGGACGGTATGAATCAAACTTCGTTTGTGCCCTAAATTCGATTATTGGATGAAACCGTGTCATTTAATTTGGATTTCGATGTGGAAAAAAGAGAATATGTGTGTGATGTTTGGATTACCCCTCAACACAAAGTATGTGATGAAATTAGAGACTTTTTTCACTGTAATTTTGGATCAAGATTTTTTTTTCGCGTTTGTCATATTTTTGTTCATAAAAACTCTTTTTCTCATATGGTAACATTTTTTTTGTTCATGTAATAACACATCAAATTATTTTTAAACATATTTTTTTCGCTTTATCTTGATTTTGTTCATGTGGTAACACGCTTTTCTTCATATGGTAACTTTTTTGTTCATGTAACACATGTTTTTTTAGTAATATGTAACTCTTTGTTCATATATCGTCATAATACTATGTGAATACTCATGTGTTACCATATGAACAATAATGTGTTATCTTGTGACCCATAGAATGTAGTAACACTTATACATAGATGTAGTAAAACACAAAAATTTGACAAAAAAAAAATCAATATAACAATAAAAATTATGCGTACAGAATGAATCAAACCTGCGACCAAATTCATTAGCAACAAACCTGGACCACTAAGCTACAACACATATTTGATAAAAATATCCTTCTATAAATACATATCCGTCCGCGCCAACCTTGAACCCATTGACCATTAACAGTGAATTTAAGCAATTTTCACCTTATTTATATTTAACACACACAAAATATTTCACACAAAACTTTCTCTCGAAAAATTATGTGATGTTTATTAAAAAAATCTTCCTCTCAATCTTTATTTTCTATTGTTTCAATTAATGGTAGCTCAACATTTCGCGCACACTCTTGCTAGAAAATCTCGTTTTTTAGAGTTTTTATTGTTGGATGACCATCCTTCTTTTATGAATGATCTTCTTTAAAAGAAAATATAATGTTTGGGTGAAATTTTGGAAGAATTTTTATTTTCGACTCCTTCTCCCAACATTCCAAATATAATAATGTTCTAAATTTCTAATACATCATATTTTCCCAAAACAATTACTTTAAATTTGTTCATCCAATTAGACTCCCAGCCCAGAATAATCCTAATATATCCCAATTTTTTTTATTATCTGTAAGATTCGATTAAGGTGATGTTTTGAAACATTAAACCAATTCAAGAAATACCTTTTTTTTAGAAGTTGGGTCACACTCACTTCCAAAAAAAATATTTCTACACTGTTAACTAATGCTTGGAAACAGGGCTTAAGAATCATCCTACTTGGAATTTGACAAAAGTATTGGTTCATCCTCCAAACAACTACGCATTTTATTTCAACTAATAACTAATAATTACTATATAAAACCCTAAATCAAGTACAAAGGGGGGGAAATTTGTGTTAGGTAATTGCATGTTAGAAATCTATTATTAGTACTATGGTCCAAAATTTGTTGTAATAGCGGTTTAGGGATCTGAAATGGGGCAGTTCAATGGCCGAAGTACCAAATCAATAATTATGAGTGCCAAAAACTTATGCAAAAAGAATTTTGGGTTTGGATTTTTGTGTGACTTATTCATGTTATAATATAAAAAATCAAATAAAATTGACTGATTATCTAGGAACTGCGATATGGACTTGACTTTACATTTATTCGGATGAAAATATCGCGATATATCCACGATACGTTCCATATCTCGTGAATATGATAGGAGTATTGAGTTAAATAATATTTTTTCAGAGTATTGTGAAGATATCGCGATATATTCGAATTATATTCAATGTGCACGGTTGCATTGCATAAGCATTAATTATTTTACCTAAAAGTGATAATTACATGTTAATTGTGCCTTTTAACTGATAATGTGCATAAATGTTTCTTAATATTAAAATGTTGTTCTTGGACAAAGAGGAATGTTCACTGTTCATCCATATTTATAAGAGAATAATTTTTCTGATTCAATATAATTATGGTGAATGGGCTGGACGTAGGTTCAATGGGCTTGTTGAAAATTACACACAAGTAGGCTAGCCCGATGGCAACAGTCACGAGTAAGGTGCCGTCCACTTAGAGAGATTGATGTCTGAATTTTATTTATTTAAAGTTTATAAAGGGTCAGGTTATTCACACCAATTAATCAGTAAATACATCCATTAAATTTTTTAATAGAAATACTTAAAAAAAAAAAAAAAGTTATAGCATTACTATTACATTTGAGAATAAAATTCTGATCAGTCAAGTGCATTTTTATACGGTTAGTTATTCTCATTGAACAAACAGTATTAGTTATGATTCAGATGTTTTTCAATGAAATAATAAATATTCCCTCTGTCTCATACTTATTTACCCATTTTTCTAAACGATATATCTCATACTTTTTTATCCTTTTGCATAAAAGGCAATAAAGCTACTATATCCTCTCAACATATCAAAATTACATACTATGTCATTATTTTTACCCACAAAAAATCATTTACTTTAATAATGAAGTAAAAAAAGACTACAATAACCTCAATCAAAAACCATTTGATCACTTTAAATACTAAAAATTAACTCTCACATTAAAACTTGTGTCAAAAGCAAATGTGGTAAATAAGTATGGGACGGAGGGAGTATTTTTTCAGTGAAAACAACAAATATCATTTTATTAAACACAATTTACTATTTAAAAATGCACTTGAGTTGGACAGTATATCCGATTAAATATCATAAGAAAGAAAAGTTAATGTTAACTCTACTCACAATTTAAAAGCACTTTTTAAAAGTTAAAGTTGTGAAATGATAACTTTAAAAATAAGTGTTTTTGTCATCTCCACGTGTGTTTGCAAACACCACCATACTGTGCTCAAATTTTATTTTATTTTAGCGCAATAACATTTAGTTCATATTATTGCAAACACAATTGGTGACGGGAAATTCAACCACATAGGTCAATAAATCAACTAGACAATGAAAATTCTCTACGATACAATATTTTCGCAATTTTATGAGTCATGAAATTGGCATTAAGTCTTGAAAAATTAATAGAGTAGTAAGGCAAGTTATACGCGATTTCTCTACTAGCTTGTACGTAGCTCAAATTATAACTTAAAACACTAGAAATACATACAAAATAATTTTGAAACAACACAAATGTAAATAAAAAGAAAAAGATGTTTGTTGTGTACATTTACCCAAACCCAATATGTTGTGAACTTTCTGGCCAAATTTCCACCATAGAGAGAGATACATCCCATAATTGTAATCCATAAATGCACCTTTTCTGTCTAAATTTAAAATTTTAAAAAAAAAAATTTCTAGGCAGCAAGCAAACGCCCGTCTTTCGATTTTCGACTTCTGCACCCATGGTACATTTACCCAAAATCAAATACGTTGTGAACTTTCTAGCAAAATTTCCACCGTAGAGAGATACATTGCATAATTGCAATCAATAAATGCACTTTTTCAAGTAAAAAAAACAATGCTTACAACTTATTTAAATTGAAAAGTCAGAAAACCCGAATACAATCTACTATAACAACAAATTAAGAACACCAAATCACGGAAATTAAAATTATATAATACTGTCAAACAAGACCCGAAAACTGAAACAGAGCTACAACACTCGAAATAAAAATGAAAAACCCCTCAGCATTGTGGCAAATCAGGCCGAGACGGCTCAACGAACTGCGGTTTCCCTTTACCATTTTCCACAAAAAACGACATTCCCAACCCCCACGTCAGATGAGAATCTATGTGACAATGGAACAACCAAACTCCTGCACAAACTCCTACTCAAATTATAACTTAAGACACTAGAGATACATACAATATAATTTTGAAACAACACAAATGTGATTAAAAAGAAACAGACGTTTGTTGTGTACATTTACCCAAGATCAATACGTTGTGAACTTTATGGCTAAATTTCAACCATAGAGAGAGATACATTGCATAATTGCCATCCATTAATGCACTTTTTTTCAAGTAAAAAATAAACGGATTAATTCTAAAAAAATACGCGACTTTTTTTATCAGTATCAATTTAATCACGACTTTTAATATTTTTGTAAAAAACTTCAACCTTTTATTGTTTCAATCTGATACCTATTTTTTTAAAACCAACAGAAAGAAGTGACATGGCTCGCCGGAACTTGTGTCTGAGCATCACATCAAATGCCACATAATAATAAAAAAAATTAATTCCACATCAACTATAACTCTTTCAACTTTTCTAAAGTAACACTTTCCGCATTGCACTATGCTTTTAGAAACTTTTATTTTTCTTCAGGATTACAAAACAAAACCAACACTTTTAATTTTCAAAATTTTAATAAATCAAAATTGGTTTCAAAATTAATAAACCAAAATCACATACTCACCCTTTGAAGAACAAGAACCCTAGTTAGCTAACACTCACTCAACAAATCACTTGCCCTTTAAATGCACCACGGCCAAGTAAAATTTTCACTACTCATTAACTAACAAAAATGCAAATTAACCGCTAATAACACATAGACAATCGTTCATACTTTAAAAAAAATCCAATATTAAAAGATTCTAGCCCACTACTACCTCCACTATTCGAAGCCATTTTTCTTCTTCAACGGCAGAAGTTCAACGTTTACCAACTACTACCGTTGAGTTTGATGTAGAATTTTGAGATTTCGACAATATACATTGCATCGAGTTTCGCCACTTTAGGGTTCTTGATTGGGGATAGCAAATAATTTTGGGGATTTTGGATTTTGTTAAGTCTAATAGTGAAAAAACGTTTTGTTTTATTAATTATGAGAGTGAAAACGTATATATAGATTAGTGTTGAAAGCATATATTGAATTTATATAAGTGTTATTATTTAATGTAGAAAGCATTGGTGTTGATGTGTAATGTTAAAAGAAAAAATTAATTATGTGGCATCTGATGTGGCGCACAGACACAAGTTCTGGCACCCTATGTCAATTCGTTCTGCCCTGATTTCAAAATGAGGTATCAGATTGAAACACAATAAAAGATTGGGGTTTTTTATAAAAATATTAAAAGTCGTGATTAAATTGATACTGAGTGTAAGGATTGTGTATTTTTCTAGAATTAACCCAAAATAAAACAATGATTACCAGTCATTTAAATTGAAAAATCAAAAAACCCGAATACAATATACTATAACAACAAATTAAGAACACCAAATCACGGAAATCAAAGTTATACAATACTGCCAAACAAGACCCAAAAACTGAAACAGAGTTACAACACTCGAAATAAAAACGAAAAACCCTCAGCATTGTGGCAAATCAGGCGGAGGCGGCTCAACGGACTGTGATTTTCCTCTCCCATTTTCCACCAAAAACGACATTCCCAACCCCCACGTCAGATGTGAATCTATGTGACAATGAAACAACCAAACTCCTACACAAATTACACACCATCAATCACAACAACAATATTATTTCCAACATAAAAACTAGCTAGTACTTCATTCGTCCCGAAATCAATCGAGCATTTACTATTTTCACGGAGTTTAATATTAGAGATTTTAATAATAAGTTGTTTCTTTATTAAGGATTAAATGGTAAAAAATGGTAAAATAATGAAATATTTGGAGATTATATTTTAAGTTGATGGCTAAGTCTTGTACGCACCGTGCACTTCATAGTGTATTTTAGAATCATGCAACTTGTTTCACCGAAATATATAACTTGTCTACACTGAATCGTGCAACTATTAATATGAAAAATAAGTTGCATGGCTCAGTATAAACAAGTTGCATGGTTCTAAAATACATTATGGAGTGCGCCTTGTGCACATAAGGAAATGTTCAACCTAATTCGAGAGACGGAACTTTCGGCAAATGTTCAATTGAATCAGAGACGGAGGTAGTATCACTTGTTTGTGTTGATTTTACCTGGATTATCCGCGAGAAATCGGATCACAGCCCACCCGCCAACGGGCACGTCGATGGTGTTCCTCACAGGCGGGTCCACCAGATTGAAGTTACGCGGGTCGGAATTCGGGTCGTAGTTTCCAAACCCCTGACCCACGACAAAGAAATGGTACCCATGAAGATGGATAGGATGATCCTCCGTAGTAAATATAGCCGTATCCTGCAACACTATCTGCACACTCGACCCGTATTTCAGCTTATACAGTTTAGTACCAGAACTCGGCTGCCATAGTCCCCTGCTAACATTGCCCGTGTAATCGAATTTCACGGGCGGGTTAGCAGGAAAATCAGTGGTGTAAATTCCAGGGACATTATTGTAATAAGCCTGCATCAGCGAGGTCTTTGTCGGCGGGATCCAGGACACATTGTTCATACTCGCCGCGAATCGCGTGTTGTTCGGGCCCTGGCATTGCGGGCCGGGCGTGCAGTTCACGAGGCCCAAACCGACCGTTATGAATAAATTCTCGTCGATTTTGGTCGAGACTTTGGCTACCGACGGTACGCCTTTTAATTGGGTGGTGAATGCGGTTACGGTGGCTGTATCATTGAAGGCGGGGAGCTGGGGGAGTTTCGGGCCGGGAGATTGGGTTCGGGCCGTGGTGTATTGGAGGATGGCGGTGGTGGTTGTGTTGTCGAAGGGGGCATTTTTGGGGGAGGCGTAGGCCCGTGCGGCCATATAGTAGCGGGCCGGGGGTTGGTCCGCGGTGAGGAGGACGTTCGTGGTCTGGCCCGGCCCGACCATGATGACTCGGGTCGAGAAGGGCTTGTTGTAGGCGGCGTCGGACCCGACCACGGTTAGTTTGTGGTTTGCTACTGTGAAGAAGAGTTGTTGGTTGAGTGCAGCGTTGATGACTCGGAGAAGGACTTTGTCCCCTGAGTTCACTGATATTTTGGTTGTTCCTACATAGAGATGTAAATGTCTTCTGAGTTAATTATGTAAATTGGCTAGTGAAATGTTTTGTTAGTTTGATTTGATTTGATTTTGTTTCACCTTGGCTAGAGCATTTGTAGAGATCGCCGGGTTGGCCGTTGATCGTGTAGGCGTCCGAAACGTTTGGAGCAGCTCCAGAGAAGAGGGCCCGACTCATGACATTTTGGATATTGTTATCCCACCATTCTCCTGAAAATTACGCGTACAGTATGACATCATCACTTTATTCAGTACAAGATATAAAGTGTACCGTGAATTTTTAGTTATTTCATTAGAAGATATTACTGTAAAGTAACAATTACGAACCAACTCTTGATACAGATGTACGTAAGCTAGTTATATGTAGTAATGCTTACCGAGAATGATAGGGACGTCTATCTTGGGAGAAGAGAATGGAAACGAGGCGCCCGATTTTGGAAGGATGATGAGTGCTCCGTAGACGGTGGCTCTGAGCCATCGGCTATGAGCATGCCACCATAAAGTTCCCTCTTGGTTTTCAATCTTGTAACGATACGTGTAGGTTCCGCCTGGCCTAATGGGGCATTGTGTTACGTATTCTGGTCCATCAGCCCATGGCGTTCTCATTTGGCGAATTCCATGCCTAATAGCATGATCAAACAAATTATTAAAATTTTGAAATTAAAATATCATCGTGGAAGTTTGATGTATTTTACCAGTGGAGAGTAACATTGTAACGAGCCTTATTCGTAACTCGGATGACCAGTGTATCGCCGTTTCTTGCAGTAATAGTCGGCCCTGGGAACTGTCTGTTTACAGTGATTATGTTGCGACTTTTGCACAATCTGTTCACTGTTGCTTGTTGAACCTGTGATAAATAATAGTCATGTTAATTAGAATGGAAATCAAATTAACTGAAAAGGAAAAAGTATTGACTTGAATTCATACTGCAAAGTCATGGTAGTGAGTTTCTGCTGCATTTGTGAGAGAGGCCAAAGCAAATAGCAAGCTTAATAATAGAAGGACGAGGGATGGCATGCAGCTAAATTTAGCCTTCATTTTGCTTCTTTTTTGGGGCCTTTTGATTAGTAAATACTTGAATGGGAATGGATGAGTTTGAGCTTCATGGGTACCTATCTATTTATACTAAAATGAGAATGGATTAAATGATAATTAACTTAATTTTTAAATAATTTCAAGAGACACACAATGAAGATTTGGTAACCTTGCAGGTGAATTGGTAGTCAAAGGTAACTAGAAAAAAATTGTTGCAAAAATTTAGTCCAACTATAATGGAGATTTGGTGCATCAACTAGATTTATTAGGTTATAAACAAAAGAATGTCCTTTTTAAGTGGTGTGAGTGTGTTACTGTGTTAAATTTGGGTGCAGTTCACCCTCCCTGTCCTGAATGTCCCATTACTTTAATTACTCAACAGTTTTTGGACTTAAAACGTACGAATGTATGCAGCACGGTTCTGAAAACTTGTTCAACGTCAAACTGATTTCATATTTATTAATCTGACAATTTAGTTATCACGGTTTATATCATTTTCTAATGTAAGTTATATATCTTTCAATATCACGAGTAATACATTTTTTGTAACAATAAATTTACCTTTCGGTTATCACGACTAATATCATTTAATAATATCAGTCATATCCTTTAATTATTTCGATCTCTTGTATGAAACTTGTTCGCCCTATACGTTACTTTTTTTTAATATTGTTTCCAGGAAAATGTAATGTTTTTTATTTTAACATTAACTGTATATGACAGCTTATTAATTATACAAATAAAATAAGATATATAATAGGAAATATATTATTAGATGTATCAAGATTAAGAGAGGAAAATGAGAGAATAAAGAAAGATATTAGAAAATTAAAAGAAAGGAAATACTCTATGCTTCCGTCCCAAACTTGTGTACTTCTTTATTTTTAACACGAGTTTTAATGTGAGAGTTATTTATTACTAGTATTTAAAGTGATAAAATTATTTTTTATTAAAAATATTGTAGTTCTTTTTACTTTATTATTAAAGTAAATGATTTTTTGTGGGAAAAAGTTATGGCATGAGATGTGATTTTGAGATGTTGGGAGGGAAAGTTAAAATGGGTATAATTACTCTGTTAATGGGGTAAACAAGTTTTATGATATAAGTGAATAGATGTTATGATTGTAGTAGGAATTTATGATCCAATTTTATACGGTGAACAAGTTTTGTGGTGAGTTTGTTAAAAAGAAGAAGCTTATTCAACTACATTCACAAAATCAAATAAAGTGAAAACATCAGGTAGTTAGTCATTATTTTACTAAACATAGAAACATATATAAAGATGATTAATTAAGTATAGTGAAGAAGAGTTTGTTAGCCAAACGTTGAAACGTACAAGCAGATTAAATAGACTAATCTGAAGATACCAGCTGTTACCTAAAACATAGATGATCAGATTGTTTATATATTAAGAAATTAATAAAATTGACTGATCACTTCCACTTATAGCCTTATGACGTTGAATTTTATGGTGTGAAACAGAGGAATATTTTGCAGCAAAGAATATTATTAAATTAAGGTTGAATTAAGGGTGTGTTCAGGTGAAGATTATATAGTTTTTATTATTATTATTATTTGACTTAATTTGCATGGCGCCTTTTGTATCAAATAAATATTTAAAATTTTGTTTTCGATACCATACACCACTCACAATTAAAAGTATTTAAAAAGGAAATATTATTTGCAGAAAAAGAATTAATCAAACTGAACTTTGACAACATGACTATAGATCATCACAATTTCTTTGTTGACAGTTTCCACACCTTAAATATTTTACTTTGTTTGTTCTAATAGAAATGATGTCAAGCACTGAACATTGACAAAAACTTGCGTGGAACCAAGTTCACCGTGAACTCGATTAATTTTAGTGTTATGTATAAAAATTATTACTATTATAATTTTTGTATATAACAGTGATAGAGTTTATGTACGAGCCTAGTTCACATGGGTGTTACTCCTAAATATTACCAAATGTATAACTACACTTTCGAAAACTAACTTCAATGTAAATAGTCGGACATATATACATTATTTGAATTTGGCATATAGATTAATTCGTTGAAATAACCGAGTTTAATGAATTTACATATGGTTAAGATTTTTATTTTTTTTATTGACATCGAACTTATCATAATATATGTTTCATCGATGTTGCTTGTTGTTTACCAACCTAAATTTAAATGAGATTTTAGGATTGAATCCGATTATATTGTTTTATCTTTTAACCCAATTACATATTCGTTTATATATGGACTATTAGGTGAGGGAATTCAACTCGACAATTACTTGAAACATTTCATATATAAACATTCATTTATATTTTTCGGGTACTTGTTTAAAAATAAATAAAAGAATTACGTACATTAATCTATATTATAAATTGGCTTAATATATTGCAAATTAAATCATCATTTTTCACTTAAATATTATTATAAATTAGACTTCTGAGAAGAATTTTTCTTTTTGTGTCTATTTATGACGTGGCTTACCGACTTAGTATAAAGGGGTCACCCAGAAAACTAATTTGCACAAAAGGGTGCCACATTGCCAAGTCGCTCAAAAAAAAATTATCGAAAGATTTAATTTACATTAATATTTAAAATTTGTGATTTATGCGCAAATATTCAACGTTCTAAATTAGATTGCAATTATATCTTATAAATATCCTCTCTCGTCATAAAGTTTGTATATTTTTCTTACAAGTATCCCGGTGTAATATATTTTTAAGTTACTCGCTCCATTTGGATGGATGGATTTGAAATCTATGGATTTTACACACAAATCATCACTTTTCAATTAATTTACAAATACTTAAATTTTAGAAGCTAGTTTAAAATTGAGGGATTTCAAATTCTCATCAAAACCTGTCATTTGTGAAATCCCCTCATCTCTACCCGTTCTCCCTCTCCCCCTTCACTCTCTTCCCTAAACTCTCACATCTAAGTATTTATAAATTTATTGGAGAGTATGATTTATGTGTGAAATCCATAAATTTCCAAATACATTCATCATCCAAATGGAGCCTTTGAGATTTTTCAGAAACAAACTCCAAATAAAATAAGCATTTGTAGAATACACTAGTAGTTTTTGTAGAATACACTAGTAGTTTTCATATTCTTATACATGCAATGCATATGTCAAATTAAATACCATAAAAAAGTTATTTGACTATTATTCATTAAAAGCAGAGTTGAATCAAAAGTATGTACTCCCTCCGTCTCAGAATACTTAGCACATTTACTTTTTGCTTGTGTTTTTGCGTGCGAGTTGTTTATTAGTATTTGAAATAATAAAGTGACTTTTAAGGTGGGGTATGATAGTCTTACCCTCCTCTATCATATGTATTTTTTAAAATTACTTTATCATTTCAAATAGTAATAAAAAACTCGCTCGCTAAAACACGAGCGGAACAGTAACTGTGCAAAGTCTTCCGGGACGGAGGGAGTATATAATATATTTTTCTTTTAGACCTTTCTATTTTGTGGAAAGTTCATTTTAATTTAAAGGCAGTTCATTTCGTGGGTCTGCTTCAATCAAGGCACTCATTTGCAATGAGATGAAAGGAGAAGGTATTTGATTACTTTGCCCTCAACTGCTTATTTAAAGATTAGTATATTTTATTGGCCAACGAGTGGGCAACCACACAGCTAAAATAAATACATTTTACAAATATCAGTTAATTGTTTTAGTGCGATATTTCATTCTAATGTGAAACTTGCTCACACAGTACTACATTTACAAGTTAATATCATTATAATTATCAACTAGCGTCATTACACTTATAAACTGAAATCATAGTATTAAGTGTTATATGTGCTAATTTATAAAAATAGTGGTATCAATTTATAAGTGCATTGATATGAGTTACATACTATGAACATGCAAGTTTGTATGATAATGAATAAAATACATAACGTGCAAATCTTCTCAATGATGTTATTCAACGGTTCGTTTCCTTTGTGTCACTTTTCATATTCTATCATATGTTCCAGTGTGGTGCTATTTTTATAATTGTCCAAGTGTCAGTACATCCAAATTGTAGAATGAAACATAAAAAAAAGGCATAACATATATATAGACTTCACCAATTCAAAAACATCATTTTATTCCGATGTACAACACATAAGAAAACCAATGGTACAATGAAAATTCAATGTTACAAAACAGTCGTAATGAACCCATTTCCACACTCCTTTTTCGTGAATATAACAAGTATATAGACCTAAAATAAATAAAGCAAACTACAAAAATTGCAACACAATATGGAAAGTAACTGTTGCAGCACCAAATCCTCAAATTGATACCTCAACTCGCTCAACAGAGCCATAAAGCTACAGCTGGGATCTAAGTGACTGCAACAATTTGATTTTCGATTCACAAATCTTGAGAAACTCCGATAATAAACAGTCTTGCCCCCCAACGACCTTCCTCACAACATCAGCAGGACTCCAAGACCGTAATGCCTCAAGAATCCGATCACCAACTTCAGCATCCTTCATCACAGAAACGGAAGATTCTAGTACTTTAAAGACTTTCCCAGGTCCACTTTGTGTCCCGTTTTTCTGAACGGAAGAATAAGCAGTTTCGAATTTTTCATCATTAGGAGTTTGAAGTTGTTCTTTCAACCATTTTGTGACAACTTCTATTGTCTCACAGAGAGACTGGATTGAATCCCGAATCTCATGTGACAACTGAGAATTTGATTGCTCTACGGGCCCACCTTTCTTCTTTTTCTTTCCAGAAGGTAGCAACGAACGAATGCAAGATTGGATAATCAGGCAATGCCAAGCTAGGGGTTCTGTTATTAGCTGAACCAGTAAAAGAAGATTATTTCCTGGAGAAGAAATTATGGTGCCTGAAGATTTTATCGTTTCCAGGATGTATTTTCTCAGCAAAGTGTTGACGAGATTCCAAGTACTACGGTCAGAATCGCCCCCATTGGGAAACCCAATCTCGTGAGAACTTAGATTCCAGGCATTCAAGAATACGGTAAAATTCATCCAATCAACGATATCCAAACTCAGTGCCTGCAGGAGGGTACAATCATTAGGGGAAACCGTGTTTCACAACAAAATTAGACATCTCAATATTGGAATACCAAGTACAGACAAATCGCTCATTTTCCAGGAAAGAATTTAGGTCACACTATACTAAAATTCATTTCAACGTGGAACTTTAGGGTAAGTTTGATTTGGGGGTTTAGTGGATTTTGGAATCTGGTTTTCAAAATCCTGATGGTATGTGTTTGTTTTGAGATTTAAGTAGGTCAGATATATTTTTATGTAAAATTCATCCGTAAGAGTGTGTGATGTTGTATCATCATATTACTATTGTTGATTTTAACTGTAATGATTGAGTGATTGCGTAATGATAATGTCTGTTTTATTAGAATTTGTAAAAGCGAGAAAAAAATGTGTGAAAAGTGATAAATAGAATAGTGGAAATTAAAAAAAAAAAAAAATTGCATTAATGGGTCATCATAAGAGTGTGATGGAGAAAAAATGTTATGTGTAGGGTTAATAGGTATTTGTAGATAGGATATATTGAATTCTAGAAAATCAAATTCTAAAATCCCAAAGTAGAAACAGATTTAGATTTTGAAATCCCAAATCCAGTTTTGTAATCCCAAATCAAACATGTATTGGAATACCAAGTACAGACAAATCGCTCATTTTCCAGGAAAGAATTTAGGTCACACTATACTAAAATTCATTTCAACGTGGAACTTTAGGGTAAGTTTGATTTGGGGGTTTAGTGGATTTTGGAATCTGGTTTTCAAAATCCTGATGGTATGTGTTTGTTTTGAGATTTAAGTAGGTCAGATATATTTTTATGTAAAATTCATCCGTAAGAGTGTGTGATGTTGTATCATCATATTACTATTGTTGATTTTAACTGTAATGATTGAGTGATTGCGTAATGATAATGTCTGTTTTATTAGAATTTGTAAAAGCGAGAAAAAAATGTGTGAAAAGTGATAAATAGAATAGTGGAAATTAAAAAAAAAAAAAAATTGCATTAATGGGTCATCATAAGAGTGTGATGGAGAAAAAATGTTATGTGTAGGGTTAATAGGTATTTGTAGATAGGATATATTGAATTCTAGAAAATCAAATTCTAAAATCCCAAAGTAGAAACAGATTTAGATTTTGAAATCCCAAATCCAGTTTTGTAATCCCAAATCAAACATGTCCTTATTTTAATAATGTTAAATCAATATTTTCTCATATTCACTACCTGCTTTGCTTGTGGGGGGTAATTGAAAAGCTGTTAAATGTAAAATAACATACCTCTAAAGGCTTCTGGCCACTCGATACCCCAAAGACAAGCTCTACAGCATCATGCAAGGGAAACTCCAAGATCTTAGCATAACGCTCAAGTAAAATTTTCAGGTCCAATGAGAATTTTGTCTCAGCTACCGACCCATTTGCCTCAATATTTTCCTTCACGGACGCTGAAGCAGAAGATATTGATAAATAGATCATTCGCGGAAGAAGGGATCGCTTTTCTACTGTTTTCAGAACATTGCCTTCTGATTGCTTGATCAGATTATGCTGCAAGAGATGTACAAGTATATTACAACTTGTATAGTTTTGGGAACAGAGCCATATTTTATTATCGACTAAAAGAAAGATCAAATTGAG
This sequence comes from Stenogyne calaminthoides, assembly GCA_037126765.1. Classification (NCBI taxonomy): domain Eukaryota; kingdom Viridiplantae; phylum Streptophyta; class Magnoliopsida; order Lamiales; family Lamiaceae; genus Stenogyne; species Stenogyne calaminthoides. The sequence goes on from JBBCBC010000019.1 coordinate 32,371,119, forward strand.
GTTTTCAGAGTATCAGCCAGTGATGAGAAAACAGGTACAGGCAGTCCAGAGAAAGTGTTTGCCCAGCAAACGAAGAAAGATATGGAAATGAAAAGCCAGAAAGGTTATAAATTAGTTAGCTATTTCATACAGGCCCACCTTGCTGACAATCTAATTCTTTTCAATTAATATGATTAAATATCATTTAGAGATAGAAAAAAGCCAACTAAAGTGTTTATCCACTGAGCAAGATTGGCTATGTGGATCATCTCTCTTCATCGTGCTCGGTCAAGTCACATATTTAAGGTTATAAAAGGTGAAAAAAAAAAGGAAGTCTCTTTCATTTGTTGGATCAGCTCACAAAAAGTATCATTGAGAGATGGAAGAGAACATGATAAATTTTAAATCATGTCAACAATCCCATATCCAATAATGCTTCACCAACTCTCAGTACTAGTAAAATATATTATGAGTATATGAAATTAGAGGACAAGGCTACCATCAAACTCCAAACCTATGAGGAAAATTGAAGTTGGCATGATAAAACATAGTTGACCAAAGTGAAGAAAATCTAGTTCTCTACAACTTTTGAACATTGATGAATCTCTGCCAACTTGACCAAATTGGCCATCTAGAAACTTGAAGAATAGCAAGTTTAGTGTGTACCATGGTTCAGCAAAAATATTTCACATAAAATGCAAAACTAGAACTACGATTTTGCCTATTTGCAGAAAAAACTCAATTATGTTTTGAAATTGCAAACACTCCCTTGGAAGTTTGTATATTCATAAAAGTACCCCCCCCCCCGCCCCAACAACAAAAACCCAATTGGTGCAATTTGAAAACAGAAGCTTTGTTAAAGGAGGTTTATGTAATTCAGAAACATTATAAGTTTCTTTTTTAGTTTTAAATAGGCAAAACCTTAACGGTACCTTTTGTGATTATCCCTTATTTTAAAACATATATTCTCATTCTATGCTTTCTTCAGCCGCTCACAATGAAAATGTAATTGCAACTTTCCACACAAGAATGTATATGTATGAAGGTTACAGCTGAATATCCATACCATGTTTTGTTTGGGACAATACGAAGGTCCTTCAAAGGGCCCTGGAAACATTGGAAAATTGTCATTAGATGATATAATATATTAAAATCAACTATGAAGAACAAGCCACAAGACAGTTTTTCAATAAGATGGTCTAGAGATGATCACTACGCAACAACAGGAAAATGCCATTATTAACTTAGAAGGAAATATAGCAACAAATTTCTTATAATGATGCAATAAGGTAATACACTAACCCAAAAGATAATTTTTATCATAAGTTGGCGTCCACCAGGGCCGTAAGCTCAAGTCTTCATTAAAGGACAATGACTTGCTTTGGATCTCATTTGAGAGCTCAATAAAGTGAGTTCCACATCTCAAGCTCTCCAGGATGGACTGAAATGTTCATTGCAGAAAATATTTCATTGAAAATATGAGTTACATATATTTGTCAATAAGAAATGGAAAAGTGCAACATACCTGCTCTTCCTCAATATTATTTGAGTTCTGCTTTAGCTGTAAAATGGGTAATTCAATCTTCGCCATTAAGTATTGGCTGGAACGTTGCAATCTTTCCTTAAATTGAACAAATTCAATTACCTAAAGACGGTAAACAAGGCGATTACTTAAAGCTTTCACATAGCAAATTCAAATAATATCTTAAATTTTTTGGTCAAAGAATAACTAACTTCAAGTAATACATTATCAAGAGATTACCTCACAATCATTAAAAGATAACATGACCAAAATCATATTATTTATGTAACCAAGGTGCTTAGATTAAGTTACTTTTTTCCATAGGAGAGCTCTAAATATTTTTCTTGCATGTTGAACCACTATCACTCACATGATCACATTGCATGCATGTGTATAGTGTACCTTAGATGGCGATCTTGAATAAACCTAGACTTTTTCTTTACCAACTAAGATGTCATTAAGTTGTTCTTTTTACCAATATTTTCTTATCTAGCAATCATCCTTTCTCTTATAGGTGACAGACCTCACATAAGAACATGACAATATCGGTCTCTAAAAGACATGATGGTGCAAAATATCTGCATGGAGCCTTCACAAAATTTTGTTTTAAGTAGGGCATGCAATTCCATCCATTTAAATTTCAACTTCGATAAACTAAATACATCAACAAATGTTACGTGGCAGCCAATTCTTCTATTGAGGAACTTCAATTAAATATCTCTTTGTGAATTGCACTCAAGGCAATGCTTTATCTAAATAGCAGTGCAGGAAATCTACTCATTGCCAGTTGTACCCCAAAGGTATTTTGGTATACCCGTGACAGTTTAATGAAGTCATTATGTACATTAAGTCATGACCAAAAAGGGATAAGGTGCGACAAAACCCTTCAACTATACCACAGTTTCAAATAAGCCCTCAATCATTATTTTTGTCCAATCACACTTCAGCTCTCAAAACGGAAAAAATAGGCACTCAAAGTTTTCAACCCAGAACGAATGAACACTCTGTCAATTGTTAACATTTCTGAAACCATGCAGAAGCTAAGCTCAAGATCTCCTTAATCTTGTTTATTATGTGAAAAGTAAATATATTCTTTCTTTTTTTGCCAGTGGTAGAGAGAGTCCAAGGCCAGCTGGATTCACCTTAAGCATTATCATACTCGGGAGAATGTTGAAGCCATTAAGGAATATTAATGTTTGAATATGAACAAATATATTTTCAATCTCCCAACTTACTTTCGAGTAGTTCCTATGGCGATATGCAAGGAAGGTAAGATCTGCTGATTCTCGGAAGTGATCATCCATGAATTTCAAATACTCCCTCAAGAGACTATTTAAATCCGGCCACAGCGGAGATGCTAACATCTGGGGTAAAACGTGGTTAGATACTGTCTCCAGCAGAATATTCTTCACGTCCAATGATTTATAACTACATAGGAAAAAGAAAATAACAAACTCCATAAAGATTTTTAAAAGACAAAGTCTAACGTAAACCAGTTTTACTTGTGTGTATTTTAAAACATTGTTTCATTATAAGGTATTAGTTTGATAGTATTAGTTGTTTGATAAAAAGTATCAGTTAGCAAACTAGTTACACGGTAAAACTGCTTTACATAAGACCAACTCAGGGAGTGAGGAGATTTGTTTATGCAGAACTATCGGCATACCGTTCGTAAGCTAATGGGAGGGAACTCCAATAAGAATAAAGATGCACCAATAAAATCTTATACTGCGACACATATCTGCAAAAATACCCAAAGTAATTCAATGTTAGAATTAAATGTATTGCACAGTAAAATGCATAGTATCACAGTTTTCAAATGCCCGTACAAACTCTTATAATGTATCCTTAATCATCTTTCGATTTACCAGAGTTTATTATTAGAAGGCTTTATCTTTACTGTCCAATTGCTTCTTACCCAGATCCTGAAAAAATGTCAATTGCCACTTTTACTTTATTAATTATTATATTAGTTTATTATTGCTTTTACCACCATAACAAGACTAATATTTTTTTTCCTTCCAAGTAATTCTGCAACCAACAAGACCGAGAACACCTTCTCATGTATGGTAATAGAATAATGAGTAGTAGGCAAGATCGAGAACATAAATGATCAGCAAAATTAACTCCCTAACCTTCGAACAGCCAAACCAAACTCCAGAATTATAACTGACTCCACCAAATAGCCAAGATCCCTTGTACGCCAGAAAAGCTTAGCCACGAGTTTAAGATGATTGCAATTGAAACAACACAAAATTTAGTAGAGCTACAAATATGGCTAACTGAAAACAATACACCAAGAGAGAGCACACAAAATGTTAACAGTATTAGCTTCAGTGCTATTGTGCCCAGTTTTAGGAAACAGGGTATAGCCGTATAGCATGAACTTCAAAGGCAAAGTTCTCTCAAAAATCAAGACAAGATATAGTTAGCGCCAATAGTCAACCATCTATATCAAGTTCTCAATATGGAAAACATAAATCTCCGGCTAGTCATCTCAGTCACATATACATTACAAATTTCCAACAGATGATATATGGTCCGGAGTAAATATAAGAGAATGAATACAATTAGTAAACTAATACCTGAACCAAAATATTGCACGCCATTGACAAAAGCTCCTCACCATGCATACTTTCCTGTGCATCCAAATCTTTTGACAGAGGAAGATTCTTACAAAACATTTCTGTCATCCGTACAGTTATATCCTCAAGCTCTGTCAAATAAAAACAAAATAAATATTTAATGTCCACTAAAGTGCTTAAACAACAGATTAATACATCTGGTCTGCTACCCTAGAAATCTAAATAAATTACAAATATAAGTACTTGGTGTGATAAATCATTTAACAAATCATACTGTTCCAAAATCATAAGCTTCATCCAAGAAAGGTCCAACAATGTACAAAAGGTGTAAAAGAAAATTAATTCTTGCTAGATAAAACAAATGCCACTATGATAAAATTGGTAAAAGAACCGAAAGCCTCATAGAAAACAAACTGCTGAACAGTTAGATTTATATTGGCATAAGGCATACCCTCCACTGGTAGAGCAAATACATCACCAATTAAGTTTTGGACTTTGAATACAGTTATGGACTGCCCAAGAGCTTTAGTTGGCACGCTAGTGCTCACTTCATATTCTTTCAGTAGTTTCTTCAAAAACTCACTCTTCTTATTATTATCTAGAACTTGAAGAAACCTTTCAATGTCTGATGTGAAACAAGCCAAGTGACCAAACCTGTTCACAGAGAATCCAGCATTCAAGAATATAGTTAGTACAGAAAAAGACAAATGTGGAAGTGTTAATTTATCATCTTATATAAACATCAGTGGAGACGGCAACGGGGCGGGTCTGGTACGGGTTTGGCCAATCCCAGGACCCGCCACGCCAGGATTTTTCGTGGACCCAGGTCTAACCCGCACTACCCCATTTAATTATATGATACTTTTAAATTAATTTTAAAATGTAAAATATTTCATTTTAAACATTAAATAATTCAAATTTAAACATATATTTGCTTAAAATAACATTTAATATTCATCTAATGCTTGAAAATAACATACATACTCTGTGTTTAAATACATTAATTTGCATATAAGTTTATATAAATGCATGTATAGATAATATAATATTAATATTTTAACTAGGCGGGACCTAGGGCGGGTCCTAAGTGTGTTTGAGCCATGTCATGGCCCATGAATAAAATAATGAGTACATGGTAAAACTGGTCCAGTATCTATTGGGTGTTGGCGACTCTAATCACATATAAATTAATTTTCTTAATTAAGTCCCATAATTTTGAAAATGATGTAATTTTAGTGCTATATTGACAATGTTGCAGGATTTTTGCACGTGTCGCTCACATGAGCAGCTGAAACTCCATTTAGCAACCGGAGAAAATCAAAATTAATTATCATCCTAAAACAAGAATTGCAATATATGACTAAAATTACATCTTTTAAAAAGTTACGGGACTTAATTGAGAAAATTGATTTGTATGAGACTAAAATTGCAATTTACTCTAAAATAATTTCACACAACGGGCTGTTTTGAGATATCAAAGTCCGATATCAATCAGAGCCACAGAGTGTTACCAACAGAGGAGCTTAAAACTTTCCTGGTAAAATAAAACATCGAGTAATGACAAACCTAATAAAATATTGCTTCAGATGCTCAACCAGTTTCTCAGCATCAGCTTTCCCAAACAAAAGCTTCCGTCTCTCAATTTCTAGATGTGCCAGGTATGGACATCTTTCAGTATTATTACTGGCATCCATTAATTTCTGTACAAAGCCTACGGCTTTCGACATACGTGAATCAAACTACAGAAAGATTTTAAACAAGTCAAATACTGTAGAAACATTATTTCTAACATGACATACTTCAAAAGGGAACTTCAAGAATTTACATGTTCATCTGTTATACACAATTTTTTGCAGTCAAAGGATGTTTGTGTGTGAATTGGATCAGTATCTTTGACCAAGACATTGTCATCCTCCAGCAGACAGCCAAGGAAATGCAGGAAACACTCCCAATCATCAGGACTGCAGGAAAAAAAAACGACCAAGTTTGTGAAAAGATGGATTTACAAAATGTGAAATTCGGGTGCACCAGTAAAGATAATGTAAAACGTGGATTTACAGAATGACATGAGAAAAAGCTACAACTGTTAGCATAATACTATATATTCTTTTCTTCATGTGAAGAGGATTTGACGAAAAAGTGTCTTTTGAGATTGCATAATGCCATGTGAAGATTTCTATAATCTTCTTAAAACCAGTACTCCAACATAACACGAAAATTAAGGGGCTTACAAGTTTGTTACCAGGATTCACGAATAATGTAGATTTCTTTTTTAGTATTGGATCGTTATTCTCTAAAATCATTTTCCAAGTCTGATATATAGTCATAAAAAACATCATCTTCAATTTAATATCATAAAAAGTACTAGAAATAGGCAAAAAGAAATGGACAAGAACAAAGTTTGAGGAAGGCTTTAAGATAAGATGAGGAGGAAGTCATCTATTTACATTCTTTTTCGATTATATGCATTTCACTTGCTATTTCAATAAAGCAGCATAATAAGAACAAGAGATATGAAAAGTAGGTAAAGAATTTCTACATGTTCACCTTTTAAAACTCAATTTCTGTGTCCCTTGGCTCTACTAAATCTTATAACTATTTTTTCAATAAATAAAAGCTCAAATTATGTTGCCTAATGTACTATTTGAAAGATGTAGACTCAAACATATATAACATGCAACCACCTTCCTGAGGAAAAAAAAAATTAAAATATATAGACAGCAAAACTGACTTGCAACAAAATTTATTCATTAAATTAAAATAAAAGCATACCATAGTTCTAAGACTTTCTGAAACACATCAGCTGCGGCAATATAGTCTCCTGCCCTAGCAAGAAGTCTTCCCTGTCAACAGAGTTACAGGAGCAAGCTTAAAGAAAGACAAACATAAACTACCAGAGACAGCAAAGATATAGAATCAACAATATAGAAAATTAGCAAAAATGGCAAACTCAAGAATTACAAAACAAGTAAATTTCAAAAAATTAACTCACATATTTTGGAGCAATTTGCAGAAAAATAGGGAATTTAGATGCATATCCACAAAGGGAGAGACAGAAGGTCTGTATAGATGGAGCTTAAACATAGGAAAGTGCAACAAAGCCAAGACAAGTTAATTATCAACATGTGCCTCATACGTAATGAAGAAACAGCACTCTAACATCATGAATTAATCAGAACCTTGTGTTCAAAACTTTCCTGGAGTTAGTTTACAACCAGTGTGACTTCCAACAGAAACCTACTGCTACACAGATTTTACAGCAATTGCACAAATTTTACAGAGAAAATCAAAGTAATTATCAGTAAACGTAATGGTTACTAGCAAATTAGCAATACAATATGTGCAGAACACGCACTCATTTAAGAAATACTTCAAGTAAAAAGCAAGAAAAGTCTAGTAAATTGACACAAATAAGAAGAAATACGGAATTCATTTTTCGGAAGCAACAGTAGAGGTAGTATTCCAGACAAAGCAAGCACTAGAACATGCACAATGATATCATACTTTCATCATCTGAAATGTTAAATCAGTATACAGAAATTTAACAATAATAAATCATTTAAACTTAAAAATCAATATGTTCTAGTACAAACAAATTCTGGTCTTAAGGCCCAACTTAGTATCAGCCTCACCATAACTTGCCCAGGCGAAGCGTACCTTAAGCTGAATAACCATTTTTACCATCAACCAAAAATAATTAACAGCAAAATGATGCAGATATGACATGCATTGCTTCAAGAGAATATTCTATAAAGTACCTGTAGTCGTAGTTTATCGACTTCAATCATCATAAGGGATCCTAAATTTCCAGAAAGTATCTTCAATGCATCAGCATATTTGCGTTGTTGCTCCAACAGAGAGACATAAACACTAAGAGCTGCATTGGGCAACGGTTGCTTCAGTAGTTAAACAATCCCACAAATATAATGAAAGTCATCTCCTTCAGATAGCAAAGCCTTATGTGAACGAGTTTAACCATGCAACTGATTGCATTTTGTGCGTATTTTTAAATGGTATTAGTTGTTCCATTAAAAGGTATTAGTTTGAGTAGTATTAGTTGTTTCATTAAACAATTTACTCCCTCCATCGCTAGAAAGTTTGCGCACTTTCCTTTTTCATCCGTCCCACAAAAGTTTGCACATCCAAAAGAGGAAACTTCATCCTCACAATATTTACATATACACACAATTCACAAAATGTCATTACTTTTGGGGCCCACACATACACTCAATCCATTTAATTCATTTACTTTATACGTAAAAGTTTACAAAATTACCCTTCAACACTCCACTCATAAAACCTTTTTCTTAATTTGTGTGCCCAAAAGTTGGGGCATATATAATTGTGGGACGAAGGGAGTAGTTTTATTATAAAGTGATAGTTACAAACTAGTTGTAAAGTAAAATTGTTTTACACAAGACCAACTCCCTTCAGATACATAAAGAACACAGTCTAAAGAAAAAGAAGCACCTTCGGGCTCATGCAAACCATGGGAAGCTATATGTTTCTTGAGCAAGCCTTCGGCTAAGAGGAAAAGCTTCTCTCCTCCATTTCCGCAACAAACCTTGTTAGTATACAAACACCAAAAATAAGAAAATGTGATTAGCAAAAAGTAGAACTATCATGACAATGTTATATAGTTTGCAAAAAGGAAACATAATTACATAAGTGACTAAATTCATCAAAATAATCTGAAACATTGGGTGTAGATGGATTATTTAGACCGAGTGTGTGCATGCCTGTGTGAGGGCCAAGAAATGTTTTACAAATACCATTAATTACATTCAAACATAATTAGATACATTCGCAAATTAAGTTTGTGGTTAACCATGCCTGTGACCTGTTTGAAATGTTCTGTTAAGTAACTGAATTGGTCAAAAGGACAAAGTTGCAAACTCATAGTATTATAAATAATATCATCCAGGTTTAACAAAAAATATTATAAATAATATACGATATTATACACATATCACCTTCAAGCGGTAAAAATAAAGTTATTTGGTATTTAGGTCAGTTTTAACTATTTTAACTGAAAAAAGACAATGGAACAGTTTGCTGCAGTGTTGATATAAATTCAATCCATTTGAAGTTTCAACAATTTTGTCTCAGATGGTGATTTTTAACAATATGCAGCAAATTTAACTTCTGTCTGCAGTTAATACCAATTTCCAATTTGTTGATCTAGTCTTTTTAGACAAAATATAGAGTAGTATATAGTAAATCAGACTTAAAATAGAAGCCTCAAAACGAAGAACAATTAAAGCAACTTAAAATACACTGAATAACTGATTTAACTTATTAACCTCCTGCTAACAATTATTATTAGTTCTCATACGTTTTAAAGAATCCTTTCCTCGAGCAATGCAGACTCAAAGATCAAATCTTTACAACAAAACAGCAGTCTGCATATATCATATATGTAGGTACATAGCATTATACGAAGAAGCCAAACCTGCAATTGAATGCTGCAAACCGCCCAAAGTAAGAACCTTTCTTCACCAGCAGTCTTGTACATTTTAATAGCTATCTACAAGAAGTTACATACAGTATCACTAAATGAGTTTTAAAGATTCAATTTAAGCATTAACGATATGACAAAGGCTACAAAGAGATGCATCACGCGAACCTGTTGCTGCTTGACAAATGAATACTCTCGCACATAGCAGTTGAACAGGCCCATCATTAATTCCAAATTGTTGGGATATTTTGTACAAGCATGCTCATAACAACTTGTTGCCATATCCACTGCCATATTTCAATGTAGATTCATCTAAGAAAAAAACCCACACAAATTAACTCAACAATAAAACAAGAACAAGCACTTACAGTGATCCAGCCGCTGGAAAACAATCTGCAAAGTGCTGAGAGTGAGATCGTCCACATAAACATTGGAGTTTTCGCCGCATAAAATCTCTTTGGCATTTAAACAAACAGATAGCGCCTCCTCATTCTTGCCCATCCTTTCCAATATCAGAGCTTTCAGCGCCTACACCATGGCCAATAGCAATTAAAACAATTAAATATCCAAACTTATTATTCTTCAAAAAAGTGAATACACTCTAGGAATCAATGGGACTCACCAGGGCGTAGGGAGAGTTGGGATATTTGGATAAAAGCGCGGTGGAGAGCTTGAGGGCGTTCTTAAACTGGCGAGAGTCAACGGCGTCCCATATGGGTCGGACCCGCCGTTCCGGTATGCCACCCGCTAATCCGAATTTGGAAGCCATTATTGGAACAGTGTGGGAATCGAGATTTCTACTCTCTTTTATTCAGACGATACAATTGAGATTTTACTGAGGATTGAGCGGGGCGCAACGGGGTTGTGAACAGAGCAAGGACTTAACCTAAAGTAGGCAGAGTGTGGCGTCGCCGGGCTTTACGCTGTGGGTGTGGGGTTTTATGTTGGGGTCAATTTGCGGTAACTACATGAAAATACATAAATAAATATTTATACTTCTTGGGTAAAATAATAAAACAGCTCTATAATAAATCAATTAATACATTTTAATAAAATAATTAAGGTAAAATACATATATTTTTATTATGTAATTTTGACCCATTTTAATTTTGTAACTAATAATTTACGATTTTTTATCTTGATTTTATAGTTTTACAAAATTTGACATTTTCATCCCGTCACCGACTAGTTACCTACAAAATCGAATTTTGTAAAGTTGCAGGACTAAACCTATCACTGTCATTGTATGTTAAACCAACTAGGGATCTTCTATGGTCAGGAAGGCTTTCGCCCTTCTTGACGTCAGGGAACTCTTAATTATCGTTGGATCGTTGATCCTACGCACAGTTTTAATTTTAAATGATCGTCCTTTGCACTAGGGTGTTGGCGATGTGCATTCTGCAATCGCACTGCATCGCCCTTCAAACTCGATAAGTCGTTTTTTTTCTCTCTCTCTGTGAACATCCTTTCCTGATTAATTTGGATATTTGGCTGCATAATTAGGACACAATGAACAGACCTGGCCAGAAGGAGCACGGGTGCTCGTTTGCTTTTGCTTGAATGACTTTGTTTCAGACTGGTTGCTTTTGTGGGAGTGCTAACAAGACATGTCTATTGATTTATACAACTGATTCACAAACGTAGATTCCATAGATTTGAGGAACAAAGAGTGCTGCTCGTCTGTCCATTTTTGGGGCGAAGGTGCAGTTTCCTGACAACTCAAGAACATAATAAGTGTTGGAAACGGAAGCAGAAAATGTCGATACAGGAAAATGTATAAACAACAACAACAAATTAAGACGTTACTAGGATCGAATATATACATCATTAGCCAAAGAAGCATCAGCAACTAATCCAAGCATGCAAAACAGCTGACATTAAGCAAGAATCAAAGTTGTTAGATAACCTTAACTCATACTTTTCAGGTGAATATTGCATTCTTATACAATACATTATTCTGCATACATGAATCTTCATATCTCTGTTTAGTACATGGTCTGTGGCGCCAGTACGCACACCACCAGATCATTAAATTCTTAAGAAAATTGTGTCTATTTGCCTCACCGTTATATGAGGAATTGCTCTTTCTAGGAATTAGAGTATTTAGGCATGAAAAGATGTGCTCGGTTAGCTAAAGCAAATGAATTTGTGTTTAATGCCAAGTATGTTATTTGATCTTGTGAATTTTCTGGCAAAGGAAGTGAGATCTTCAGGGAAAATGCTAATATTATTGAATGTGCTCTGACGTGTGTTAATTTGATAATATAAATGAGGAATGAATGGTATTATTGAAGATTATTGCTTTGAGTTTATTCAGTTTGGTTTAATGGATTATTGTTATTCCGGTCATAGGATAAGAAAAGAAAAGATACACAGTTTGGAGAAATTGTTTCAACTAATTTAAATAGATCTCATGGATTGGACATATTGTAGCATACTAGCATGACACGACATTAAGCTTCCCTGATATAAAAAGCACGGAAAAAACTGAGTTTTTAGATTATTTTACTCGAGTAACTATCAAGAATTGAGGAAATTAAGCATCTTATTAGATTTTGGGTGTTTACCATTATTTCATTACAGTTGACAGGTAAATATCTATATGGCTGTGCTGATTTCAATCTGGATATGTATGGTTATCACTGTTCAATCCCTTTAGAACCTGCATTTTTCAATCAATTGTAGCTGTTGTGATCTTGTTTTTGGTTTCAGAGAAATTTTTAATGTTGGTACACATTGCCTTTCTATTTTCTTATGTATATGAAATATGAATCCAGCTCTTCGGTTGCAACAAGGATAATAATAATTTAGTAATAATAAAATTAGGGCCTGATGGTTTCATCTTGATGTTTATCCAGTGTCATAAACATATGAAGCTTTCTCAGGGATCATCCTTTTATCAGTTTTATTAGTATGATAAGATAGTTAATCTTCTTGTCCCATTGTCACTGGCATTTTGTGATTGATCCATTTAGAACAGATCATTTCATTTTGAATTAGAAATCTGCAGAAAAAAGGATTTTAGGTTCAGTACTCTGTGCATTCCCACATTCAGAGTAACGAATATCGGGATGTGTGGTTTTGGTGAGGCATGCTTATACTTCCTCTCTGACTCCACATTTGTTCATTCATCTGATTAACTAGCTCACCATCTTTCATTGAAGCCTCAAAGTAGTTGAAGCATATTAGCAAATGCATAAAGATTCTAGACATGACTGGCTTGAGACTTTCAGCCTTAAACCAGATAAAGGTACATTAACTTTCAGCAAGAAATGGGATGGGGAAAGAGGGAAGCTTGTTGCTCTTTGCGAGAGCACCAGAGAAGATGTTATCTCTGGCATCAATAATTTCATTAGTTCTTGCAGCCATTTACACTTGGCAGTTGTTTTTTAGTATTGTCCATGTTATTTAGCAAATTGTCTCAGGTTTTTACTAAAATCCTGTTCTATCAGGTTTTGATTGTTTCTTATGAGACATTCTCTTTAAAATTCGCCCAAAGTGGATCTTGTGACCTAACACTGACCAATCGAGTAAGATACATCATATTTGTTCAATTGAGCTTATTTTTCTAAATGAGTAATGATGACTGAATCTAAGGTGACACATGGACCAGGCATTAGCTGCGTTATCATGCAAACGTCAGGGACTCCAATGCAAGTAAGAACAAATGCCTTGGAGCCCTTGCTAAGTGAAGATGATACCAAATACACAAACATACATTCTCATTCACTACACAAAGGCGGTTGATTGAATTGAAGAAGAAAATGAGAAAAATTTTGAGGGAAAACAGACAAAATATTTATTTTTTTATTCAGTTGTTAAACGGTTATGTGGTTAATGAGGCGTGCATTTTACAACTATGTGCATATATTGAGATTATTCTTATATATTTTTACTGGATTTGAGAGTTTATGTCATCAGCTTCTTTGTTGATAAATCCTCCGTTTTTGTTTTTGGCTTTCTAAGGGTTTAAGAATGCGTGTATAGAACTACGCTTTTAAGTTGCACGCTTCCTGTTCGATGAATTGCCCAAGTGAGAATATTGAGGATTACCATTTCATATAGACAAGTGTGACGTGGTTTGAGCAAAATTGAGTAGGAAGATGATACTGTTTGAAGTCATTTAGTATTTTGACAAAGCTATGAGATGTATTCATTTGGATGAACTTATTGAGAAAAAATCTTGTAACTTTGCCCGATTCCAGAAATAGTCTTGTAAGTTTTTATTTTATCAATTGTGGTCTCTTTGGTTTCAATTGTAGTCATTTTCGCCGGAAATTTGAAAATTTTAGCCGAAAAATAGCCGGAAATATAATGTAGCACACAAAATAATGCGAAAAAACACTGAAATGACGGGTTCAATGAAAGGAAGAGAATAGTATAAGGTTTGACCCTTGTCTCAACATAAATCACTCAAAATTAGCCACGATAATGAATGTAATTCGTGATTTTGAAGCTGCGATTCAGGGGGGGTGTAATCAAAACATGAAATTGATTGAAGTTTTTTCTTCCTTGATGAAAGACAGATCAAATGAGAATGGTGGAGACCGTCAATGTGATCAGAATAAAAAGTTAGGTCAATTTTTCGATCAAATTTTAAATTATCCGGCGAAAAGAACTACAATTGAAATCAAAAGGACCACAATTGATAAAATAAAAACTTATAGGACTATTTCTGGAATCAGACAAAATTACAGACACAATTTATTTGCCTGTATGAAAAGATATTATGTGATGGTGTAAAAAGGTGAAGTAAATGAGTGTAAGGGTCAAACTTCATGTGTGAATGGGAGGTGAAAGTAATAATTATACTAATAATTAATTTATTTTTAATTATTATTTAATAATATATAATTATCCACACATGAAGTGGATAAATATAAAAGGGAGCTTACATATATTTGAAATATCCTATGGAATGTTTTAGACGTAAGATCCGAGATCAGAAAAGAATACGCTATTTTTTATCTCCGCTCCTATTATCTCACAGAAAAATAAGAATAAGAAAACGGGTTTTTTTTTTTGATAAAATACACGCATCACAACAAATAGAATCTAACACTTAAATTATGAATAATGGAAGCGATCAGTGAATATATTCTTGTGGTTGTGTTTCGAACTCTGAGAATCCAGGCATACGTAGAATTCAACATGGTTATATTTCTTCCGCTGCCATTCTGGATTTAAAGGTTAGTGGATTTCTAACCCTTGTTTTCCAACAACGATAATCTATTGCTGAACAGACGACCTTTCTCACTGGTGCCACGGTGGCAGGTTGGTAGGTAACTCCGTTGGATCCATTAATTTTCTATTTTGTGGATTTAGTTTGTTTTGTTGTTTTAGTTTGTCAGTTCTTCCTCCTCTATAGGCATCTAGATGTGGGTTGTCTGCGGTCTGTACGGGTTCTTCCTTATGTAGATTTACCTTTGTGTTTTATTTTTTTGTTGTCACTTTGGAGCAAATTGGCTTATTGATATACGTAGGGAGGAGTCCAGTTTTATTCTATGTTTACCGTGCAAGCAGTTACGGAGCAAGATGATTTTGGACTCGGTGTTATCTTAATTGATTTTTTCTTTTTCTACACTTGTCCATTTATTTGGGTTGAGTTAGTTCTTTTGTTTAGAGGTGTTAGCTTGTTGTTGCTCCGTACTCTTATTTTATACTTATTAAAGTTAACTCCTCTATTTAAAAAAAAAAGAGAATAGGTCTATATAACATTGTTGTTTGTATTTACTACTTTTTGTATGTGCTAAAAATAGACATTGATTTTTTCTTTTCAGCTTTCAAGAATGAATATAATTGAACAAAAAAAAAAACAGGTTTATATAACATTGTTGTTTGTATTTACTATTTTTAGTGTGTGCTAAAAATAGGCATCCTTATTTCTGTTGTTGGTTTTTTCTTTTCAGCTTTCAAAAATGAATATAACTGAACAATGAGAGATTTTATTTTTAGATAAACATCAGAGAAAAATAAAAGTGTGATTTAATATAAAAAACTATAATTATTACAATTGATGTGAGTAGGGGAGGATTTACTCACACACACTGTTTTTTTTTAATATCATATATATATATATATATATATTAAATATTTTAAAATTCTAAAAAGAGTAATTAAGTTTTGGTAAGACTTGATCACTATAAAATTTACATCATTACATTTATAAATTAATATCATATCACTTACTAATTTATATCATTTTTATTATAAACTAATATCATATAATTTAATGTTATAGGTATTGGTTTATAAAATTAATGATATTATTTTATAAATGTAATAATATTTATTAACAAATTTCACAAAAGAGTTTGTGTTCTAAAAATATTTGTTGAACAAAATATTTTCAAGTGTTTTTTTATCATAGTTTACTGGTGCATTTGAAATAAAATAAATCGTCTTATTTATGTTCATCAGTTTATATTACTATATATTTATAAATTTTATTTGATTTGAGCCCTTTGTGAGCGATTTTTTTTTTTTAAGTAATACTTTAAAAATATATTTTTATAAATTTGGTTTTGAATTTAAAAAGAGAGTCAACCGACTCACCTCTGTTGTAGGAGTGTGAAGCTTTTCAATATATAGGAACTATGTATTATCCACATGATGGTGTGTTTTATATACAATCTATAAAAGTGTAGCATGTTGGATGGTTTACTCTTGAAAGATGTGTGCTAAACTAGAAAATAAAATAATATTAAACTATAATCCAATTTGGGGTGTGGCTTACAAAACTATTCATGAGTCACACGCACACACACACTATATGCTATCTTGTGATTGACCATGTTTTAATAAATCAACTTTGTTATCTTACGTCTTGTGGCTTAGCCGGAGAAAAATCCTGAGCCCGGTCCTGGATGGGAGATGCATATTAGAAATAGTAGATCTCCCGTGAACCCGAGTTCACCTGAACTTTATCATTGTTATGCATAAATACTATCAATGTTATGTTTATGAACTATTATTGTTTGAAAAATAAGAAATAAAATTTATCGTAACTTGAGTTCACACAAGTTTTTGTCTATTAAAAAGCGAGAGAGCGATTGGATAATGATTTTTGTTTTTTTTTTAATATTAATATGATGAAATTGAGTTGTGCTATTTTGATTGGATAAACAATCATAAAGAAGATTGGATGATACAATGTACATCCTAAGATAAGAACTAATTAAAAGAAAGTCTCAACAATAGCAACAATGTTGTCATGTACATGGATAGAAAAAAAAGTAGAAACACATGAAAGAACAAAATTAGCCAAACGATGGGCAACAAGTTTTCCAGTTCGCCTAGTCCAGGCAAATGTAACTCCATAGAGCTCAGCATGTATCACCGGCCCACATAGCTCAGATCCTTTCTCGAACGTGCCAACGCATAAATAATAGTATGAGCATCATAATCAACCTCCACATCCCTTATCCCACGTAGGGGTGGAAAATTTATCAAAAATACCGATATACCGGCTTATCGTACCGAAAATCTTATTATATAATAGGAAAATTGCACCTCACAAGCTTTTGACAAGTGGCATGTGTCTTCTCTTGACACGTGTTAAAAATTTGATATGTCATGAAAATGAAGTGTTTTTTTATGAAAAATAAAGTGTGTTTGATTTTAGGTATTTATTGTCCGCAGAAACGCCTTTTTTGTTCACTTTCCTCGCATTTCTAAGTCATAATGTAAAATTGTCTCTCTGATTTCCCAATACACTTCTCTACATCAAAGCAACCTCCTCCTCGAACGGTCACAGGTAGAGATGGTGGATAGATGGTTGCGGAGTTGCTGCCGAGAAACTGCACGAATTGCTTTTAAATGTGGTTGATTGTTGGATAATTTACGCAGATACGGATTAAGCATGGGATCGACGACATAGGCTGGTAATTCATATGAAATTCAGGTACAAATCTAGCCATATTTCTTATGGCAAATTTTTTTTAATTGTATTTATTTATTTTATCAAAGTTACGTTTTTCATGATGCTTTGAATAAGAAATTTTGCCAACGGAGCAAAGAGATGGCTTGCTCAAGCGTAGTCAATCCATCTCCGGCAAGCGCCAGCGCAAGCTGCTCAAAAAATGGTTCAGGGTTTGTAATTTTTGTGTACGTATATTTGTATGAACACTCTACGGTTTGTAGATTTGGTTTATTTTGATTGAAGTACTGTTAATGTGAAAACAATACCAAAAGGAGGCAGTGCAAAAGGGCTTAATCACAATGGAAGATGTAGAGATGGCTCTTGCTAATGGTATTATTTATTTATTTGTTTAGAAAGTATCATATCGAATAATTAAGCATTTGGATTGATTTAGCCATTGTATCATTAACTACATAGATTTTTTATTCGTCCAATTTGCCAATTTACTGGTTATGTACTTAAATTATTGCAAGGTTATACTGTTCTGTTCATAGGTTCATATAAATTTAGAATTGGAAATATGTTGGCTTATTATGGTAGCATTGCTCTCTTTGATTTTGTATATTAGTATGATGTAATTTTAGTTCATTTTCTGGATGCAGAAATTTATTTTTATATTGTGAGGCCTTCCTATTTTTTGAAGTAAATTGACACTTCTAAGCTGATTATTGTTTTATTTTGGATATCTTGAGAACATGTCTTTGACCATGATGAAATACATAGTTTAATGGGATTCATGTTACCGAAATGTATAGTTTTTTGATGTACTTAATGTGATTTTGTGGTGATTTAAAACTTTGTCCTTTTGTGGGATTCAGAGACGTCGCAAGAAGCCAGCAAGTCTACTGTTAAATTTCTAATGAAGAAGAGTTCAAATATACTCTTATCGATACATTAAGATTGCTATTTACATATCCTGCTTCAGGCTCTTAACATCCTGCATTGTTGTAAAGGGAGATTGGACAAAACATCAAAGCTATTAGAGAATACCTTCATTTTTTAGTAACTAGCCACATAATAAGCTTTGATGGTGCAGGTAAAATCTAAGTTTGTGATAATTATGTATGAAAGAATTAGTACCTTATATATTAAATTAAGTTAAATGCAGGTTGTTCCCGGTTACTACTTTTATGGTAAGGAGATGCAATTGTCAAGCGTTATCCTTCACATGTTGTAGGTGAGTATGATTTTCTCTTTTCTCTCCTTGGTGCTTCATAATTTCACATGGAATATGATGATGATGGTATGCAATGTTTATGGTCATTGCTTATATAGCATGTGCATCATGTGACAGGGGATATTATTATATTTTGTGTTGATTGTGTGAGAGTGATGAGAGAAGGGGAGGTATATGGTGCATCCTAATCTTTCAGCCACTTCGGAATGAGATATACTCTATTTATGTTCTGAACTTTTTCAAAAAAAAGACTTCATGCAACAATGATGGCAAAGCTTTGTTTAAGTTGAGTATATGAAAAAGAGAGCCAACTCAATTTATTTACTTAGTTGTAGCATGAACTTACAAGATTTTTGTTTTGAAAGCTGAAAGAGGTGAAAAAGACTATAAGAGCAATCATCAGGTATATGATTGATTCCATACATTCTCCCATATCATCTGTTTTTATAGAATAAAGATCTGCATCAATTGATTTGTAGATATCTGGTCTTGCATATTGTTTAGTAGATCTTCTTGGAGTGCATATTTGAAGTGCGTCGTATCTACTATGCTGCGACATGTAGTTTTAAATTTTAAGTGTCAAATTCTCAATTTTAATTGATACATTTTTTTCTTAAGTTTATGGAGTAAGTAATTGATATGTAACATGCATATGGCTTTTCGGATTCTTGCAACTTAATTGATACTTAATTGATCCATTATTAGTGAGTAATATAGTCTCGATTAATATCAATTCAGGGATTTTTTGTGAAACTCATTCATTTCTTGGATTACATTTACATGTTTATATTCTCATCTGTTCGATTTTGTTGTCATTTGAATGGTAAATTGATTGGTGGATAAATTGATTCTGTGCTTATTTGGCATCTTGCTCTTGACATGCTGGATGATCAAATTCTCCGAGAACCAATGAGCTTAACTCAACTAGGCAGTTCTTGCATCTTGATCATATATTTCTTATGTAGTTTAAGAGATTGATTTATGGAATTAGATATGAAGTATATATTTGATCTTAATTACTTATTTATTGATGGTTGTTGCTCCTCTGATCGCAGCCGACGCTCTAGTGAACAATAAGCGGCGAACCTTATATTGAAACGAAGATCACAAACTATGCTCGAGCACCATTAGAAAAGCTTTTGTTGTTCCGACTTTGGAGGAGCTGTATTCATTATTCAAAAATGAAACTAATGAGAATTGTTGAATCACTTCAAGGAGCCTGAATGTAATACAAGCTATAGATTATCAAATCAGAAGGAGCATATTTTGTCAAATATGTGAAAATTGAATTAGTTACGAGTTCAAATAAAAAAAGAAATGATTGCAAGTTATGTTCGGGACTCATAAAGGTCAGAATGAAATGGGACATGAAAATGTCATTGAATTTGCCGCAAAGCAAGCAAAATAAATTATTCAATGTAATTAATGAAAGAATTTTTGAATGAGCTAAATTGTTGGAGTAATTACAAGAATCAAGGGTAAAAGAAAGCTAATTAAATTGAGATGAGATTTTTCCTGATTGTTCTTCTTTTAAGGCTTAACATAATTTCTTTGATGTCTTGGGTAAGGAAATTTGCCTAACAGATATCTAGCTAGCTACAAAGATACATATAACAGGTATCTTATTGTTAAGAGATTAAGAAATAAACAATATGAATTGTAAAATTAAGTAAGAAATAAATAATAACTTGAAACTTTGAGGTATTATTCTATGTAATTTATAATTTTATCATCTCTTTGTAATGCTAAATATATAAATGCATTCAAAAAAATATATATATAACATGCCCGTGCATTGCACGGGCAAAAAACTAGTATACTGAATTTACCGGAATTTTTGGTACGGTGTGGTACCGTGCCGGAATTTTCGGTACGGTGTGGTACCGTGCCGGAATTTTCAATACGGTAACGATATAAATTTTCAAAAGTCTTGTTATACCGGTATACCAAATATATATTGTTATACCGAAATATTTTTCGGTATACCGGTATACCGATACATTAGATATATACCGTACCATATTTAGAAAAATATATAATATATTTTATTTTTTTTAATTTAATTAATACATTGGATATATACCATACATTGAAAATTTATCATTTTATTTTGAATTGTCTCTGTGGGTTTCCTAATTCAAGCTGAAATTGGAATTCGTAGAATTTTTTTGAGTGTTCCCATAGTTAAAAAATCAATCTTTAAGGGAGATATATGTTGTTGAGAGATTATTATTCATAAAATATATTTTTTTTAAATAAATAATCAAGGTATGAATGGTATACCGTTCATTCAATATGAAACGGTATACCGTTAATTTAGTATGTATCGAAAATTTCAGTATGGTACGGTACGGTATGAATTTTCACATACCGTAAATTACAGTACGGTATACGGTATGACCGATACGGTACGATATACCACCCCTAATCCCACAGTCCCGGACATACTGCATTCCCCCCATAATAACGATCACTTAACACTACACCACTTGCCCCTCCGAATCACGGAAGCCTCCCCCGATACTAGCCCCACATCCAACCCTCACCAAAGCATCTCTATTAAGCTTCAATCGTTCGTCCCCTTTCCACACACTTCCACCTCCCACCCCCTCCCACAATCGGATGTTTTATTACAAATTAATCGTTTGGACAATCCATTTGTCACTTTGTGCATGGTCGTTTAACATAAGACACCTCTTAATTAAATGACGTCGTTTCATATTGCCGATCTTAATATATATACACACACATAATCTAAAGATAATATAAAATTAAATATTAACTAATATTATATAATTATTCAAAGTTGAACTACTTAAATTATAAGTTTTTGATTGTCGGTGAGGAATTAATATGGAAATAAGAAGAGGTACTCGAACTTAAACAAGTTGAATACCACTAAGATCAAGTTAGACTCTCTTGAAATTTTTAAGGTTTAAATATTAGCTCGAACTCGATTCAAACTCGAATACCAGAGCTTGAGCTCAGTTCAACTCTAAAATATTGAGTTCGATTTGTAGAAATTTATATAGAAAGATAAACGATTTTGATTCAAACTCCGTTGAAAGAACTTTTAACAAATTAACAAATCCAACTCGAGCTCAACTCGTAAATAACTTGTTAATGAGGTAAGCGAACTCGTGAAACTCATTAAAAAGACTTGTAAAAAGCTAAAACAAAAATACTATAAGCACTTCAAATAAAATAACAAGAAATAAAATAACAAGTCCATCCATAAATCTTTTTTTAAAACTAAACCTTTATTTTGAAAGCATTTTTTTTTTTAAATAACAATAAGAATTAAGTGTACAAATTCGTTTGCAAGCTTTTACATAAAAATGTTCGTGAACATGTTAGGTAAACAATTCTATTTGGGAACAAATTTATGTTGGCGAGTTTTCAAATCTAATACCATTAAATTTGATAAGTCTATAGAACTTGACTTGGAGCTCGAGTTCGGCTCGTGAAATTTAAGAGATAAATTCAAATGGGATTAAATTTTTTGTAGTCCAGTAACTTATCATCATTTTGAAATTCGTCCCGATTGTTTTGACTTTTTGATTTTGACCCTGTAAGTTTGTGAAAATTTTAAAATTAGACCTGTAAGTTTGTGGAAATTTTAAAATTGGTCCAGATCACCTATCCAGTCAATGCATATGTGACATTTTATTTGACCTTTACTTACATATGACAATGTTGATTGAATTTTTATGTTAATGTGACATTATTTATTTTAATAATTTATTAAATTAGTAGGCAAAGAATAAAATTAAAAATTATCTATTCTTCAAATTATATTAGTGATATTTTTTTTATAAAAAATTATATTATTAAAAAAAATTGTAATTTTATTAATTTTATAATATATTTAAATATCCCAAAATAAATTAAAATTTGTCAAATAATTGTAAAACTTAAATTAATTTTTTTGGAATACCTTAAAGTAAATTCAATAAAAAAAAACTTGTGATCATTATATTTGTAAAAATTAAAAACTTTAAGATTTTAATATAAATAAAATTAAAATAATAACAATTTTAAAAAGGAATTATACTATACACTTTTTAAAATTAAATTTAAAATAATTGTTTAACGTTTTATTTTTATTTATTTATATTACAGCCTTAAAATCTTATAATTTTAATTTTTACAAATTTATCGATCATAAGTTTTTTTTAACGAATTTACTTTAAAATATTTCAAATATTAAAATTTAATTTTTAAAATAATTTAACAAAATATAATTCACTTTAGGGTAATTAAAAGTTTTAATTAATATAATTATAAAATTATTTTTAATATTATAAATTTAAATACAAAAAATTAGGTAACATAATTTGAGAATATATTGAAATTTTTTAAAATATTCAAATTTTATAAATTTTTTTACTAATTTAATGAATTATTAAAACAAATAATGTCACATTAACATAAAAATTCAATGAATATTGACACATGTAAAAAAAAAGTCAAACAAAGTGTTACATGTTCATTGACTAGTGTAGGTCTTAATCAGGTTATGTGAGAAAGGTGTTTAGGGAGGGTGAATAGACCAAAAAACTTTTCACAGATCAAAAGTGTGAGAGCAGATAGCCCGATCGAGCGCGAGTGAATCAGTTTGGTCCGATAACCAACTTATCGAACGCCGAAAAACAGATCGGTTCGGTAACTATCGATTAATGATGTGCGCGAAGCTTAAGTTTTACCGTGTGAAAACCGGTTTGTATAAATCGATTCCAAGTTTTATCTTTTTAATCGATGACGTAAATATCGGGTCCGTCGGATCGTAAGCTTGGTGCTTATCGATCTTAACTAAGAATGTATGCGCTTTAAGATTGTGCAATGCGAGAGCGATTAATCAAAGCGTAAAAAGGCACACAAGATTTATAGTGGTTCTGACAAACCAAATCCTACGCCCACTCTTCCCTTTCACAAGGGGCACCAACTTAACCAACTTAACCGATGGACTTAGTTTAGTGTGTTAGTCCAACACAAGACACCAACAGATGTTTTAAGAGTTCTCACTCAACCGATCCGTAAATCAAGATTAGAAACCCCAGATCGAATCTTGCTTAAACAACTTATCCTAACTTGGGGTTTGGGTAAGATTGTTGAGGTTCCAACTATGAAATCTTTCCTCGCTAGTACAAGCGACTCGATAGCTAGATGAAAAGATTTCTTGCTAAGAACTTATGGGATGAACACAATATAAAATAAGCTTGTTGTTGTGTTCTTCGTATGAAATCGACTATAGTTTGAGCTTCTTGATTATTTTGTTTGTCCAAGCATTTCGTGTTTGTTTCACAAGTGTGATCCCATATTTATAGACCTTGAAATCAAAGAGCCGTTGGAGAGCAATTTGAATTTCGTGCTATTTTAGGTAGACTTTGCGTGCTTGATGTGACGCGTTTTGAGAACGGCATGGCGAAAAAGCGTGAATGTGTATTTTATAGCCGTTTGAGAGAGCAACATCGAATCCCATGATATGTATCTCTCTGTTCATACGTGTCTCTTCCTTATTGGATGGAAGCCTTGCTTTGCGGTGTTGTTCCTCAACTAAGGTTGGTATTCTTCTTGTTTAGATCGCGGGGCGTATGATAAGATGAAACATCGTTTTCATCTTATCTTATGACCGTGATCAACCCGAATCGATCTACTGATAGAGTCTTCTGGCGCTGTTGACTTAGCTTCAATTGGCCGACTAAGATGTAGGTCTTCGGGTCTTATCTTTGGAAGTCATCGATCTTCTAGTATTCGAGGTTTGAGCTTCATGACCTGTTGAGTTATCGACTAGATCGATTCGTCGATCTTAGATTACGGTTTTAACGTTACGGCACATCGGATATCGAACTTTCTTCGATTCTTGGTCGACCTATACATATTGAGTTCCCCTCAATATGTGACCTATCTATTACATCAGTTTTTCTATACAATCATTATCAACTCGGTCTCCTATAGCAAAGATAATGTAAACATCGGTCCTAATGTGTCCGATCGGGTCCTATTACATGTGTTTTTGGAACTTTT
Source organism: Stenogyne calaminthoides (assembly GCA_037126765.1). Classification (NCBI taxonomy): domain Eukaryota; kingdom Viridiplantae; phylum Streptophyta; class Magnoliopsida; order Lamiales; family Lamiaceae; genus Stenogyne; species Stenogyne calaminthoides. The sequence continues at coordinate 32,395,788 of JBBCBC010000019.1, forward strand.
CATCAAAACTATAAATTTCCCAACAATTTCCTTTTTTGATGAAACCAAAACACCGAGAAAACAAAACAGTTGATAAGTATAGAAGCGTTTAAAAAAGCAAGTAATCGGAAGACAAAAGAGATTTTGTCTTGGGATCGAAAAGATAAACTTTTCATTAGATATGTTGATTACATGTTACATCGTAAAAGTTTTTGAATTTAAAAAGCGGTGATCCCTAGACGTCTTCTTCGATTCTTCCTCCTTGGGCCAGATCCTTCCGCATTTCTCTTTGGTCTTGTGGAACGTTGAAAACTGATAGAGTTTCCATTTGACATCGCTTTATGCGCACTTGATCGCTTATATGCGATTTGCTCAAGATGTCAAAGTAGAATCTCTCAAATGCCCGGTCTGTCAAACGAGAGCCCATCTGCCTTCTTCGAGTATACTAACAGATCATACTCTTGGCGAGATATCTTTACATTTATAAGCTTGGCCTCATTTTCCGGATACTTGAAAGTCCGGATATTTATACTCAGAACCGGGTTGAGGAACTCATCATCCGGTGATTCTTCTTTTGGAACAAGATCAAGGACAAAGGCATCTAGAAGCCATTCACTTACGATCTTATTCCATTCCTCAAACCTCTTGGCGTGGCAGCTGTATTTTTTGGTATGATCTCGCCGACTCTTGGCTTGCAAATCGAGGTTCGGTGCGATTTTTCGGTCAATCCTTTCTTAGCCCTTGATTCGAACTTCCGTTTCAACCCTTACCTTGTGCGGTTTTTACGCCCTTCTTTCTTTCTTGATCATACGCTTTCTTTGGACAATCTTTACGGCTAGCTCCTTATCACCAGATATCGACTAGTCAGGCTTCCGGTGACTTTCCGGTCCGAAAGTAATCGGGTCCAGATTTTGATGTCCCAAAAAGACCAAAGCAGCCTTTCTTGCAATTGAGCTTTGTCCCCTGGGCCTTATCCGTATGAATCGATCTTCGATGTGTCGATTAGTTTCTCGGATCCTTCCTTTTTGGTTTGATCAAAAACGCATTGAGGTGGGAAGTCGAGACCCAAAGTTGACCGATAATGCTCGATTTAGATCTTTAGCGGATAATCACGAAGCTTGGCGTTGTTAGATTCTCGAGCAGTTTGTAATCACTCTGTCTTGGCGTTTCCATTGTAGCAGAGAGTGTCAAATCATTTTGTCAAATTTCTCTTCGATAACTCGAGCCTTTTTCTCGTTGGCGTCGAAAAGAAGATTGATTTTGATCCTTTTGTTCGACTTGTCATCAATCGATTTTGTAAGCTCGGCAGAATATGGTGGTCGAGGATTGGGAGAACCGATCTCGATTGCTTCGATTTGTTTGAGACTAATTTGTCTTTGATCGGTTAAGTACTCTCTCAATCTCTTCTTTCGGGAGAGATCTTTGAGACAAGATCGATCTCTGAAGTTGATCGATGGTGATTTGAGATGTAGGAATTGGATCCATCACTTGATCAGTTGATTGTTTGTGCCTCCGGTGGTTGGTCGCGTGAAGCTGCAGCACCGGTTCCACTCTCATCGGCTCTCTGCATTCTCCATTTCAACGTGCATTTTCGAGCTTGAAAGCGATCTCAAATTTTTTTTCTTCTTAAGCAATTCCAACTTCCCGGATGGATCGAGCTTTCACGATTTATGGGATATTAGCTCATTTGGTGATCCCACTTTGGCGGACTTCCTCATATCGAAGTCAAAATCTGCGAACTCATCCGCACCACCCATCTGTTCAACAAGTAAGATAAGATCGAGAAGCTTTTTTAACTGAGATCTCTCGGTGAGGATCTCCATGACTTCTTCTCCGATAGCGGGATGGGCGACCGGTTGTGATATCGTCTCATCAATCTCGTTCAATTCTTAGTCGACCATTTTTCCCGGTGATGGTCTTTGTTGATCTGGATCTTGGGAATTATCTGTCCGTTACATTTGGATGAGATGTGGAAGCTTACGGTTGTGCTTGAGTCGCGGAAGTTATACGATTGGTTCGACTGCGATTAGTGGTTACTTGTAGGAGTGGCGGTTATGTCTGGTTCGGAGTTCATGAGCAGTGAACTAGCGGGGAGAGACATGCTTTCGGTGACCTTTTAGTCACGGCGGTGAATAAACGAGGTTGAGGAGAAGGAGATTTGCTCGGTTTGTGCTTCTACCTCGGATCGTTCTAGCGAGCCTCAAGGTTGAAAGCTTACTGTCGATTCTGTTCTTTGTTGCGCAGTCGATCTGATCGGCGCTTCTTTCTTCTTCGACTCATCTTCTAGTGCTAGAGTCATGGTAGCTTGTTTTGCTTTCTTTGGCCTCTTCTCCCGGGCCTTCACGATTTCGTTTCTTTTTCGTGGAGCAAGCCGGGTGTGGATGGATGGCTTCTTTGCTCTTTCCTTTCTTGAGTTTTTTGTTGGTGGGCTCCTTGTCATCGTCTGGTGGCCCATATATAAGCTGAAGTTGATGAAGGAAGGCATTGTAGGACTTCGATCCATTCTCGATTCCATTCCGCTTGGCGGTTTGTCCTTCAATATAAGCGCAACCTTGTTGAGATTCTTTGATTCTCTTTTTCGTAAAGACACACCTGGATTCATTGACTCCAAATTTTTTCGTGTTCTTGGAGCAAGATGGCTTTCGAGAAGCCGTGCCAATTGATGTTTCGAGCCCCATCAATTATTCTTTGCCATCTTTGTACATTTTGGTGATGTGAGCATGAAATTTAAATAAATTCCCATGATCGTTCTTGTGAGAATGTCAAACAACGATCTGTCTTTCTTTTGAGCATTGGCACGATGAATCCAACTTTTCGATGTTTTGTCCTCTCTTAAGAGCTCTCTCTGATTTCTTCGTCCTCATTCTCCCCGTAGTGTGCGGTGAGATTCGCCACTTTAAAATTTGAGCAGACCCAGTGATGTCCGCATTTGTCGATCGATTTTTCTTCTCCGATTGATCGACGATATCGATTCGTCTCTCGGATTTTTCAGATCCACACTCAAATTTTGCAAGAATTGTAGTGCTTCATATCGCATCTTTGGATTGATTGTGATGAGCAGAGCAATATGTTTCGATCGGCCTTCTTCAAAATTTGTTCCACCTCCATGGATTCAAGATCCTCGGTGGTTCCAAATTGAACGAACTTATCCTCAAAATCTTCGTTGCGGTTCCGCATAGTTGCACATGATCTTTCCTAGTCCATGAGTGGCTATCTACAGTGAGATAGACTCATTAAATTTGTGCATAATCAATATCAATATCATACCCGCGGAAAACAAGAGGCAATGAAGCATAAATTCGAAAAAACAACTTTTGAAAACAATGTTTTAACGGAAAGAAAGATTCATCATTAAGCTTAAAAGAAAATATTACAGATTCAAATTTTGAGAGATGATTTTGAACTCTAAGAAATCGCTTTTGAAACGTAGAGAAAAATTTGAAGTTTTTCAAATGAAAGTAATGCAAGTTTGTGAAACGTAAAAACTCGTAAGGTTTGATGAATCTTATATAGAAGCGGAGGGAACAATAAGACAAGATTTGGAAGATCAAACGTTTTGAAAAGATTAGACGCTCATTTAGCGGTTTTTTGATCGTAGGGTCAGGAAAAACGCACGCAAAAAAAACTTTTGGATTTAAAAAAGCACGATCAAGTAAAGGTTAATACATGTACCCCACGTCCGCATTAAATGATTTGCAGAGTACACGCCACAAGGATAGTGGGTACGAAAAAAGGCAAATAATATCGACACGATCCGATAAATAAGTAAAGAACAAGAGAAAAGAGATGCAGATTCGGTTGACCGATATTGTAATCATCAATATTACTTTGTCAATGTTGATTCCACTTGTTGATCTTAATCATTCCGCCTAAGCCTTAAGAAATTTCCCTAATCGATCCTTTCAACCGATCTTCTCCAACAGATCCGATTTGTTGAAACTTCGTGCTTAATGATCTTTCCTTGAGCACGCCCGATTTCCTTTTGATCCTCCTTGATCGGTTGAAGTTCCCCTTCAACCGATATTTCTCGACATATAATCGATATATCCGATTTATTGAGTTTCAAGCTTTCGGTGATCTCTCTCATCCGATCATCTTCGTAAGTAATCGATTTTTGGTTGACCTCATCCGATTCTTTTTCAGATTAAGCCAATTCTTGGGATAAGTGTTACCAAAACTTAGTCTAGAGTAGTAACTTCTATTCCCTAAGTAGGCGTGATTTGACATCGTAAATATAAATGCGAATCTTTTCGATATGTCAATCAACCGTAAATTTATCCAATTATCGATCGCGTGATTTCTACATTTGTCCTTTTGATGCAAATTTCTCGGATAGGCTTCTTGAAATGAAAATTGCATTTGCATCCTTGCTTGGCCTCTATAAATTGGACCAATGTTTTACACAACATCACCCATTCACCATACTTATCTTCTTTGTAAGAATCATGTATCTTGGTGAACCCTTGTTTCGGTGAGACTTAAAAAAACACTTTTACACCCTTTTTATATGGTTTCACCTTCTCAAATCAACCCTTTGCATCCCTTATTCTTTTTTTTTCTTCATCATCTTGATTTCACATCGATTCTTTTTGCCAAAGCTTCTCTACCACCGGTGGGCCGGATCTCTTTGTTAGGTAACCGAGAAGACACTTCTCCTAACCGTATGCACCTTGTGTGTCTATCTGGATGACTTAACCAGAACCATCAGACTTAGTCTGGTATAAAATATGCAACACATGTGCCCATGAGATCCGACGACCAACTCTTTGGCACACGTGCTCCATTTAACAGCTGGAGAGCCCTACTACTCTCCCTTTTAGGGCTCCCGGCTTAAGAATCTATCAAGGTCATTGCCGCTCCATTTTTCTTGATCTTGACTTTTCTGCGGCGCCTTGGGATTTTGTTCTTTAAAGCCTCTCTCACCTTTTGTTAAGTGGGGAAAATGAGAGTTTAAAATCTCTCTCTTTCCTTCACTTCCGGGGGTTAGGATGAAAGGTTTAGGGTTATAGGTTTAGGATTTTTGGTTAACATTTATGTAATCGACCTCAGGGTCTTCTTGTACTTGTAACTCGTAATGTAACCTCACCTTCGGTTTTTATCAATGAAAAGTTCTCATTATTTCATCGTTGTGTAAATTCACCTTTCTTATGCGATTGTTAGCTCTTAATCTCCGAATCTTGCTTGTTGAATATCGCCTAAATCGATTCACAAAGAAATACTATAACCAAATTGATTTAATCGGATAATCCTTTAAACCGAGCATTTTCCTTTAATCGATAAACCTTGAATCGATCGGTTCTTTAAACCGATAGACTTTAAATCGATAAACTAAAATCGATCGGATTCCTTTGGATCTGCGGTAGCGTGTAAGTCTCGATCGATTTTTTGCTTATCGGTCTCTTGAGATCGGTTAAGATACCAAACTCAACCGATTTCTCTCGATCCGTTAGTCTCTTAACCAAGCTAGTTCTCGAGAACATTCCATCAAACATTTTGGTGACATTTCTCCAAGATCTAGAAGTCTAGCTCATCGCATAAATCTCTGAATCGATCTCATTTAGTGGCTTGGTTAGAATATCAAATTTTCCCAGATATCGCATTGAATCTTTTCCATTTCGATATTCTTCTTTTCAACGTGATCTCTTATAAAGTGGTGTCGACATCCACATGCTTGCATCTTGTATGTAGAATCGATTCTCGAAAGTGATTGCAATAGCACTATTATCGTCACGTAATATAGGTACGTTTTTTAGCTACAATGTTGTAATCCTCACCGGCCGATCGAGCGAAAGTTGGGAACAACAACTTCCTCGCAGCCATATATTCCGGCAGTTGTAGATGTCGCGAACCGATGTCTCGCTTTTTTGAAAACCACGAGATCGCTTTTACTTCCTAAGAACCGACATGTTCCTCGAGGTTGATTTTTCGTCGATCTTGCAACCTCCATAATCGTAATCGTAATACCCACTAAGCTCTAGATTATCATCGATGGGTAGAATAAACCAAGGTTTATTGTTCCCTTCAGATACTTAAGAATCCGCTTAGCTGCTTCTAGGTGGCTGATCATTGGATTTGCTTGAAATCTTGCACATACACCCTCGCAAAAGTGATATCCAGTCTGGCCTGGCAGTCAGTATAATAGAGATCCAATGAGAGCCCTATATTCTTCCTCGATTTGTTTTCGACCTAAATAAATCCGGATCCATCTTGAATCCAAATCATCATAGGAATTTTGGCTTCCTTACTATTTTGAACTCCAAACTTAGCCAATAGATTCCTAGTGTACTTTTGCTTGGCGAGATGAATATCCATTCAGATTTTGTTTAACTTGGAGACCTAGAAAGTAATTCATCCGACCCATCATGGACATCTCGAATTTCCCTTGCATCGGTTTCTTTGAATCTTTCACATAGGCTCTTGTTAGGAGATCCGAAGATGATGTCGCCCACGAATCGAACCATCGAATATCTTCTCCATCTTCTATTAAGAATAAGGTTACTCATTCCATCGCTCCTTTAGTGAACCCACTTTCATCAAGAATCGAGAGAGTGTATCATACCAGCTCATGAACTGTTTGTGCCATAAAGAGCTTTTCTTAAACGATACACTTGGTTGCCCTTTTCAAAGCACGGAGGTTGTTCGACATAAACTTCCTCCGCTAGTACCCCGTTTAAGAAAGCACTCTTTACGTCCATCGATACACAATGAACCCTCTTGTGGGAAGATATGCCGTAAACAAGCCGAATGGCTTCAAAGGCGGCGACGGTGCAAAGGTCTCATCGTAATCAATTCCTTCGATTGTGAATACCCCTTAGCAACAAGTCTTGCCTTATTTACGGTGATAACATTTTTCTCATCTCTCTTGTTCTTGAAGATCCATTTCGTGCCAATTACGTCTTGATGACTGGTCATCTACTAGTTCCCATACTTCATTTCTCTCGAGGCGATTCGGCTCCTCGCGCCATTAGAATCCGGTTCGCGTCTTGTAATGCTTCCTCTATTGTAGTTGGTTCCTTCATAGACGGAATGACAATACATGGCCTTTCCCAATCGATGTCTAGTTTTAATTTTATCGAGCGGGTCTCCGATTATCGATCGGTTGGATGGTGGTTATCCGGGTCCTTACATTCGATTTGCGTCGGTTTTGAGAACATCGTCCGTTTCGGATAAAATCTTATTCTGCGCGATTGGGAGTGGTCTGATGTTATGGTCGCTTGATAAGAACAAGTCTCGGTGATGTTGGACTCATCATGTGGCGATGTGCGACCGTGAGAACTTCAGTTCCCTTGAACCAGGATGGTTCGATTCTTTCTTATCTCGGTGAATCGAACTTTTTCGCCAGCGATTGTTGTTACGTTACTTAGGATCGATTGATGGTGAATCATTAGATCTGGAATATAAATTAATCTGATTCGATCCTTTTTTCCTTGATCGTTAAAGGCGATCCATTTTCCGAATATCGGTTACCGTAGATCGGTACTCTTGTTCGAGGCGATTTCTCTTGATCGGAAGATGCTTCATCAAAGGTTACATGGGGTGTTTTCTTCCACAATTAGGGTTCGATTTTGTTGTAGACCTGAAAGCTTTGCTAGATGAGGAATACCCTAGAAATATACCCTCATCGGACTTGGCCTCAAAAAGTCTTCAACCGACTTTTCCCATTATGTATGAAACACTTACATTCCAAAAAACATGGGTAAAGAAACACGAGGTTTTTCGCGCCTTCCATAGTTCATGGGGTTTTTTGTAGTGAGCCTTAGTCGAGACATCTGTTTACTGCGTATGGCATGCACGGTGTTGATTCTTACGCCTGCAAAACGGTTTGGTATCGCATGTTAAATTTAACATTGTTCGGCGAACTTCTTTTGAGAGTTCTGTTTCCTCCGTTCAAATTTACTCCATTCATTAGGGCGTCCTCGGCACTGATGTTTCATGTCAGATACCAAACTTAGAGCAAAAAATCAAGAATAAAAGAGTTCGTAAATTTTGCACTTTTATCTCGGACCGATTTTTACTACCGACACCCTTCTCATTTTGTAATCTTCTTGCTTGTTTCGGTATCTTGGTTGTCGCCTCATTCTTCTTATGTAAGAATATAACCTGTAAACTTGGAATAGTCATCCACGATTACAGAGTGTATTTGCGTCCGTTGAGATCGACCGGGTGTAATCGGTCCAAACAGATCCATATGAAGGAAATGCAAAGATCACTGACTGGATCTTTGGTCCGAAATTCCTTTGAATGAAGCTTTGAACTGTTTTCCCTTCCGACACGCAAAGACATGTCCGATCCTTTTGAGAACACTTCATTGGAAGTCCTTCCACTAGAGACATCCTATTTATCTTATTAAGAGTTTTAAAGTTCGGATGGCTCATTCTTTTGTGCCAGAGCCAATCGCTACTTTTGGAACTCTTAACAATCGTGCACGCATTTCTTGGACAACTGCTCCAATCACCGTAGATCGTCCCTTTTCTTGAACCGATTAGCAAAATCTGTTGAGTGACTCGATTCTTGATAGTGCATTGATCACCGAGAACTTCAACACTTTGAATCCGTTGTCGCAGAAATTGTGAAACCGATAATAGGTTGTGCCCGGACCTTCGACATACGAGACTCCGGGTTACTTGTACATCATCATTCTCTAAGGTTCGAACCCTTTGGTATAACCAAAGTTATCATCACCGAAAAGAGTACACGCGGGCCTTTTACGTTCTATGTAGGAACCGAGGAGATGTTTGCTTCGGTCATGTGCCTTGAGCATCCACTATCGATGTACCGGATAGTTGCTTGCACACCTCCTTTGTTGGCCGGACCACGCGAACACCTGCAATCGGATCGGGTTTTAGGTACCCCTTTTGGATTGGGTCCGAGGGGTTAGGTTTGGATTTGGGGATCCATACAAACGAGCACTTCTATTGTGATCGGTCGGATCGAAGGCTGATTTGTCTCCCATACTGTCAACATAATCATACTTATCCTTATATGCTTTTCGATTTGTATGATTACTTGTGTGAACCTTGGATGACTTAGAAGACTTATGATTTAACTTTTCGGTTTGTCTTCTTTTTATCGAAGGTGGTTGGTCGTGAAATACTAAATTTCGACTATAGGGTAGGTACGATCGCTACCATCAAAAGATTCATATCCTTTTTTCGCATAGATGGTTTTTCGCGGTTTACGAAGCGCTTATTAGGTGACCTTGATCGGGTCTCGATTAGACTTCCCTTTTTGTAGGTTGTCTTTTTCGATTCTCGATCCGTTGATCGAGTTGAGGTCTCTTCGAGAAGAACGGGTTCTTCCGTTGATTCCTCGGTGATGCTTTACCGGTTGGGGTCCATTTCATTCCCTTTTCGGTTAAAACTTGCCTTTACCGCTTTCAACCGGTCTCTTACCCTATTAGATACAAGTTTAGCTTTTGGTGTTTTTTCAGAATTGCCTCGATTACACCTTTACGAGATGAATCGGTCGGGGCTTTTGAGGATGTGGAGGGTTTCTCATAGCCAAGTCCCTCCTTATCAATCTCTATTCGAAAATAGGCGTTCATGTCTTTCGCGGTTTTAGATGATTTTGAAAAAACCTCTATTTTCTTACGCAGATTATCCTCGGAGGATTTCGGACTTTCATGCATTCGGAATAGCTCATCGAATTTTGCTTGCAAGATTTTGAAGTCATCGAACTTTTTGTCTGTTAATGCCATTCGATCTTTGATCTGCTTTTCGATCGAAAGCTTTAACTTCGAGAATTTTAAATTCCTCGGTTTTCGAACGGCGGTTTGGTGATCTAAGTTCGTGAGGCTTTTCTCGAGATCATTTTCTTGACAAAGTCGATTATTTACGGTCCTCGACTTATCATTCTCGGCTTCGCAATAGCATAAGTTTCTCTTTGCATTGAGAGATCTTCAAGCAATTGCTGAGTAGAAAAGCGCAGTCAATCTCAGCCCGGTGTCTTAATGATAGCAGGTGTAGAAGCGAGCGAAGCGGGTTTGGAGTTTACCTCGGATCGTCCTCCCCGCCATCGGTGAGTTCATCATCGTCGACGAGAATATCAGATCTTCATTTTCATAGAAGTCAAGCCTTCTTTCTTTGTCGGCGAAGTCTTCTCTGAGGAGTATCAGGAGTCCCTGAGGGCGGATAGGAATCGTCGATTCTGACGATCAAGTTAACCATGGCTCTTCTGTCTCTATAAGCGTTGCTCTCTTTTGTTCTCTTTTCTTCTTCCTCTCTGGTCCAGTGCAGGCGGGTCTGTATTTATAGTGACTGGCTTCTCCCACCAGTTGAAGCACGCTCCTTGATCCACCGTTCCTTTCCTTCGGTGAATCACTCCGTCTGTATGACCTATCGGTGATTTCCTTCTCGATAGTAGTCCGAGGTTTCTTCTATCGATTGGTTATCTCTTCCTTCCCCGATCTGACTATCTCTTTCCCTTTTCATCTCTGTGATCCCTCCGATCATCGATCTGGTTCTTTCGGAGATCTATTGTGCGATCTCTCTATCTAGATCGGTATGTTGATAGTCTTATAAAATCTTCGATACTTACCAAGTTGTATGTCGACTTCTCAAGCTTCCGCAGTAAAGCGTCTGCTCGGGCCTCGACTTAATATATTTCCAATGGGTTCATTGGCCTTTGTTCTCGCCTCTTGGTTGCCTTGAAAGCAATCGATTTTGAAGTCGAGGTTTCAAAGCGGGGACCTCGTCTTCATCGAACGACCTCTTTCAATCGGGTCGAACTCGTGAGCTTTAAGACTTAAGAACAAGCTACTAGGTTTCATTCTTGAAATGTCCCGCAATCTTTGATTCCGTGACCTTCATGTCCCACTTCTTGGTGAGACCTTAGGATCTTATAGTTGATATCTTTATCGACATCTCTCTACCAAGTTCTCGAAGCTTGTTTATAGACATTGTAATTCTTCCATCGAGTTCGTTGATGGTTTACGTTGGCGGCGTCTTGGTTTCTCAAACTTCACCGGTTCGTTGAAAGGCTACTGTCTTTTATCATTCATTCCCTCCTTGAGATCTCGGTAGAGTATCCCACATTGCTTTTCGCATGATTTGAGATACTTAATCTTTTCTTTAGTGACCTTATCCATTGTCTTCATGATAATATGTCTTGCAATGGTGTCGAGTATGCGATTTTTCTTTCTTACGTGTCCATCGATTTCGGCTTTTTCGCACAAGACTTCCGAGTGGGAAAGTGCGGATCTCCCTCCGTACCGGGATTGTCGTAGTAAATGATGATGGGTCCTCTACCGATGACTTCCATCATTACGCTTGTGATCGAACCTAGATGGTTGGACATATATATGGCCCAATCTGCATACTCATCGATTGAGAACTTGGGCAGATCATGATACATACCGGACGTGTTATCCATCTTTGAGTGATTTTGGGAAAATGAATGAGTTTTTTTTTAAAAAGCGGTTTTTCAAGATCGTTCGATTGACCACAATGACACGAGTCGCTGGTTTGAAGAACCAACCGCTTCCGATACCACTTGTAGGTCCTTAACGGGTTATGTGAGGGCAGAAGTCTGGAGGGGGGAGGGTGAATAGAGATTAAAAATTTTTCGCGGCAAATCAGAGCAGAGCGATAGCTTTGACGAGGCGAGTGAATCCGTTTGGTCCGATAACCAACTTATTAAGCCTAAAAACAGATCCAGTTCGGTAATATCGATTAATCGATGTGCGGAAGCTTAAGTTTTTACCCTGTGAAAACCAGTTTGTATAAATCGATTCAAGTTTTATCTTTTTAATCGGATGACGTAAATATCAAACCGTCGGATCGGAAGCTTGGCGCTATCTCGATCTTTAACTTAGAATGTAGGCGGTTTAAGATTGCAGAACACGAGAGCAGTTAATCAAAGCAGTAAAGGCACACAAGATTTATAGTGGTTCGGACAAACGGGTCCTACGCCCACTCTTCCCTTTCACAAAGGGCACCAACTTAACCAACTTAACCGACTGGACTTAGTTTAGTGTGTTAGTCCAACACAAGACACCAACAGATGTTTTAAGAGTTCTCACTCAACCGATCCGAGAAAATCGATCTTAGAAACCCTAGATCGAATCTTGCTAAACAACTTATCCTAACTTGGGGTTTTGGGTAAGATTGTTGAGGTTCCAACTATGAAATCTTTAAACTGCGTCTGGTGGTGCGATAATTTAGATGAAAAGATTTCGCTAAGAACTTATGGGATGAACACAATATAAAATAAGCTTGTTGTTGTGTTCTTCGTGCGGAATCGACTATAGTTTGAGCTTCTTGATTATTTTGTTTGTCCAAGCATTTTCCGTGTTTCACTCTGAAGTGTGATCCCATATTTATAGACCTTGAAATCAAAGAGCCGTTGGAGAAAGCGATTTGAATTTCGTGCTATTTTAAATGAACTTGCGGGCTTGATGTGGCGTCGCGTGAAGCGGCATGGCGGCGTGAATGTGTATTTATAGCCCGTTTGAGAGAGCAACATCGAATCCCTTGATATCATTTCTGTTCACACGTGTCTCTTCCTTATTGGATGGAAGCCTTGCTTTGGGTGTTGTTCCTCCAACTAAGGTTGGTATTCTTCTTGTTTAGATCGGCAGCGCATGATAAGATGAAACATGGGTTTTCATCTTACGATTTGACTTTAATCGATCAACCCGTCGATCTACTAGAGTCTTGGCGCTGTTGACTTAACTTCAACCCACTGACTTACCGATGTAGTCTACAGTCTTATCTTACGGAAGTCATCCGATCTTAATTATTCGGCGGTTTGAGCTTCATGACTTCGATTTATCGACTAGATCGATTCGATCTTCGATCTTCGTTAACGTTTAACGGCACATCGGATATAAACTTTCTTGATTCTTCAGGTCGACCTATACATATTGAGTTCCCCCTCAATATGTGGCGCTATCTATTACTATCGGTTTTTTTCTATCAATCATTATCAACCGGCCTCCTATAGAATAATGTAAACATCGGTACCAATGTGTCCCGGTCATTTGGTCCTATTACATGTGTTTTTGGAACTTTTCATCAAAACTATAAATTTCCCAACAACTAGATAGGTGACTTACTATTGCAGTCACCTCTATCAATTTTAAAATTCTCATAAACTTATTGAATCAAAATCAAAAAGTCAAAACATTCGGGATACATTTCAAAATAAGGATAAGTTGCTGGACTATAAAAAAACTTAATCTCAATTCAAATTTATCTATAGAACTTGACTTCGAGTTCGAGTTGAGTTCGAGTTCGGCTTGTGAAATTTAAGAAATAAATATAAATATACATATTTTTTAAATGAAAATCCAAATAATTTGTGAGTGGCGTGGTGCATCCTGCTAGTAAGACACAAAGTTCATCACTGAATACCTTCTCTTCTCTGTTGTTCTACTGTTTGATCCTAACCCTAACTGCAAATTCAGAGAGAAAATGATGGATCCTCTACGGGGTAAAGAGAATGGAGGAGAAGAAGAAGAAGCTCAAGAATTTCTGCACCCCCTTTCCACCGCAACAGACCAAATGCAAACCCTAACCCTCGACGACGACCACGACGTCAATTCCTCCAATGGCGAAGTTTCCACCTCCAGATCTTATTCCAATTACCGCAGCGCCATGACCACACTCGCCTCGGAGCACCCCCTTCTCTCGCCGCCGTCAATCGCCACGGCCTCCGATCCCCTTCTCTTTCCCCCTCACAATCCATCTCTCGACTCGCCTTCCTACGCCGACGTCATGTTCAGCCCCTTCCACGACAGGTTCTCGGAGAATAACGGCAACGGAGAGATCTCCGGCGAGGTGACGGTTTCGTCGCCTGGATCTCAATCTTCCAGCTCCGAGTATCTGAGAATTAGCGTTTCGAGTCCGCAGAAGGAGGTCGAGTCTACGAATTCGATTGTTCCTGGTGGCAATACTTACATTAGCTATCTGATCACCACGAGCACGGATATTTCGGACTACGGAGGGTCGGATTTTGGCGTGCGTAGGCGATTTAAAGACGTGGTTACTCTTTCGGATCGATTGAGCGAAAGTTACAGGGGGTTTTTCATTCCTCCACGGCCGGATAAAAGCTTAGTGGAGAGTCAGGTGATGCAGAAGCAGGACTTTGTGGAGCAGAGGAGAGTGGAGCTGGAGAAGTACTTGAGGAGGCTTGCAAGGCATCCAGTAATCAAGAAAAGCGACGAGTTGAGGGTGTTTTTGACTGTGAATGGGAGAATGCCACTGCCCACGAGCATTGATGTAGCATCTAGAATGCTTGATGGGCCTGTGAGGCTTCCGAAGCAGCTTATGGGGAATCGAGTAGTGTGATTGAGCCACAAGATGTGGTGCACTCAGCTAAAGGTGGGAGGGATATCCTAAGGTTCTTTAAGGAATTGAAGCAATCTGTTGTGAATGATTGGGGTAACGCGAGGCCGTCTGTGGAGGAGGAGGATAAGGAGTTCTTGGAGAAAAAGGAGAAGATGTGGGATCTTGAGCAGCAGCTCACAAATGCATCAAAACAGGTTTAGAACATTCGAACCCCTGTTTACAGTTTTTAACTTTTTATTAATGTGTAATGTTCTTTTGAGTTTCGACTAGGTTGCTTAATCCTCAATAGCTTTTCAGCTTTGAATGCCGTGTTATGATTTTGTTTCTCTTTATTTTTGTGTTCTGAACTTCTAGGCAGAATCCCTGGTGAAAGCACAGCAAGAAATGGGCGAGATAATGGGAGAATTAGGATTAGCTTTTATCAAGTTGACAAAATTTGAGAATGAGCAGGCAACCGTCAACACTCAAAGAGTGAGGTCTGCCGACATGAAAAATGTGGCTACTGCAGCTGTCAAAGCAAGCAGATTATATCGAGAATTAAATGCACAAACCGTGAAGCATTTTGTAAGTGTTGCATTCTTGTTATGGTGATTAGTTGTCAGGACTATGCTTTTTATCTATTGGCTTCATATGTTTCAAGGGTATTTAGCTCCTTTTGTTTGCTGACTTTTATCAGTCCGAGATTCTTTGTTCAACCAAACAAATAGATAAATGGGAAAATCAAATTTAGTTATATGTTGGAGTTAGCTATTGGCATCATTAATACAAGACTTGAATTTCCTTTCAATATTCTCCCATTAATGTATTGCGGTTTCTTTTTCTGAATTCTTAACCTGTATTGCAGGATTCGTTGCATGAACATATGGGGATGATGTTAGCTGTACACAGTGCATTCTCTGATCGTTCTAGTGCTTTATTGACTGTGCAAACTGTTATATCTGAAATATCTTCCTTG
This sequence comes from Stenogyne calaminthoides, assembly GCA_037126765.1. Classification (NCBI taxonomy): domain Eukaryota; kingdom Viridiplantae; phylum Streptophyta; class Magnoliopsida; order Lamiales; family Lamiaceae; genus Stenogyne; species Stenogyne calaminthoides. Next base: position 32,411,010 of record JBBCBC010000019.1, read on the forward strand.
CATTCAAGAGCTGATAAACTTGAAGCTGCATCCTCCAAAATTTTTGGGGGTGACAAGTCAAGGACCCGCAAGTTAGAGGACCTCAAAGATGCCATTAGAGTCACGGAGGATGCTAAATGTTGTGCAATCAGAGAATATGAAAGGATCAAGGTAAGAACTAGCAGACTGTTTCATGACCAAATTTGAGACTAGATTCTTTTTAGTTTTAGATTTTTTTCACTTTCATAATACACTTATTTTCTGGTTTTGGGTTAGGTTTTCCTGTTCAGTGTTACCCAACAGTATTTTTCTTGGTCCTTTTGCTTGAATTTTCCATTTGTTTCTATGATTTACCAGTGTTAGGTTTTAATTGGCACCATGTTGTTATCTTGGTTTTTCTTGTATTTATGATGATGCTTCTCAAATATCATTTGTCTTATCATGCAATTATAAGTGTGTGTGCTTTGGGTAACTTAATTGTTCAGCCTTTGTTTATATATTTGTCCAATAACAGCCTCTTTGTGCGAGATTGTAGCATCATATCCTATTTAATCATGTGTATTACCATTTTCTTTGTTTAATGTTTGGTGTAAAAAGTATTGAGTCAGTTTCGTTGTTACTACACGTGGAACCTTTATCTAGGTATAACATGTAGTCATCTTCTTTACGTTCCAATGCCTTTGTTGTTTGCTAAGAGATCTTATTTGTTTAAACGGACGGTCATCACATTTTTTCTCCTTTGCCTCTCCCTTAAATCAGATCATCCTTCTAAGTAAAAACTGAGAATTCATTATATGGTTAAAGTGATTCTGAAGGATGGGATGATATTGTAAGAAGTGGTAAATCCTTACAGTCTTACACTAATGATGCTTTTATATTATTTTGAGAAACTAGATGTGCTGAATGCTGATTGGGGTGCTTCATGACTCGTGAGAGTGCATGTCCTTAAACCATATTACTTTTTGTTATACTGAGAAATTAAGATATATTGAGAACTGTAGAATACTTTGTGGGAAAATTTCGACGGCTGCAAATTCCTAAGATCCGGAACTTTTGTATATGCGTGTTTTCTCTTATTCCCAATATTAGAAATACAACGAACACTTTCTTGTTGCAGTGCGAAGGCTCTCCTGTCATACAAAAATAAAATGGATGGTAGTAGTTTGATCTAATTTATCATGAAAAAGGCGATAAAATTATTGCCTGTAGATAGATAACAGGAAAGCTGATACTGAGGTAGTAAATGTTATTCGCTAATATGATTTTACATTGTATCATTCAATTATGGATTTTCAAGTCTTTTATGGTGCCTAATTGTTGTTTAGATTTTTTTTTTTACAGATTGTCAGAACTTTTTAGTTGTTTTCTATGTTATGGTTGATTGTTTCCTTTGATATTTTAAAATTATGTTTGTTAAAGGTCAAATATCCTGTTTTATTGTTTTGGTTATGGTGCTTCATTACAATTGCTTAAAATAACGATTGGGATATGTATTTGATTTAATGCTGCAACCCTTATTGAGATATCTTTTAGCTCATTTGAAAAGAGCAAGATGATTGTGATTTTTTGTTCAGCTTCTTGAGATAATTACTTTAATCAGGTGTCTGAAGTAGTGCATCTAGGAAACAAACCGCTCTTTACTGTTTGAAATTTTAGTAAAATACTATTCATTTATCTTGTTTTATTTGTCAAACGATTTTATACGATTGAGATTCTATTGATGTTAAGACTGTGGAAGTTGCTGAATTGTGCTTGTCTTTTTCATATTCAACAAAATCAATATTTACTGATACGAAATGTTGACGATGTGATTGCAGGAACATAACAAGAGTGAAATAAAAAGACTGGATGAAGAAAGAAAGACTGACTTTGTCAAAATGTTGAAAGGATTTGTTATTAATCAGGTACTTTTACAGAATCCTGAATAATAGCCTGCTAATGTGGTTTGATGTTTCTGATTTCTAAATGCTCCATTTCAACCGTTTGTGCGAATCTAGTTACTTGCATAGGTCTTATCAAAGTTGGTCGATCAATAAGTATTTGTAGGCGCAGTGCATAATCTTTTTAGTAGTAAAAAAATTTAAGTGATTTAAAAATTCTTTAGTTTCTTGCATTTCATGGTAATGAATCTCTCATTTTTCATCATCGTTATTACAGGTTGCATATAGTGAGAAAGTGGGAAATGAGTGGACTAAAGTGGTAGAGGAGACATAGCAAATAATAAAAAAAAGAGGCCATAGAAAACATTTGTAAATCTTTCTAATTTTGAACTTTTTCTTATGTTCTACTATTATGCTTCGACTCTAAACTCCGCCAGAGAAGAAGACATCTGTAAATTTGCAATTTTTGAACTTTCTCTTCTGTTCTATTATGCTTAAACTCTGGAATCAAGTAAAAAAGAGGATTTTCCCTCTATTTGTAATGGGTGGAGTACCCTTGTATTCGATTTACTAGAATAAAATAATTTGACTTGGAAGAAAAAAAAAAATGACATTGTACAGCATAATTTTTAATATTCATTTCATTTGGAATGATAATTCCCATCTCAGTTTTATTGCTAGAGTTGCAGGTGATAGACAGTGTTCTATTGGATTCTGATTTGTTCTTTCATGGAAACTTATGCTTAGTGCGTGTGTGTGTGAGTTTCCAAAGGGTTCAAAGATCAGATTTGTAGCCAAGTTTGACTGGAAGACAAAACGCTTTTATGACTTTTTTTTTAATCAGAATTCAAAAGTCTTTTTGCCTTTTTTTTTTCCTTTCTGCGATTGAAATTCATGCCTCCATTTTTACTTGTTTTGCTTTTACCGAAGTTTGATTTGTTTTGACTAACCTGGTCTATGTTCACTGATTTTTAGATCTAAGACCTGAGTTTCTGATTAAACTGGAGATCGTGATAATTGCATGGTTGAAACAAAGTTGATGTATTTTCTTTAAAACAGCCGAGTCTTGGTTTTATGGCTGATTAGTGAAGCTGAAGTTTCTGAAGTTTCCTGTTTCATACATCAATATTTTCGATTGACGTGGGGTTATATGTTTTCGTCTTTGTACACCCATGTTGCATGATTTCTCTATACATTTTTGGTTGTATGATTTTATTCTTCAGTGGAGCTTGACACTGATCAACCTTTAACATAATACTAACTTTTATGCACTTTGAGTAAATAAGGAGCAATTTCCTGTTGAATTTAGAACTTTATCAGTAATATCATATTAAATTTATGCACTTTGACTGTCAACCTTTAACATAATACTATGTCTTATGCACTTGGAGTAAATAAGGAGCTATTTTCTGTCGAATTTAGAACTTTATCAGTAATATCATATTAAATTTATGCACTTTGACTAAATAAGGAGCTATTTTACATTGAATTTAGGACTTTATCAGTAATATCATATTAATTATACCACTTTATGATACTATAAGTTGCCACATCGAAAATGAGTACCAGCCTCTTCCATAAAAAAAAGGCATTCATGTGTTATACTACCTCCGTCCCAAGATAACGTGCACGCTATCTTTATTATCGAGTTTTAGCGAGTTAGTTGTTTATTAAGATAACGTGCACGCTACCTTTGCACGCTACCTTTATTATGAGAAAACGTTAGCGAGTTAGTTGTTTATTAAGATAACGTGCACGTTACCTTTATTATGAGAAAACAGTAAACGTGCATGTTATCATTTATTATGAGAAAACAGTAAACGTGCATGTTATCCCAGGATGAAGGAAGTATTAAGGTATTCATGTGTTATATTAACACAAATTAACACTCCACTTGAGTATTAAGGTATTCATGTGTATTAATAATGGTACAATTTAACACAAATTAACACTCACTTTTTCCAAAATATTAAAACGTTTATGTCCAAATTATGCTTCGTTTCACGTGAGTGTATATCTTCTTTAAAAATAAATTTAACCATCTTTCTATTCTCTTCTTTAAAAATAAATTTAACCATCTTTCTATTCTTTTTTATTTGAAAAGAAAAAAATTATTTCATGGCATAAGAACATCAACGCCATCCGAATTCTGATGAATAACTGTTCATGCAAAGAACATCAACGCCATCCGAATTCTGATGAATAACTGTTCATGCAATGAGAATATCTAATCACCTTGGCTTTAGAAAAAAGAATACCCCAAATCAGATCACCTATGAATCTGTACATTGCAAGCCAAATTCTTGCCAAACTACTCACAAATTCTTGCCCCTGGCTATCCAGCCAAATTCTTGGCCTGGGCAAAGAACTACTTACAATTTAATTTCCACTAATATTTTAAAATCATACATGCATTAAATTAATTTGAGCACTTCGGATCTCGGGCAGGTCTTTAATCTGGAAGTGGCTATTCAACCAAATTCTTGCGGCTACATTTTTGTTGTCGGGACAAGGGGATCTCCCCTCCAAATTACCCACAATTTAATTTTCACTAATATTCTAAAATCACACATACATTAAACTAATTTGAGCTCTTTAATCTGGAGGCGCTCTTCGGACCTCGGGCAGGTCTTTAATCTGGAAGTGGCTATCCAAACAAATTCTTGCCCCTACATTTTTGTTGCCGGGGCAAGGGGATAGTTCACTACTCACAATATAATTTTCACTAATATTCTAAAATCACACATACATTAAACTAATTTGAGCTATTCTGCCTCGGGCAGGTCTTTAATCTAGAAGCTCTCATTTCAAAAAGTGATACCATTTCATGTCTTCCTTATAATTCAAACAACGCATTCCCAAATACACATATTATATTTTCTATTCTTGAAACTGGGTTGTTATAAATTTTCATTCAAATCTTATAAATTTTCTACTCAAATTAAATTTCTATATTACTAAAAAAAGTTATTTTTAAGATAAATCAATGCGTGCTAATCTGAAAGTTAAAATGTTTGGAGAATTTGAAAATGACTTGTGTGATACTTCATACTAGTACTTATTTACAAATTATGTTTCTATTCCTAAATACGTGTATACATGTTTACTAACTATGAATAGACAATGAAAATCACTTTAATTTTATGATTGTGAGTTGCTTTCGAAACTGTTTCACAAATTTCTATACAATTCTAGATAATTCTAATGTACAAAGTGGACTGTGGACTTCGGTTCAAACCTCTTGATCGAAGACATAGCCCAGATTTGGCCCAAGTGGCGTTGTCTTTCCTTCATGATCAATAATTAAAAAGTAATATAGCACGAAATCTTCTAAGTTTTATTTGGCAAAAAGAGATGCACTAACATATTAAGGCTCCATTTTAATAGGGAGGATTTGAAATGAATGAATTTGAAAAATAATATATGTATTCAAATTATAAATTGTCAAGAGATAAGAGGGAGGGGGAGAGTAAAAGGTAGAGATGAGAGAATTTCAACTGATATGATTTTTATGATGATTTAAAATCCCTCCATTTTAAATTAGATTCAAATTTTTTGTATTTGTAAATTTATTTAACTCAAGTGGAGAGATCAAATACATTCATCCAAATACAACCGAAGAGCTTTCATGTAATAATCACCTAGCATAAATTTGTGATCGTTAGTCATTACTAACTCTTAATCTTGACAACTAGATCCAATTAATTTGTTGCTTATTTAAACCTTTAAGTATAACTTGCGAAACATTTTATTGATTTAAAAAAATTGGAGTGACCAAATTCAATGCATAGGTGGTGGGGGATTGGGCTCCTTAAAATCAGAGAGTTGATTAATCTTAACAAAAAAATTAATAAAAAGTCAATCCCTTAAAATTTAGTTAGTCTATTTGATTTGCTTATTTAAATATTGATTGGAGAAGTTACCACACAAAGAAGCAACACTTGCAATAAAGAATCCAACACGAGAGGCCAAACTAAGAAAACATTGGTGCTCAATTTAATTTTTGCAGCAACGGAGTAACTATTGTTGTTTGAGGATATGCACTGAATAATTTTGATCTCCGTATAATAATTCGCAAGTATTATATCGTAAATTACAGTATGTATTTATATATGAAAAGGTAAGAATATTTGAACTCGTGACATTTGATCATTACATTTATCAATTCTATTTATCTAAACATCCTCCATAGAATAGTAATAAACTTAAGCTGTTGAAGAGGAGTTCAAGAAACACAACTTCGACTTACGAAACACTTTATTTTTTAAAAAGCTGCGTCCCATTGATATAAAAAAAAAGTGTCTGAATATTAAAATTGAGTTTCAAAACAGGTCTTCAATGTCTCAATTTCATTGAGATAGTTCTTATGTAAAAAATGAGAGGTTTAACCATAAATGTCAGAATTAATATAATTCAACTGGATGTGTACCCTTGGACCACAACTTGCTGATTAGTTTGTTTTTTTGTATGATGATAATGTCATATTTCTCCTTAATTCTCAAACAAACTTAGTCATGACATGAGGTAACCAAGGGAGAAAGAAAAGAAATAAAATGAAGAATTTGGTTCATTCTTAATGATGTGATAACAATTGACTTTTGGGTGTCATAGGTTTTCACTTAGGCAGCAATTTCTATCTTGATTTTGTCACAATTCTCAAAATGTGATGAGCACTATAGTCTATAGTATGATATCATTCATACTTGGTGGGTCCAATCTTTGATATTTTTGTATTTGGTGGTCCATTTCGAACTTATCACTTACATGGCTACATTAATGATGAGTCGACTTAGTCTAAACTTGAAATTTAAATGAGAAAGCATGTTTTTAAAATTTTCTTTTTATCTCTTTTCACATTTGAGCTACATCCCCAAAAAGCCCTTTTTCTTGCTAACAAGGGGACAAAAAGTGTCATCCGCATCTTCATAAAAGTGTTTTTTGATTTTTAAGTTATAACACTCTTCTACACTTTTAAATTATATGGTGAGAAATTCTCGTCAATGCAGATTCAAACTCTGTGTAAGATAAAAAATTTATTGAAATATTATAAAGATTATTATGGAAATTGAATTTTATTGAATTTCTCCTCACAACGATATCTGCCATTTTTGAACATATCATTCGATTCTGAATTCGTCCAAAGAAATTGGCTAACAACACGGGTGGGGGGAGTTTCTCATATCTTCCTCATAAAAATATAGGTATAAGATATGGCCTAAGGGCATAACCGAGTTGCAAAACTTGTGATGACCTTAGGAGATTCTTCGGCAGTGGTAACCCACCCAACTGCGGATCAACATTATAAGTGAGAGAGTTTATCGTCTCTCCCTTACTTAAAAAAAAATTATAAATAAAACAAAATATATTAAAAATACAAAATTTATATCAATTTCCTGCCATTGGAAACTATTATGTTTAACTATTTAATCATTGGTGTAATACTATAATGTAAAGTAATTACATGAGATTCAAAAGCAGACAAATTAAAAATGGACTTTTGACATTATTAAGTTATATTGATGCTTGTTTAAAAAAAAAGAAGTTATATTGATGCTTAATACTTCCACTAATTCTAAATATGTTTGAGCATTTCAGACAATTATACTTTATTGATGTAAAGAGAGGGCTATGAGTATATACTATGTGTGGTCATGGTACGTATGATAAATAAAAGATATTTAAAAATTGTGAGATAGAATGAATATGATAACTTACTGTTGAGGGAAATTAAATAAATAGATTATTCCCGACCCTCACTACAAGCTCGAGCTTTTAGATGAGTGGACAATTTAAATGGGTGGAGTGTTGAGGGAAATTAAATAAATAGATTATTCCCGATCACTCACAATGTAAACTTTTTTTAGATGAGGCATTTTAATTCTCTCACCTACCTATTTAAGTAAATTCAAAATATGTGTGAAACATTAAAATGAAAAATGTCTAATTGAGTTAGGGATGTAGAGTGTAATTATTATGCTATAGATTAGGAATTTACTAGTATAATTTAATTTTCAAATGAAACAGACTTGTGTAAAACGGTCGCATGATGAGATGAAACATAATTTGGAGATGACACTTTAATTCTTTAGAAGGTGTAGACATTGATTTATAGTATTAATTTATACCCGATCTCATACAATTTTTGTCATTTCATATACTATTCTCTAAATTGTCTGAAATTGAGAGTAGATAATATTCTTTAAACGGATGAAAATTTTAATTTAAAAACGACAATAAAATGTCATCATAAATGAATAAATTTACCATCTACATACTAATAACAATGCAACCGTTTTACAAAGAAAAAGGAAGTGAACACATTACCACCGGCACCGCTCTCAATCAATGTTCCTTTTGCTACTTTTACTTTTCTATCAGCATTCACTTTCCCTTTTTCTTTTCAATGCCAAAAATACGTGCATGCCCCTATAACCTTATCAAACTCTTATTTGAACCCTATAATTACAAAATTTTACTATTTTTATCCTTAAATTTAACTTTAAAAATCAATTTTCCTACGAGGAATACTTTTTCATTGCTGAGTGCAGATAGTACGTTTAAGTGTTAAAGTCCTTTGGTTGCACGGTGCAACATATATGTATTTTAAAAAAATATATATTTTATGAAATTGTCAATCTGTTCAATATAGAAAAAATTGAGAGTTTCAACATAAACAAGTTGAACGTTTAAATTAAATAAATTATTTATTTTAAAAATACAATTAAAATAAATTTATAAGTATTATAGTACCCATTAGGTAATGAACAAGTCATGTATGAGAGTTTTTGATGCGAATGGAGTTGAGTTGCATTCAAATTCTAAATGAGGGGCACAAATTGCAAACATAACAAATCCGGGGGTCTGAACGTGAATTACATTTTGCCCTTATCAATTCAATTTCACTCCCCGATTCACAGAAACCGCGTGTACGCGTCACTTTCCGTCGTGTCCCCATCTCTTGTTTCTCAATTTCTGCACTTTCCCCATCAAAATTCATGCCCATTCGTACCCCATTTCGATTTTCGAGTTGAGATTGGGTCTTGGGCAGTAACGAAAGGCACAATAATCGGTACCCTAATCACCAATAATTGGCACACAAAGCTCGATCCACTGCAACAATGGCGGAAAACGGCGAAGAGAAGCTCATAGCCGTCGCCCGCCACATCGCCAAGACTCTCGGCCACACCGACACCATGACCGACGATATTCTCAAGATCTTCTCCAACTTCGACGGGAGACTACGCGAAAAACTCACCGAGAAACTCTCGGACGACGGCGTTGAACAAACCCTAAACTCCCTAGAGCGCCAGATCTCCCGATTCATCACCGCCGACCACCCAATTTGGGCCAACGTCGCCGATTCCGCTTCGTTCATCGGCGCCGTCGATCAATTGATCGCCTCAGTGCGAGATTGGACGCCATTAGCCGACGATAAGAAAATCTCCGCCTGTCTCGACCGCGCCGAGGATTTGCTCCAGCAGTCAATGTTCCGATTGGAGGAAGAGTTCCGAACCCTCGTCGAGCGCGGCGCCGAATCGTTTGACCTGACTCGGTCGTCCGAGTCGACTCACGCCCATCCCGACTTCTCCGACGACGATGACGACAACGATTTCGCCGACGAGGACGACAATTTCATCCCCGTGGCGCAGCCGATTACAGATTACGACATCGTGATCGATGCTCTCCCCTCGGGCACCATCGCCGACCTGCACGAGATCGCGAAGCGTATGGTGGCGGCAGGGTATCTGAAAGAGTGCTCGCACGCGTACAGCACGTGCCGGAGGGAGTTCCTGGAGGAGAGCTTTTCCAGATTGGGGTTGCAGAAGCTCAGCATCGACGATGTACAGAAAATGCAGTGGACTCAGCTCGAGGATGAAATCGAGAAATGGATGAAGGCCATTAATGTCGCACTCCGGATTCTTTTTCCCAGCGAACGACGCTTGTGCGATCGCGTATTTCTTGGGCTCTCTTCAGCCGCTGACCTTTCTTTCATGGAGGTTTGCAGAGGTACCACAATTCAGCTCTTGAACTTTGCCGATGCTGTGGCGATAGGCAGCCGAGCGCCTGAGCGATTGTTCAAGGTGCTGGATGTTTACGAAACGGTAAGGGACTTATTGCCTGAGTTTGAATTAATCTTTTCTGATCAGTACTGTGTGTCATTGAGAAATGAGGCCATAACTATTTGGAAGAGATTAGGTGAAGCCATTAGGGGGATATTTATGGAGTTAGAGAATTTAATCCGTAGAGACCCCGCGAAAGAAGCTGTTGCAGGAGGTAGATTGCATCCAATCACTAGATATGTGATGAATTATCTACGAGCTGCATGTAGGGCTAGAGAAACCTTGGAACAGGTTTTCGAGGAGAGCTCGGGGAGTAACATTGATTATAGGAAAGGGGATGATCAAGCTTTGTCCTCATCGTCGTTGGGTGTGCAAATAGCGTGGATTATGGAGTTGTTGGAGAGTAATTTGGAGGCTAAGTCGAAGATTTATAAGGATTCTGCTCTGTGCTCTGTATTTATGATGAACAACGGGCGTTATATAGTGCAGAAGGTGAAAGATAACGAGTTGGGGACACTGTTAGGGGAGGATTGGATTAGGGAAACACATATCGAAAGTGAGGCAGTATCATGTGAATTATCAAAGAAGCTCGTGGAGTAAGGTTTTGGGTGTTCTGAAGATGGATAGTAATCCCACATCGCCTACTAGAACACCAAAGAATCTGAAGGAAAAACTGAGGTCATTCAATTCTTACTTTGATGAGATATGCAAGATTCAGACTTCATGGGTTATATTTGATGATCAGTTGAAGGATGAGGTGAGAGCTTCGGTTTCAGGGACTCTGATCCCTGCTTACCGTGAGTTACGTTGGGAGATTGCAGAGTGCTCCTGATATTGGGAAGAATGCAGATAGGTATATCAGGTATAGTGTCGAGGACGTTGAGGCTCGGATTGGGCAGCTGTTTCAAGGGACGAGCAGCGGAAGAAGGTGAGTCCAAAGCAGCTCGTGAGATAAGTGATTTTATTGTGTTGTGTGATAATATGAGATTGTAGCTTTTGAAAGATTTAGCTGTTTATGCGTCACGATGGCCTATGATTGCTCCTTTACGTGCTGTATGTTAGAATCGAAATTCATGGTATGTTGAGATGTATAATGTAGTACTCCAGCATGCTCCATCCATCTTCTTGTGAAGTTGCTCTGCATTTTCGTGTGTATCATTTGTTTGCATTTAATTCTGCTAAAATTTGTTGATGATTTGCTTTGCAACCAGTTTCCGGTTCAAGAGTAACAGAATTGTGTGACTCATACTGGCTTGCCTGAATTGCTGCTAGTGTAAATTCTATGCTTAAATGTTGTCTTTGTGGCTTGGGATATTTTGGTGCATCTTTTGCCTTATTTCTCAATTGATACCGTATAGCAAATGGATATAACAAATGCAATAAACTGTTCAATATTTATTGCAATTTGCATGCAAGTGTGGCAAAATTTCTATGAACCTGGTTCAAGGAAGTTTTATGGCGAATTCGGTAATACTCTCTAGCATATTAAGTATCTTGATTTACTAATTTTGAGATTAAGCACATAAAGTGCCTGTTTTCAAGCACAGCAGGATACTTCAGAATCACTTTTTCCTCAAAGCTGGCATGCCTGGAAAAAAAAAAAATAAAAAAGTGATTCTGAATTTGTCCTCTCATTTGCAAACACCACTAAAATTAAGTAGTTTTATATGTTAAAAGAATATTATTTTCATATACTAAGTATAATTTTGAATGGTTCACAGGGAACCAACTCGGCTTAAAGTCGTAATTTTCAACAAACATGGGGAGAGTTTGGTGTACAAAATTCGGTTACCCCATCCAAAAATGGACCTGGGCTGGGCTGGCCATTTTTTAGGAGGCCCGCAAAGCCCATCTGTTTAAGTACGGATGACTAACAGGATTAATTGCTTTCCTCTAATTTTAACTTCTGTTGAAAGCATTGGGGATGCATTTTTTAGTTGAAAATGCTGGTAATTTCATTTCTTTTGTAAAAAAACAAATATCAATTTAATTTTGATATTATTATACTTTTTTAGAAAAATATAATTATGACATGATCATAAATGTGCCAAGTTTTACATTTGTTTGTGATTAGGATATGTTATTCAAGTGTTAGAAGTGTTCAGTGTAATCTAAGTTTATAAATGTGACGTTAATACATAAAGGAGGGGCTGCCCATCTAAATTCAGAATTTCAACATGCTTTCAAGCTCGTATAGAATAAAATTGCACCAATGAAAATGATCAATCATGGGTGGAGAGTCTTTTTGGGATCGAGTTCCGACCAAGGGCAACCTACGAGAAGAAACATTCTTAATTGTGATTCGAGGTGTGTATTATGTGTCGCAAACGAAGAAACCGATAATCATATTTTATTTGAATGCATGGTGGTATATGATATTTGGATGACATGTTTTAGATGGCTTGGAGTTTGAATTGTATTACACTCACGTCCTTCTTGATATTGCTACCCATAGTAGACTGTTCTTTGGGAAGCATGGGAAACAAATTTCTATGTCAATTTAACTATGTGTGATTTGACTTATTTGAAAAGGGGGAAATACTGTTATTTTTTAGGAAGCTATCTTTTCTTTCGAGAAGATAGTTGAGGAGTTAAAGGCTAGGATATGATGCTGGCTTGAGGTCAAATATGCTTTTAGCTCTAATTTCTTGTTTATTGATTGGCTCGAAAACTCAATAATAGTGTTAGGTTATTATATTATCTGTCTGTACGGGTACTTTGTATATCGTTTTCACTACAAGAAAATGAAGAATTGTCTATGAAAACTTTCTAATGACTAAGAATTTTTTTTACAAAAATAATTTGGTCCTTAAAAAGTGAGGATTGTCCACGATTTGCCTACCAATTTTTAGAATAATGTTTAAAAAAATTACTTAAAAAATAATTTCCTAGGTAAATAAATTACCTACGAACAATTTACCTACGCATTTATAATTTCCGTAGGCAAATTTACCTATACAAATAATTTTTCTAAGCAATTTACATTTCTGTAAGCAATTATATTTGTAGTTTAAAAATAGTCTATATAATTAGAAAATTTAAGAACAAAATTATTTTTGTTGGAAATTTCGTTGTGTCGCGAGTCGTTTTATTTGAGGAATATGATGTGGCTAATTTGGTAACAACTCACAAACAAAACACGACGCGTGTAAAATAAATCAGAATAAGATAAGATGAATTTTGACCCGATTAAATCAAAAATGACTACTGGGGGCATACCAAGCCAGGGATGTGGTATTGCGAGCTTTACATCGTCTAATATTTGATCTGGCTTACGAAAGGTGAATCGTTCTGAGATGAAGATAATTTGGAGAGTTAGCATGTGAGTGCTAGGGTTTACTAGATATCGCGGATAATCCTCGAATTTTTGTTCTCGCCTCTCCTGGGGAATTTCATGTGTGGGTATAACTTTTTTCGGGGAATTTTTTGAACCCTTCTCTTCTTTCTTTTTTTCTTTATTTTTATAGCACTCGCAAGCATGGTGGGTTGGCAAGCATGAGTTGGAGACTCAAGGGCCATATAAGAACTCTTGTGTACGGCCACCTTCCAACTCCGTCTTCTAGGTTGATCTTTGCTTTTGCTTATACATATAAGGTACCTTTTTGGTCGTCCAAATTAATCTTTTGCTTTCGGTTGGATGCTTTGTTCGCCCTTTAACCCGCGTCGGTTTTATTTCGAATCTTGTCCTCCTCGAAGCATCGCGAGCCCTCGGGGATATACGGGCCCGGGATATCGAGTGCCGAGCACTCGACCGCCGGGATGCGAGTCTTCGAGGATGTTTGTCTGCGAGCATCTCGACTCTCGGGATATCTGGCTGCGAGCATCTTGACCCTCGGGATATTCCGGCCTTTCGGGATATTCGAGTTGCGAGCATCTTGACCCTCGGGATATTCGAGCCTTTTAGAATATCGAGTTGCGGCATCTGACCCCTCGGGATATTTGAGCCTTCGGGATATTTCGAAGTTGCGGCATACCCGACTTTCGGGATATCGAGTTTTTCGGGATATCGAGTTGCGACCATCTTGACCGGGATATCGAGCATTTTGGCCGTCCGAGTCCTCCGGATTTGTTTGGCCTTCTTGACTTAGCTCATTTGATTCCTTCTTTCTGATCCGAGTGGCGAAAGTGTGTTTGTTTTGGGGCGACAAGTGGCTTAACTGGTCGAATAAACTTGTTTCGGTCAATCGGACGGCTGAGCACACTTGTCCATCGCTTGATTATTTTAATGAATATTACCGTGTGGCTCTTCGTGTTCGATTAATCTGAGTTATTATGCGAACACAACAATACCCCCGGTAGGGTCGCTTTGTATTCAACATGGGGCCCGCTATTATAATCTTATTGGGCCGTAATAAAGGAAGTCGTTTAGATACATGCGGATTTTCAAAATTGAATCGATATCATTTATACCTCATTTCACCGCCTTAAACCCTTTTCTCATTCTTCTTTTGCCTCTGTCTTTCAATCTTTTAATTGTACGAAAATTTCCATGAGGGCTTCATCATTCAGGTGAAGAATCTTACTCGAGGTAACCTCTGCATTCTTTCTCTTATTGCTATTATGGCCTCCTGCTCAAACTCTTATGTTCCCAGAATCGGACCACCATAGTTCTTCTTCCCCTTCGTCGATTAGAATCCCCGTGATTTAATGCGGGAGCCGAATGTCTCGGATTAGAGATTTCGTTGCAAGTTAAACGGATTTGCGTTCTTTTCCTCCGATTAAAGCCTAAGCCCTAAATGAATTGGATAGGGACTTGACCAAGTAGTGATTTCTCGGATGATTCAAATGAGCGATTCTTTGCCCCAAACTCAAATTAGGTCAGATGTTGATAATGTTGATGTAGATAGGAATAGCGATGTTGTGAGGGGGGGGAAATTTTGATGGTGAGAATGTAAACCGAATCGAACATAGGGGTAGGTGGTGAGCAAAATTCTAAACTCGATATACTGTTGGTGTCCTCATATAGTCCAACATATAACCCAGTATAATGCTCAATTATAGTTTGGATGGGCGAAAGCAACCTCATAGGATTAGGGTTGAGAATGAGTACCAATGAGCAAGATAGCGAGCATAATTGATGTAGATATGCTCGCTGTTGCATAGAAATTCTGAAAACCCCAAGGATGTCTTTTTCGGGCAGGGTCACGATGAGCGGGTGACCAACCCCCGAGGGTTGTGTGCCGTGAACAGACGACACAATGGAAGGCGGCCTTCGATTCCCTCCATCCGAGCCATCACCCGTTTGCTCGTGGAATGGAACATTTCCATCACGCAACTAAAGCCCGAATGGGTGGCACATGATTATAAGTTTTCCGACTTTTGTTCGCAAAATGAAGCGAAGATACTATCCTCAAGAAATTGAACTTGCTCGATTGGTGCACTTGACCGTCAGGAAGGGCGAACATGGGGTGGTCGTTTCATGCAAGCTAATGCAAGTGCAAAATCATTGAGGATGTGCAAACAAAATCGGTGATTGGAAGGAAAAAATTTGGTTCGTTGGGGGCGATTGGAAGAGCCCGAACACGAAGCGAACCACCTTTCTTCGTTTAGACATCCTTTGACTTGGGGTGTACCGTGAAGAAGTGATTTTTGTGTCTTTTTGTTCTTCAATTTGAACTGATTTTAACTTACCCTTTATTTGAGGGATTCCAGTGCGACGGACAAAGGAAACCAACGGCCAATTTATTTTTAGCGGTGTTTGGCAAATTGACCTCGAGTCTCGCTCGGAACGATCTGTGAGAACCCCAATTCCGCCGATCGAGGGAAGAAAGGAGGTTTATTCGTGCCCCCTCATCATCTTGTTGTCATTAATCCCTTTTGGTAAGGATTACCCTCTTTTATTTGAATAAGCTTTGTTATTTTACCATTGTTATCCTTTTGTGCATAATGAATTATTTTGTTTATAGCTTTACCTCGACTGCGGACTTCTTGTGAGTACATCCGAACATACCGAGATGGGTTCAGGAGAGAAAAGGCCCAGGAGCTTACTTTCGATTCAGCCGAGCGGGAGGCTCAAATAACAAACAAAAGAGAGGCGATGGCTTGAGGAGGCAAGTCGAGCATCAGCGGATACTGGGGAATCGAGCCGACCGCAAAGGAGTACTTGTTCGGCCGGCGGATGGGATAATGTACATTTAGTTCGCTTTACGGTTGGTTAATTCCGCTTCGCTTTTCATATTTATTTGCTCGGGTGTATATGAGGTTGAGCGGTTAGGCGCTTTGATGCCCAATCACGAAAAAATTATACGCTTTCGCGAAAGTGTTCATGAAGGTTAGGGCATTCCCAGGCATTGGCGTGCAGGACTCCTGCTCGAAAGCATGGACTACCGAAATTTGGAAGAGTCCACTCTCACGGTCCCCTCCTCTGGAAAATATCACGTCTGTCCGTACGAAGGGCCAATCTATGGTCGTTCTTGAGAAAGCTATGGCCGGTCCGGCCAACCTCTATGCTAACTACTTGGCTTTTGATGAGAACTTCGAAGAAAAGGTGGCATGAAGCAGGTTCAGGATGAATCGAGGTTTTCCGAGGGCGGGGCATCCTCAAGATAAGGCGTGCTCGCCAGTTCGGAGGATGCCCGCAAGACTAGAAAATGCTCGCGGGGCCAGAGGATGCTACTTGAAAAGGGAGGCCCAAATCCTCCCGAGGAGGTGGTCAGATAATGGAAGACTCGGAGGAGATGAATGTTGAGCTTCGCAGAGCGGAAATGGCATTCGAGGCCATGGAAAGTGAGAGGATCCTATTCTTTCGATGGCAAGATTTCATCATTCTTTGAGGAGACCAAAATCTCCGTTTGGGTCTCGACAAAATTCAAAAGACCTCGCATAATGAAAGAGTATGTTGATTCCATGTCCAACTTCTCCTACATTTTGTGCCTGGGCGCCCGATGCGATTTGTCCGGGTTCTTCGCCATGCCTCCCGGCGAACAAATTGCCCTCTTATATTTATTTTTCGAACATAAGACTAATTTTTGAACCCACTTTTGCAACGCCTTCAATGTCAATTTGAGCGACCGTGTGATTTCTCCATTCTTCTGGCGAAGGGGATGAATTAGATGATCCTATTCGGATCTAAGATGGCTCGGACGTGAATCTGGTTGGTGTAAATGATCAAAATCTCAACCGGATGTTGGGACCTTTGTGTTCGGTTTGGTGAACAAAGGGACCTCTCTTGTGGAACGGCAAGAATGTACCTTCTGCCCGAGCATTTGGTACCGACCATAATTGGTTGAGTTATTATTTAGGGCCGAGCACGATTTGTTCGACATCTCTTCCGCGTCTACCCCCAATTATAAATTTGCTCCTTAGTGTTATTTTTATTTTGTCGAACATATGTTGTGTAATTTTTTGTCTTCACCCTTTTTGTTGAACAATGTCTTCAATACTTGTAATTACATCGTCCATATTGCTTTGTTTTATTAATTATATATCCCTCCCCACTCAAGAGCCAGACGACGCAGTGGACCAATGGATTAATAAATGATACAGGCAAATTTGAGGCGGCACCGCACCGCCGGCATCTGAGTCCAAGAACGAGTCAAATCCTGTCTTCAGAGCACATTATATAAATCTCAGAAAGATGCTCGGATTCCAAATGATAAACCATCCATAATGATCTTCAGCCCAGCATAATCAACCAATTCTTTCTTTCCAAACGATTTTTCTTTTTTTTTTTCTTCACATGCTTTTTTTTCCTATTTTTTTAGCCATCAACGCCTCTATTTATATAAATCATCCTGCCTTCACTTTTGTTCCCCTTTTAGATTCACTGTTTTTGACACTCTTCTTGCTCAAAAGATCGACTATCCTCGCCAGTTGCCATACCACCGTCAACCTGCTTCTACAGATTGCCAACTCGCTTCCGATAACGATCTTCGCATGATTTTCCAAAGATATGTGTTCAACATAAAGCATCATTCACCATTAATTTCAAACGATTATGTTCAGCCACTCATAATGTCAATTGACACTAAAGAATTATGGAAACTACCAATCCATGATCAAAACAGACGCATTTCATTAACGCCCGTCACCGGTGATTTTGTTTCAACCATGCTCAGAATTTATTGACAATATTTTTCAAATCGCCCATTCCACGCAGCAGCATTGACCATCCAAAGTCTTCCAAGTCATAATGGCCTGCTGAATAAACGTTTCTGCAATCAACTATTCCTACGTTTTGCAACAACACACCGCTGACATGTCATCCTTAAAATCCTCCCACATTGTCTGGAGAACTTCCATCTTTTTTCAGACACGGGCATTTCGGAAATCATTCTTTCTTTTCTTCAATGAAATCGCACACGGTCATCACGTATATCTATTGTTCACAGACTTGGAATCTTGATTATGTATGGGCATCAAATGTGGCAACGCCATTGATGTTTCAAAGTTGTTCGACAGTCTACAATATTTCATCATCTATCCTGAATTATCAAATTGATAATTAACTATTTAATCGTGGATACTGAAATAATGTTTTTTACGCCAAGACAATTCTCGTTCAATTCACCCCACCAATTGTTTGTTATCACATTAACGGCTCAACGACAATGATATCAAAGTTTTATTCTTCGTCAAGTGATTTCGACAACGGCCCTTTATTTCATTTCCACGAAGATAGTGAATCAAATTCAGAACCACAACAATTTATCTCACGCCAAAGAATGGGTCAACGTAAATCAATCCCATTTAGCAAAAACGAACACGGCTACAATTGACACCACCTCGTGTGGGCTATGTCAAAATGCACCGACATCATGGCACGCCAGCACATGACGCGAGCTAATCTTTTTTCGGTGGTCGTCAAGAATAACCTCGGTTCGATTATTTTACGCCGTGATTTGAGCCCACCGCATGATTTCCGATACTCCATCGCGATTTGCTCTGCAGAAGACACGACCTCTTGCGAGTAATACACTTACCGTCGTAGTCGGTAGTTTTTCAGATACTGCCCATGATAAGAGAACAGAGCGATTGTAACGGCTACGAAAGTAGCTTGTGTGGAGAAGTCCTTTGTAAAGAACCTGCATCGAGCTATCCAAGTTTGCTTCACATCAGCGACCGATAACTCGAACTGATATAATGCCAGACAACCACAATGTCTCAGCGGTTTCATACCTTCGGCCAGCGCGTTAAAGCATCGTAAATCAATTACCAACGTAATTGTTCGCGAAACTTGTTCGAATGCCGAGCAACTCTTTTGTTAGCTATCGATATCAAAAGTTATTGTTCACGGCTCAGATTACTGGCATTGATAAACGATTATCCGAGAATCGCTATAAATCATCAATCAATCCCATTATTACAGCGCCATCTTCAGAACCAGCCGGATCAAAGCTTCGCATTCGCCATTATTCAGAGTCGGAAACAAAACGACGTATTTGTCGCGAATGTTTGTCTGTCGTCGATGAGAACTGACGTTCGCTTCCAGGCTTTAACTTGTCACGGAGCCAACATACATATGCTGCGGTTTATCGACACGCCAGTATCAGGATATGTCAACCAAACTACAAAAATCGCCATAGTTTGCCCTTCATCACCGCCGAGCTAACGTATTAATTGTCCTAACTCCACCGTCATTTAGCACACAAAGATTCGCCGCAGTGGCGACTTCAAAAGAACGTGGCAAAAAAAATGATTTCAACGAAAGTGATTTAAAAGTATGGTCGCACTTTCAACACTCACATGCAGAAAGCATATGCTAATAGGGTACCGAGTTTTAAGCCAGTTATTTTCATTTACATAGTAAAATTAGCAAAGGCGTGTCCTTTCCGCCAGACGAAAGACAACATCGATCAGATGTTCTAACAAGACACAGATAGAAATACCGGGCCGGGACAAAGCTTAGGATGCTGGTTCTAGCATTGCAAGCGTATCGCTAATGATTCAATGCATTTTGGCAATGCCGGTCCATCGAATTCCCCTTTTAATGCATCAAAGGTTTCAGACTTGTCCCGGTTGATATAAACTGCCCACCTGTTTAAACGTCGATTAACTTTTGGACCCTTTCACACTCGGGGGCTGATATCGAGCATGGGTTGAATCTTTGATTCGCTCGATCCCCGTTGGTGACATATGTCCGAGGAATTTTCCCGGAAAGGAACCCCAAAGTCGCATTTCTTCTGGATTTACCTTCATGTTGTATTCTCAGTATATCAAACGTTTCACAGGCGTTGGACGGGTCTTCTTATGTTCGCTTCTTACAATATCATCAATATATACCTCAATTATTTCGAAGCCCGATGTGTTCGGCTTAACATTTTGTTCACTAAATATTGATATGTTGACCTAAAGATTCTTTAATCCGAATGGCATGCGTTGCTAACAAGACATATTCTTTTCATCGCCGAATGCCGTGTTCTTTTGATCGCCCCGATGTACGGGTATTTGGTGATAACCAGCAATGCATCCATGAAAGTCATGAGTTCATGACGACCGTCAGACATCGACCAAATAATCGATATGCGCATCGGGAAGTTATCTTTCTGACGTACCTTGCTTAAATCAAATAAAATCAATACATAGTCTCCAAGATCCATTGGGACTTCGGGGATTTGTTACGTGGTTCGGCAAACCCATCTTGGGCATTTCATATCTCGAATGGGTTTGTTGTCGAGCAACTTTTTTGATTTCACTATTCATTTCAAGCATACTTTCCTGACTAAACTTTTCGCTGACGCTCGATAACCGGAGTTTGTATTGGATCAAGGTTGAGGAATGTCATGCATGTTTGGATCAATTCCAACCATGTCCTCGCGGCAACCATGCGAACACATCCAAGTTTGCTTGAAGATAAGCAATCGTTTTCGTTGAATTGGTTCGTAATTCTCAACCAATGAACACTTCTAACAAGTCCTGTTCGGTCGATGTTGATAAGGCTCGGTTGTTCGACAGTGTTGCTTTCTTTTTTTTGCTTCCACCGGGATCTTGAATGGTCCCCCTGCGGCTCGCATGCATCAACCTCCGTGGGTTGAAACCTACGCGAGGTTCTAGTCCGTCTTGCTCGCTTAGTGGATCAATATTCATTAGATCCGAGATCCGGGACGTAAGTTAGCTTTCCCGGATTGTGTGTTCACAGCATTTTGTGTTGCGAGGAGGCTGGTTTCATCAAACTTCAGGTTCACAAAATATGTTCGAACATGTTGTAAACATATTTGCTTGTTGGCTTCGACTCCACCGATCTCCGTGGTTTGCTCCATCATGTTAACAATATTTTGTTTTTCCGTGCACATGATAGCAAACAATCTCGAAGCTTTCTTCGATCTCTTTACTACAACTGTTCCATCTTGTGTTGAGAATTTCCGACACAATAATAGTAAGTAGAACAGCCGCTTTTAAATTTCTGAATAAAGCAGGCGACCTAGGAACCAGATTATAAGTAGACGAACATCGGCGATCACAAAAATCCAAAGATTCTAGTTCGTCGGATCTCCTGATTCGTAGTTGATTCTAACTCGATTCTCCTAACCTAATCATTCCATATTAAAGATTCTGATTCCCCAAAACCCATTATGGTATGATGTACGCGGTTCAATATAACTGCTCAAGTCCCCAACTTGCTTTTCCATACGGTGAAGGGTATTGGCGAACAAAATGTTAGATAAGCTCTTGTCAACTGCGCGGTGCACCTTCAATCCTAGGAGTCGAGCACTAATGGTTAAGTAGTCGTTGTGGGGAGTTATTATCTGTCGAGATCGTCTTTACGAAAACATGATTTGGTGTGCGGGTGGCGTCTTTAGCCGATGTGCTCGCCCGCTTTACGATGAATGCTTTGTATGGCACACATCTCCATCTTTCTACGTGCATTCGATAATGATGGTGCTGGTAACATCCGCCCCAATGGACCATATTCAAGGCGTATCATGTGAATCTTTGGCTTTCTCGACCTCTTTCCCACAATGGGAGGCCTCTTTTGGGTATTTCGGACCTCTTCGTGATTCTTCGGGATCTTTGTCGGATGTTTGTTCTTTACGTTTACCTCTTCGATCTTTTGCTTTTTACGTTAAAGTCTCTTTCATGGCTTTTTAAGAATTGGGTAAACGATTATCCTCGTATAGCTTCCAAAAGTTGGAGAATAAATCGCGACAATCTTCTATATTGTGCCCGATGTACTGCGTGGATAGTTACACATTTGGGCATTTCGATCTTTCATCATTATGATTCTTCTCGCTTTATCCAACATGTCCCGATCTCCGATTTGGTTAAAGATTGTTTATCTGGAAACGCCAAACTTGGCAGGCGTTTAGCCTGTTCTTTCTTGAATGGTTTGAAGAGCACGGGGGTTTGTACCCCTTCATTCATTATTTTTTCTTCTCTAAAACTTTCTGGTTGTAGGTTCTGACTAATCGTGATTGGGCGAAGAAATCGGTGACGCGTATGATTTTGGTAGCTCATTTCTCGGGTCCCGAATATGTGTTCTGGCGGGTCTTGATGCATAGCCTTCCACATATCGATGTTTAAGTGGGGCCCTGAGCCACCACGCAGGATCTCTGCATCCTTCAATCTATGCCCCATCATACAAACATTTATCAAATCTTTCGATGTATGCTCGACGACTCAATTTTTAGTTGGAAAAAAATCTACCTTTTGTTTTCACCGCCTGCGTGGATGAAAAGTGGGGCAGTAAATTGTTGTCCCAATTGAGCGAAGATGATAGATGACTGTGGCAAATTAGAGAACCATCATGTGCTGATCGACACCTAAAGTTAGGGAAATGATCGAGATCGAAGTTGCGTCTGTGGCACCTATCATGATCATAAAGTCCAATATTTGAATGGACGATACGGGCCGATTTCAGTGATCGAACATAAGGACCGTGGTCGGGTCTCGCCTTACTTTTCAGATTTAAACGGGCCGTATGATCGCCGTGATATTAGGGCGAGGGTAGACAGGTTTCGCCGGGGGGGCTTTTGGTCTTCACCAGTCGACCAGAATCCTCGATGGCTTTCTGCGTTTTCGCAAATTTGTGAATCGACAGATTGATCCGGATCAAGCTTACTATCATGAGGACCCGGTGGGTCATGCCGTGATGGGCGATTCTCCTTATTCTTGACTACTGTTCCCGCGAGATGGATAGACAATTTTGTTCCATGGAATTTTGTTCAAGATGACGATCATGAAGATCTCGAGTGTCGCGAGTATATTTATTGGTTGTTCTTCGATCTGTCACACCTATTATTCTGGATTCGGTCTTTGGCGGAGAAGCCTCAAAGCGTCAACGGCGAAGGTCTAGACTTCGAGGTTGTTCGTCATCGACGTATCATCGGCTTTTTATTCATTTCTGGCTTGATTTTTTCTTTTTAACTGTCATTATCGTGTCTGTGAGCCTTCGCTTTCATCTTCGAGTTTCTAACTTAGCTAATTTTTTTCGCCTCTCTTTCTGTGTTAACAAAAAGTGATTGATGGCCCTTGCTAACAGCCGGGATCATTGCAATACTCTCAAGATTGATGGTCTGTCGATCTTTGGTGGCAAGGCCAGCCTCTTTTTCCCACGTGAGGTCGACTTTTGCCCGAGCCTTTCCATTTGTGTGTTCTAGATTGAGGCATTTTATTTCTTTTTTTCCTCGGTGACTAAGTGGTTGGTTTTTTGGTGACACCTTTCAGCCCTTTAGCGTGGAGTTATGAAATCATTTTATTTGAGGAATATGATGGCTAATTTGGTAACAACTCACAAACAAAACATGCACGTAAAATAAATCAGAATAAGATGAATTTGTTGACCCGATTCGGTAAAAATGACTACTTGGGGCATACCAAACTAGGATGTGGTATGCGAGCTTTACGTGCAATATTTGATACAACTACGAAGGTGAAATGTTACGGATGAGGATAATTTGGAGAGTTAGCATGTGAGTGCTAGTGGTTTTACAGATATCGCGGATAATCACTCGGAATTTTTTCATTCTCGCCTGCGGGAATTTCATGTGTGGGTATAACTTTTCTCGGGGAAATTTTTCCGAACCCTTCTTTCTTTTTTTCTTCCTTTTATAAAGACGTAGCAAGTTAAGGTTTACCGGGTAAAGACCAGATTTCTACCATGCAAAGAATCCCCAGGGTACTCGCCACCTTTTCAACTCCGCTTTGAAGTCAGATTTTATGCTTGTCTATAGCGTATTCTCGGCCGTCTAAATTAATTTTGCTCGTCAGATGCTTGTTCGCCTTTAACCACGCCGCTTTTATACGGAATACTGCCCTTTAGCATATCGAGCCTCGTAGTGATATCTCGGTTCGGATATCCGAGTGTTTAGCACTGACCTTCGCATGCCCGGAAGCTCAGACGTTTGCGGCTACAAGATATCGACTCGTAGATATTCGAGTTTTCAGATATTCCGAATAAGCGAAGATACTCAGATATTCAAGCCTTTCGCGATATCTGAAGGCGGGCATAATGACCTCAGATATCTTTCAGATATTCCCCGAAGTTGCGACATACCATTTCGTGATATCTCGAAAGGTTGTGAGCATCGACTTCGGGATATTCGAGCATTTTGGGGTCAGTTCCAATTCTCGATTTGTCGCGCCTTTCGACTTAGCTCATTTGATTCCTTCTTTCCGATCGAAAGGCGAAAGTGTGTTTGTTTTGGGGCGACAAGTGGCTTAACCTGGGTCGAACAAACTTGTTTGGTCAATCTGACTACGAAAGTACACTTGTTCATCGTTTGATTATTTTAATGAATATTACACGTGTAGCTTTTTATATGTCTCGATTAATCCTCGGTTATTATATCGAACACAACACGATTAAGATATTGAAATAATATTAAAAAAATTCATTAAAGAATACACTATTTTCAGAAACAGTATCTAATAAAATTTCCTCCGATAGATAAAAATAAAAATAAAATAAAATAAATGAATTGATTACACACTTTCATGTTTTAAACTTTTAAATAAAATGTTTTTTTATGGTATATCGAATTTAGATTCGGCCGCGTTGCAGGTCAAATGCCACGAAAGAATCTGAGTGTTTGAAAGCGACAAAATATATCACCATCAAAAGACCATAACTTCATAAGATATCGAATGAAGCCTATCCAAGTTCCGATTTGCAGATTTTTATATTGTAACCAAACGAGGCGTAGAATCAGCTTTGCAGAATCATGCTTGAGATTTTGAAGCAAGACCCAAGATTCCAACTAATGCAAAAATTTGTGGGTGATGGAAAATCTCATATCTTACCAACTCTAGATTTCGTCCAATTTACATTAAAAAAATATATCAAAGTAATGATGAATAATGGTCATATTATCTTAAAATTGAAGTTAAAATTAACTTTCTATGATATGATTATAGAAATGTTTTCTAATCCCCATCATTACTTTGAAAATACTAAACCATAGTTTAAAAAGAGTGAGGGGTTTTCCGAAGACTATCTTTCGAATTTCTATAATGATCATATTCATTTTGAGATTAAACAAATAATTGTACTAATAGGACATGCACTTACTTAGGAATGGGAGTATTGTTGAATTTAATAATTAAATCTCAAACTCTGCGAAACCATAGAGAGGATTAGATTAATTAAATAAATAAGATTGGTAGTTAATTAAGCCCTCGTTTGTAGCATCTTAAATTTTGTCCTTACGTGCACATGATTATCATCCCACGTTGTAACTTGTAAGTAATAAGGACAAAATATACGTAATGGACAACAAACATAAGATCTTCAAAATCAGGAATATTAATCATATCTAACTATTGTTGGGAACACACGAAAACCTTTTTTTTTCATTTTTTATCACATTTAAGATTTTTTACCTTTTTTTTTTTTTTTGATAACTCAAAGATCCCTTTTTCAATAATTTTTAATCCTAAATTGAACCCACCATTTAATAGTTGAGGTCCCACTTTGCCCATAAAAAGCCTGTATGGGACCGACCCATCTCTAAGCAGTGTCGAACATTAGGGGTTCAAGCGCGGGAGGCACAGCAGAAAGACACTCCTAAGTCCCAAAACCTACAACCACCAGGGTCAACCCTTGAGGTTTTCCTACCTTGTTTCTATATTTCATTTTTCAGTATTTTATTGGTGTTCCACATTGTTGAATTCCTATTAAAATTTTTAAACTCGAACCTTAGGAATATAATAGTTCGTTGAATATTTTTTATAATTCTACGTGTGATTCATCCTAATGAAAATACGGGAAAAGTAAAATATCAATTACAAAAAACATGTGATCTTATTTCCCACATATACACGGTTCATGAATTCTATAAATTTAAAGGGGGCGATGAGTAGATTGCAAGGATCAATCAAAATTAAGGTCCCACTTGGTTTGGGTATTGAAAAGGAGTAATGGAAATTATTCCAAGTAATAATGTTTGATAATTTTAATACATCTCTAATAAAAAAAATATACAATTGATTATTCTACTTTATAATCTAATTTCATCCTCATTCAAGCCTTCTCAGATGATGCCCATTGTGCATGTTCTGATCAAGCATTAACAATGAAAAAAAATAAAATGACAAAATCAACACTTTCCTAATAATTGACTCCTTAATGATACACATTACTATTATCATTCTCAAGTCGCGTACCCTAAATTAATTAAATTTAATGGATCGCAAAGCCTAAGTCAAAAGATTCATATATAATTCCAAATTAATTAATTTACATGGTCCACAGTTAATTAACTATAGTGCAGGTACAATGCATGGATCATTCCGGAATTAACCATTTCCATTCTTCTATCGTCCCTCAGAGTATGGACGTAGAATGGGCTCTAATTAGAAATGGAGCACGCACACACAACTATATTTTAAGCTAGTTAATATGAAAAGAAATATTAATTATATTCTGAAAAAGTACTAATATTGTTCAATACATATATATATATATTTTTTTATGAACAAATATTTTTTATTATTTATATATTTCAATTTTTTAATGAATGAGTCAAAATTACACCAATTATATGGTACAATTGGAGTGTAAAAGATTTTTCCCCTGTCATATATAATAGACTAACACTTATACTGTGTTTGCTTTGGAATTCACACGGATGAACTTAGAATTTTGCGCTCCCCGTCTTATACGAGTTTGAGATCTAGTTTTCAGATCTTACATTCAATCAACACTTATAAATACCTATAAAACATATTATTATTATTCCCAACACATCATACTTTATTACTCTTCTTAATATAATATTATAATACAATATTAATCACTATTAAATATTGATTTGACATAAAGTTAAATCCCTCCCCTACCCAAAATTCCAAAATAAATACATATACTTACTATTCATCAAGAATTCTAAATTATTGGATTTTAAAACTTTAACTTCTTTCCATTACATTTAAATCGTAAAACAAATTACATTGAAAATTTAATATTTTTCATTAAAAGAACTACTACTCCATTACTTAAAAATACACTTTAAAGTTGGACTGTGACATATAATAAGTACACGTAAATGTTCCACTATTTAGCAAACGCATTTTTTTTTTTCTCACATAATTACACAAACACACGTGAAAACTATTTAATATTAATTCTTTTTAATGGATGACAGACTGAAACGAGACGAACAGAGTTAAGCACTTTAACATCAACTACTCCTACTAAATTAGGATTAGTTAGGACAATCTTTCTTAAACCTAATATCAGCTCGTGCAAATCCCTAGAAATTAATTAATTATATTCATTTTAAAAATTAATAGTCCACTTTTAGCATAAGATTCACTTAATTATTAATAAAAAAATATAGATGCATTGGCCAGTCGGTCTACATGCGCCACGAAACTTCCTCACGATCAAATTGAAATAAAATTAATTTGGAATTACTACTCATTCATTAAATCTTATCTGGACAAGCAAAAAGGAATATAAACCACCGTTGCTTTTGTTGTACTGTTGTACTACTATTCAAATCAAATTAAGATGAATTTTCACTTTGGTTTAACATAAATTAATTCGAAAATCTTCTATGCAAATAGGTGCACCGTGCATTTTAGAATCATACAATTTGTTATACTGAAATATATAATTTATTTACATTGAACTGTGCAACTATATATTAATATAGAAAAATAGATGCACGGTTTAGTTTAAATAAGTTATATCTTTCAGTATAACACGTTATACGATTTTAAAATGCTTTATGAGTGCACGGTACATCTCGATACATATGAGACCCACTCAAAATAATTTTGTAGTTATAAACTAAAACGCACTATATATGTAAATACGACGCGATTAAATAATATGCATTATAGAGATTAACGAATATGACACAATAATACGAGTGAGTATATATTAATCAAATAATTATTATATATGTGGATGAAGAAGACAAAGTACATTATTAACTTTTACTTAACCCGAATCAAATCCACCGTTCTTAAGATTTCATTGGATAGAAAATTAAATAAATATTCAAGCTAAAATCTGTAAGATTCTGTACATATTTTTTATCAACTCAAACCAGAACTTAAACTGGGTTAATTTGAGTTTGTTGGGGGACGAGAAACACGAATATGTTACTATTTTATGATATATTTAATTTAAATGGAAAATACTATGTATGTGTACCTGTTGATGTACATTGGTACGTACAAAAATATTATTAATTAGTCATGCATATAATTATAAAATTACAATTAGATATGTATAATCAATTTTTATTACTACTACATAGTATAATATAATTATGTAAGAAAGTTTCTTGAGCACTTCATTTTGTTGCATTTAAAAAATCTCCTTAGATCAAAGACAGCTGGAAGAATATTTGGAACTGCATGCAGATTAAAAAGTGCAAAATCCAATAAAATTCTGGCCTTAAACTAGGGATGAGTCCAGGATTTTATTTCAAAAAGGGCGATTTTTTTAAAGACAAGATTTCATATTCCAACCAACAAGGAAATGCCAATTTTTTTTTAACATCAAAACATAATTATATATATATATATAATAAAAAGAAATTAAATCCCAAGATGGGCCCCAGCCCACCACCGATCCATCCCAGCCTTAAACACCAACCCTATCATGATGCATCTGCTTATTTTCCAATATAATATTATGAGCATGATCTGGACAACCGTATTATGAGTAGAATTATGAGACGGTAATTAATTGAATAAATTTTAAAAAAAAGTATTTAAAATCAATTTTAATAAAGAATTTAGCTAGCTCATGTTGTTCCTTTAAGATCACTCAAACCGTGTGAAATTTTGGAAGCATACTGGTGAGTAATCGGTTTCTTTATTTTACATCCCACGTACTTTACAAATAACATATTAATCATTGCGAATATTTAATAATTTTTGTTGCCAAATTATTAGCGATAAATCGCATGAAAACCCCTATGGTTTGAAAAATCGATTAAACCCCATGGTTTTAGAAAAAAGCAAACCCTTTTTCGTGATTTTAAAAATGTAGTGAAACCTCATTTTTGTTGGGATGATGGAGAGTGTCTTCATTACACCGCCCATCAAAAAATTTTGGTGTGTTTTTTTCATTTTTTTATTTAAAATGAAAAATTACCCTCCATTAAATTATATTTTTTGTAATTTTAAATTTTTATATATTTATTAAATTATTATCTATAAAATATTGTAAAGTGACGAGGTGGATTTTTTATTCCTCTCTTTATCTAATTATTATAAATATATCATTATATATAATTTATATATTAATAATCTGTTCATTAAAAAAAAAAATATTCATTCCATGTGCAAATGAAATCGAAGCAAAAATATGACTTTCATTGCAATCAAACTATATTTTATCATTTAGGACTAACACATTGAGACAAAAAATTAACTTCACAAGAACCCCTGCTTTTTTTTACTTAATATTTATATTTCAATGTAATTTTAATTTTAATATTTTCTAACTTCATTATTAATATATAAATTATATACTTAATGATATATTAATAATAATTAGATAAGTGAGGAAAAAAAAATTTGTCTCTTCACTTTACAATATTTTATAGATAATAATTAAATAACTATATAAAATTTAAAATTACAAAATATAAAGACTTGGAGCCAAACCCCACTTAATATAATTTATTGATGGTAATTTTTTCATTTTTAAAATAAAAAATGAAGAAAACACACCAAACCATGGGGGGTGTGAGTAGTACACTCTCCATCATCCCAACAAAAAATGGGGGTTTCTACACCACATTTTTAAAACCACATGAGTTTTCACATAATTTTCAAACCACAGGAGCGGATGGACAACATTTTTTCAAATCACGGAGTTTTTACATAATTTACCCAAATTATTAATATTATGTATAATACGGTTCCAGTTTCCTATATATAAACCCCATTTGCGCATCTCAACTCAACTGAATCTCTTGTCTTAGCTAAACACAACAACAACAATTAATCATCAATCAATTCAAACCCCTAATTTAAAAAAATTAATTAAATTAAATCCATGGGGAACAGCCTAAGGTGTTGTTTGGCATGCGTGCTTCCATGCGGAGCTCTAGATTTGATCCGAGTGGTACACTTAAACGGCTGCGTTGATGAGTTAACGGGTCGGGTCACGGCAGGCGACTTCCTTCGAAATTACCCGGACCATGTTCTGACCGAACCCTGTGTTTCCAGGCGGATCCTGATCGTCTCACCCGAATCCGACCTCAAACGGGGCTCCATTTACTTCTTGATACCTAATTCTAATGTTTCTGGAAAAACTAAAGAAGCCGATGAAGAAGCACAGATCGATAAAGCAGGTGTCGCCGGAGAAAAAAAACATATGCTGCCATCACGCCGCCGGAAAGTGACGTCAGCTGTGTGGCGGCCTCAGCTGGACAGCATTTACGAGGAATTATGATTATTTTTTTTCCGGTAGTGAATATTGGAAAATATATTTATTATACAGAGTGTTTAATTAATTTCCCTATTTTTGCATGGGGTAATTATTATTATTTTTTGAATTTGTGAATAGTTGATTTTCAGTTTTTTAGCCGTAGGTATACCGTCTGCATGTTTATAATTGCGGATGACGAATTTATTGTTGTATACTTTTATTATCTTTAATTTAGAAAGGGTAATTTTTATAATAGATATTATTAATTTCCAGTGCATTTATACTTCTGGATTATTTTTATTTCATATTATGTTCTAATTAATGACGATTCTAGCTTCTCTAAAATCTGTGACGTTATTTATATTTTTCGTGTTCATCAAATCAAAAGTCAGATAGTTCTTTTTTAAATGCAAACAAAATTGCTCTAGCTAATTCATCTTAAACCAAACAAAATTAAATACCTCAAATATAACAAAATTATATCCAACAAGTTCCCCAAAAAAAGAAAAAAATTATAGGCAGAAAAAAAATATTCTTTTTTATAAGTATTTTCGAGACCGGACTTCACCCGAAAAACTTAATTGAAACTTTTTGTTGTTTTGTTGGGGGTAGGTGGAACAATAAATTAACTAGGTCTGGTTTAAGCTGGATCCCTATTTTTTTTATTATAATAAAAATTATATAATATAAAATAATATATATCTAACGAATTATTTAAGGTAAAATATACGTGCTTATAAATTAGACAAAAGACGGTTTCAAGGCCAAAAGCACCATCCTATTTAACTGAAACTGCAATGTCGGCCCATTTATTAGATACAAAAATTTATATGAGACGATGTACAACTTAACATCAATCAAAACTCACCTCTTTTAAAGTATTAAAGTATTAATGTCTAAATTATATTTAGTTTTATCGTGAGACCGTGTCACTCAAGTGTCCCTAAAAAATGAAAGCTGAAAAATCACAATTATGTACTCCCTCTGTCCCACTATAATTGTGTCGCTTTCCTAATTTTATGGACGTCCCACTATAACTTTTCAATTTCATAAAAAGAAAAAATAACTCTATTATTCATAATTTTTACCCTCACTTTTCACATAATATTACAAAAAATATCACTCATTATTTCACATACATTTTTCATTTCTTCAAATACCCAAAACTACCTTCATTTTTATTATTTTATTATTATTTTATAAATAAAATAACAAAATAAAATGAGACAATTACATTGAGATCGAGGGAGTATTTGAATATTCTTGAATCACATGGATTTCCAAACCTACTTTTGACCCAATTTTTTTTAAGAATCACACGCTTCTTCACTTTTGTACGAATATGGCTATTACTTATTAGTTGTCGTATTTACTTTTCCAACTTGTTTTTATTTTTTAAGAGTGCAATGATCAAATTGTATCATATGTCAATGATATTTAAATTGCAGTTATTAGTGCTAAAAACCATGGAAAATAAATATACAGCTGCAGAAGTTAGTGCTAACGAATTTCTGCACAGCATATGATGTCACCTCAGAGGCGCAGCTAAAGAAAATGACAGAAAACTTTAGCAGATTGACATACGAGCTCATAATACCCGTGTAAATACAACTGGAAGGAATACAACTAACTAAACCAGTAGAACAGTAGCAATATACGGACGCCAGCAAAAATTGAAACAGTACATTAATTTCAGGATCTTCCCATTGTTGGGAAATTAATTCCCCAAGGGCAAACGAAAAATAAAAAGAAATAAAACAATCTCCAACACAAGAATTTAACGTGAAAACTCCAAAATCGGAGAAAAAACCACGACCCACCAAAGGGATCACTATATGATAAATTTCTACAATCACACATAATTCCTCTCTTTCACTCAACCCTCCTACATATTTCAAGTCAACAATGACTCTCACCTTTCTCACGAGACTCTATTAAAAGAGAATACGAGAAAGGAATTTTAACTAGAAATCAAACACAAGACTAAAGTGTATTGATTGATGCACTTGTAACAAAGACTAATGGGCTCCTTATATAGGATTTGAAAGCCCCCAACTTTGTTAAAAAACCCGATGTGGAATTACAAATTTTATTTAAACAATCAAAGTCCAACACCAATTATCAAGGCACTCATGAAGGAGAAAACAAGAAAAGAGCCAGCAAGTAAAATAAATGTTGAATACATAAATGTAGGCAGAAAAGGAGAACAATCAAAGTTGCCAACTTAGCCACTAAGATTAACAATCAAGAATCCTGTATTATAAGCACAGGCATGTAATGCTTCAAAGACCATAATTAGCATCTAGGTTTCACACTGAATTTCCAATAGCTAGATCAGCTAAAAAGTGGTTCTTATATTTTTTGAATAAGACTGAGACTGTAGAAATAACTCCTCCTCCTAAATTCCCTATTTTCGTCAAAAGGGTGAGGATGCTGCTGCCCACCTGTATTTGCAACTCTCCTACCATTAGTAACCCATTTCATAAACCTCGACTTCCTCTCTCCGTACGACGACACAATATGCCTTGCTTAAACCCAAAATCATCTTCTATCATCCATCAAATTCAAAAACCAAAACATGATCCTAAACATACATCAACTGCAATGCAAAAACACTCTGTTTTTACACATAATTACAGTCGAAATCATAATGGGCATCAAAAGAAATTGGTAAAACTCTTCTCCTTTGAACAAACAGAGCAAGATAATGCAAAATGACTGGCCTGGATTAAATTCAAAAGGGATACTTATTATTTCCCCAAAACAACAATCATTGTTTAAACTTATCAAGTGGGAATCAACTAAAAACGATAAAGCTAACAATTTTGATGAGCCCTAAAGATAACAATTCACATATCATAAATTGAAACGGTAAAAAATAAAACAAAAAAACTTACAAGGTGTTGCCATGAATATTAGCTTCAAGTGCCTTGAGGGAATCCTTAAAAGACTTCTACTTCTTTCAACACATCTCGATGGTAATTTAAGGGTGATTTGGTAAATCCATATTAAATAAAATTGTAACGTGATTATCATTAATCTGAAATTCACCAAAGTAAATGAGAGATAAGAGTGAAAAATTTAATCTCTATCCCCAAATTTCATCACACATAATCATATCCAATATAATCTTCAACTATCAAAGTAAACGGAGCCTGAATATTCAAATTTATCAAATGGATTAACTCCATATATAATTATTTTCAAATATATATATCTAGAGCTGTTATTTGAGTCCAACCGAGTATTTAAAGTTTGAACTTGACTTGAGCCGAGTTGAGTATTTACAAAAGGTGAGCTCACTCGATAAAATTAACAAGTTGGAAATAGAGTTCCATTCGACTCGCAAACAAGTCAAAGTCCAATGAGTCTAATGAGCCCAATGAAATTACAAAAATAATTCTCAAATATCAAGTCTAACAAATTCGAAGTTCGAGTGTTTTAGTAAATCGAGTATTTCATGTGCTCGACTTGATTATATAAACGAACCAAGTTCGAGCTTTTAATGAGCCAAGCTTAATAAAATCATTATATAATAATTATTTAAAATATTTTCCAAGAAGCATTAATCGAAAAAAAGAAAGGTATGAACCATATGATATACAGGTGCAAGGGTTTCCATCGATGAACCAAAACGTGAAATACACATACCATAAAAGGTAAATAAAAATCTGAATATAAACGAAAACTGAGAATCCATTAATTAAGATCCAATTGTAACTATAAAGAACAAAAAATAAATAGATGGAAAACCTGTAGAAAATAAAAGCATAAGTCAAGCAATTCCATAATGTGAATCAACAATGCGAGACAAAAAATCATTTCTCTTTGTATTAATCATGAATCTGTATAGTTCTTGGTAATACATAATGTAGAACATTAGAATGATACATATAGTTCATGTACAAACTTCCATTCCTGACTGTTGGAAAATTCATATGATCAAACTCTGTCTGATCCTAGTACTAGATTATCTCTACAACTTAACTTTTCTTAAATGTGTCGACTCCTCGGGGTCTTTGAGACCCCATAATCGAGTCTGCTGTTGTATCACCAAAATCGAAGCCTCCCCTTTAACTTCCAAGGTTGCAAAAATCTCCCCGATTGCTCCCAACTCCTCTCGTTTATTCCACTTTTCAATCTGCTGTATGATTTCTGAATCACCATGTCTCCTACCAACCATAATAAGATTATACTCATCCAGTAAAGATCTAGCTGCTGCAACAACATCCATTCCACAAGTCACCCTCTCCTTTTTTATCGTTATTACGTCCTCTTTATGCTTCTTTTCTGCTTCAAATTGCTCAAAATTTCAGCATCCAGCGTTTTGCTCCTCTCTGTTCCTGCCACAATCTGACACGCGTGCCGCAGCCACAAACTGTATTACAGTTAGCCTAATGTTAGAACGTTCCAAAATTCTTCTTGCATATGCTAAAGCTTCCCGATCATCTGCCCCCTCCAAAGAAGAGGACCACAACTCTGAATACCGAATCTTGAAAAGACAATCTGAGGCTAGAATGGTCAATAAGAATCCCAACAGAACAAGGAGCCTTTTCGAATACATACTTAGTAAGTTGCCTATATGAGTGAACGGGTCCCACCAGCTCCCCCGAGCTCTGAAACGGAAGGATAATGAGAATGGTTCGGTTTTCTAAAGCTAAGGAACACACATCGTTGTGCATTGTCTTATAAGGGGCGATACCCTTGTAGCAATGTACGGAGAAATAACCGGGATTTTCCTGCTCAAACTTTTTGAAAGCA
Organism: Stenogyne calaminthoides; assembly: GCA_037126765.1. Lineage (NCBI taxonomy): Eukaryota > Viridiplantae > Streptophyta > Magnoliopsida > Lamiales > Lamiaceae > Stenogyne > Stenogyne calaminthoides. The sequence goes on from JBBCBC010000019.1 coordinate 32,446,463, forward strand.
TTGAAAATCCTTTCGGATTTAGTGGGACGACGAGCGGGCTTGTCCCATTTTTTGTAAGAAACGAGGAGAGACGAGGACCGTCCTATTAGCTCGATTAGGTGGAGAACTACCAAGTTGATCGGTGAAGCCTGTGTGGTATTGGAAAGTTGAAGGAGGCTGATAATAGAGTGAACATTTTCTTGCTGATGAATGCATGCAAGTATATTTAGTTCCTCATCTCCTCTAAGGTGAAGAATAGTCCTCCTTCTATAAGCAGTGAACCGTTTCGAAGGGTCATAGAGCATCTTTACTATTGGTGAGATCAGTCCTGATAATGTAACCACGGAAATGATCATAATCGTATAGATTTCGTCAGTTAATCCCTGTAAATAATGGATAAAAGAAAGAAACAATGAAGGTTGAGATGATATCCATGATTTTACAATTATTATGTAATGGGATAGTATCATTTTTTATCCTTAAAGTTCAATTTTTCCAGTTTAGGTCTCCCTCTTTCACTCACTATAATGTTTGGTCCTGAATGTACACTTTTTCTCCCACATTTAGTCCCACCGTTAGTTGACCGTTATAGTGAGTGAAAGAGGGAGACCAAAACTGGAAAAATCCACTATTTGGGGTGCTAAATGTAATGTTTAAAAGTTTTTTTACTTACTTTTACTTTTATTTTTTGATAATTATATTTAAGTACAGAACTCTTAAATAATTCAATTTAGCACTCTACAAATAGTTGATTCGTCATCCAACTAACTCTAGGAACAAAATGTTAGAGTAAAGGTGTCCGGGACCAAATTTGAGAGTGAATGAAAGACAAATTTGAGAGTGAATGAAAGAGATTGATCAAAACTGGAAAAAGGCAAACTTTAGGGACCTAAAATGACATTAACCCTTATGAAACATAAATATTGTATAAGGTGAGACTTACTTCATTGTTCTTGATGTCATTCAAGACAGCGAGTTCAACGACTCCTTTTGTGTTCATGATCAGCCCAAGAGATATAGAGCATCACGAAATGGCATTCTACATATAACAAGAGGCAACATCGACCCCATAATCTTCCCTACAAATGCAACCAAAACAACCAATTGCAGAACTAGATAATTATTCATGTTTTTATGCAAAACACATCCACTTTCAATCCAGCAACAGCAAAAAAAAGAGGCAACAACATCAACGAGACGAAGCAATCAAGTGTCTCCACCAATGCTGCTCCAAGTGGTGGCCCTTCGGGCACAATCAAGCCCAGAACTAGTGAAGCTGTAATTGCTGTAATTCCGATAACCTCACCAGCAAATGCACCAACCATCAATACAACGAGGACAAAAATTATATATCTCTCCTTCACAGGCCTTGTTTCAGGGTGCGTTGGATTACCCACAAAGCAGCAGGACGAACCACCAATACAACAAGAAGAACAAATAAAGCAAGGGATACAGAAAACCCTATGATTACAATGAGTGGTTTAGTTCTGGCTAATTTTGCAGCAAATTTTATACAGGTGAAAGCCCAGAAGCAGACATCACAGATAATCGAAGAAGAAGAGGCTAACCGTCAATCTCCGAATTAAGAATCTTGAGCTCATCAAGGAAGCAAGCAACAACAGGAAAAGCTGTCATTGAGAGCATAGTTACCATATAAGGAAGTGCTTTTGCAACATCTTTGTCCAAAGATGAATACTTTTCAAGGAGAAAAACAGTTGAACCAGCAAGCCCGTACGGTATGAGAAAGGCTAAGATGCCCACCGTTACAGCTTTTTTACCAGATTTCACAACCATGGAGATGTCCATTTTCACTCCAATCAGGGAAACAAAGAGCATGAAACCGAAAACGGAGACTGTATCTAGCACTAATCTAGATTTTCTTGGAAATACTCTGCCCAAGTATGATATATTCTGCCCCAAAACTGATGGCCCTAGTAATACACCAGCCTGATCAATGCAAATTATCCAAAATTATCAAATTCAACCTAGTAATTAAATACATTTAAATAGTTAACATGCTCAGTTTTAAGAATATTTATACCTGCAACAGAACAACCCCCCCTACTAACTTTCCAAATTAACCAATTATCGAATCCAAATATACACTGGAACATACACTCAAAAAGGCATTTACTATAATATTAACTAGCTCACAAGTGTAAGTTTAATAATCTTAACAGCAGCAGCAAAATAACATTACCTAGCGATCAAACAATATCCAAATAGGTTTTACCAAAAAGGTCTTAAAACACAAATTAATCATCATACAGCTTAAATGTAATGCAAATTCAAAAAATTAGGGCACTCACGAGAATCTGAGCCACAATCAAGGGTTGTCGAACCGGCTTGAGAAGGAAGTGAACTAATCGAGTTACCACAGAAATAAGCGAAAGCTGGAGCAAAAAAGAAGGAACAGAATAACCCATAGGATTTTCTCCGAACGGTAAGCCTCGAGAGTTAATCTGATTGTATGTGTAGCAAACGTAGGAGGGATCGTAACCCCCATTATTGGTCTCGTTCATGGCCCCCAAAATTCCAGAAACAAATTTGTCAAAAGTGTTGGAAATGCAACATTATCGTTTCACAATCATTTGAAATGGTGTTGATTTTTTTTCTTAGATCTGAAAGAGAGAAGAAAGTGCAGGAAAGGTTGAGACTTGAGAGAGAGAGAATGGTGGAATTGCCGGTATTGGAGAGAGCATGCATGTTGTGTGTGGCACCAAATATTGGTTATATTTGCATTGCAATAAAGTATTCGCAATGTTCTCTAAAATAAAATATTTTGAGATATATAATATTTAACAAAAGAAATATGTTTTATTTCTGATGTTTGAATATGTAGCATTAGCAAGGGAATTATATTCAACTCTTCTTCTTTGGCGCGTCTATAAAAAGTTCACCACCTTGCAATATTATTCGACAATGAAGAGTTTAAGAATTATAAGTTCCATATAGTTTTATACTAGAGGGCTTTATATGTGTGAGGCTCACGGTGGATTTGCGAGGTAATTCAGAAAGATTAACGCTTTTAACACTAACACTTTTGAGGAGTTGAGTGTTTTTTTAAAGACAATCAATTACAAATAGTTCACTCAAGATAATCAATTACAATAACTCTTTTCTACCATCGGAAAGATGTATAACATCATTTCATCCCGCTATTGACCAAAACCGCCCACCACCAGAGGGGGATCACCCAAAACCGCAACCCTTTCTAAAGTATACTTATTTGAGAGTTTTTTTTTCTTGCTAAAAGTTCAATTAGGGCCCATTGATATTTAAATCTAGATCGAAGTCCCCATAGTAAGAAAAAGGCTGTAAGACAAGACTTATATAAGATTTAAATTATAACTTGTTGTTATCTTGAAAGATGCAACTTGTTTACACTGAATCGTACAATTATTTATATGAAAAAATAGTTGTACGTTTTAGTACAAACAATTGCATTTTTCAGTATAACAAGTTACACAGTTCTAAAATGCACTATGAATGCAGTTTGGCACGAACGATATAAAACTTCGGCCTTAAATACTTAATATAAAGGCTTGCACTGCTACCCGTGAAAGTTACTATCGATGTAAAGCAAAACACGAATTACGTTTGAATTCAATTTCCATGTGAGAAATTAGTTGAGTTATGAAGTCTTATCAACTGCCCAAATGTAATCATTCTTGACGTTTGAATTCAATCTCCATGTGAGAAATTAATTGAGTTATGGAGCCTGATCAACTGCCCCGAATATAGGAATTCTTGACGAATTGCACGGCAGAACAATGACGATAGGTAAAGAGGAAGGCCAAATCGAATGAAGGGAAGAAGATGCTTGTTGAATCTTGATTCTGTGAGAGGGGGATGGAAGCCTTATATTTCTATTACCACATACCAAACAACCAGACAAGGGGAGATATCTTTTACTATTTCTCATTCTTTATAAAAAAGGCATCAAACGAAATAAGTACACTCAAGAAAAGTTTAAAATATTACACTAACGAGTCTCAACGTCATACATCAGATTTAACCATACAGCTAAATTCCATTCTCTTCCTCTATCTCCATAGTTATCTCTCCACATTCAAAAGACACACCAATTGAATTCTCAAACTATAACAGGTATTCCATACAATAAGCGTAAGAGAGAGGCAACACTCGGCCAAAAACACCCAGATTTCTTATTTTTTGGCGTATGAGATGGCCATTGGATTCTGGGCAGTGATTTTGAAGCCTTGAAGGTCCTGCATGGCAACTGAAGACTGGGAATCATCTTCAAATTCCACAAAGGCAATACCCGGCTTTGCTTCGACCATTCGAACTTCTCTAAAGCCAGGGTATTGTTTGGCTTTAATTCAAGCATCATGCTGTTTGTTTCATAAGGCAGATTTTGTATGAAGAGTATGTTGTTGGGCTCAGCTGCCGTTTCGTGTGTGCCTGGTTTTCCTTGCCGAGGGGCAGCCTGCAATATAATAAACCATACTCATTTTCTTTACCAAAAAAGTTGCAGACACCAACAAAGAAACAACAAGAAATACTAAGCCTCCATCCAGCATTGTGACACAGTAACTAAGCATTTGCCTTCAGCTAACGTAAAACTTTGCAATAATCACATGTTTACCCGTCATACTAATACACTATTTTCTAGACAAAGTGACCAACATAATTGGAACAATGTGTAATGATATTTGAACACACAACTTAGATAAATTTACTTTGACAAATATTTTGGCAGTAGAAAGTATTCGTTAGAGTAAAACAAGCTTACAGTTGGGCCTCCACTATTATCAGCTCTTGCACCATTAGCAGCAGCAGGTTGCTGACCTTCATCAACACGTCTCTTTTTCTCAGCTGAAAACAAAAATAAATTATTATAAAAAATATATAATGCAAATGAATCCAGGCTAGAGTAAAACAAAAAGGTTTGAGGGATAACTTTCAACAAAGCTTAATGCAAAATTGTGTGGTTTACTTCATACATGAGAACAGAGTACAACACAATTTAGGCAAAATTTTGAAACCAGTATCCAACTGCTCTCCCAACTTTTGAAAAATGAGTAAATTTTCATTCAAGGAACAAGCTGACTTATTATGGTTGTTCTGCATATATCACATCTGCAGCACACTACAGACTAATAATACACTTTTTCTTAAAGAAAATCCACAAAGATTCTAGTAAAACATAGAGAGATAAAATTGAATGGCACAGAAGATTGTGGAAATGGAGTAGAATTCACTAAGCAAGATAAAGATTCACCTTTTTCCTCTTGTTTCTTTTTCTTGTCATAAGTACCTTCTGCTTTAGCAATACAATCTGATTTTGCTTTAGCATATTGTATCCTCTGCATAGTAAGTAAACAGTTAGAAAGGCCAACCAAGTATATTTCCAGTTAGAAGAATCAAGTTGATAAAGTGAACATAGAATAGCACAATGAAACGAAAAACAGATGCCCAGTAACACTATGAAAGAAAAGAAAAATGATTTTTTTTAGATGAATAGAGCTCGCATCTACGTAGTAAAACATAATTAAATAAGCTGATAAATGGTCGGAATACCTCCATAGTAACAGAGATTACAACTAATAACCCGGAAAATTAAAATACAAAGAAAGAAGTTAAAACAAAGGAAACAAAAAAAGAATAAATATTTAGCATGCACTAATATATTTCTCTTAAGAAGTTAATTCAGATTAAAATAGACTAGTTCACCTACAACACAATGCAGAACAGATACATCTGTACTTTGACTCACCAGAGGTTTGTCATAAAGCGGGGAAGTTTTGCATCTGTCTTGAGACTGCATTGCTTGCAGCTGGCACTTCACTGAACACAACCCATGCTTGCCCCGAAGCTTGGCAGTTTTCAATGCAACTATGTCCACAATTCTCCCATACTGCGAGAACAAGGTATAAAAGAGATCTCTTCAACTCTGTCCAGAGTATTAAAGACAAAGGAAGGCATCAATATCAGCCTCAAAATCTATAAACTTTGGAATTAATCGCTCATCGATCACCCTATGCTGAGCCAATAATATTAAAAACATAAGTCGTAATCTAAAAAAGAACTGTCTAAAGTTATTATCACTCCAGGATATAATAGCTTTTCCCAGATTGACAATGAAAACTTTGATGTCAGGAAGAGGAATTTCATTAATTTGGTAACAATAACATTAAAGAAGATAGCCACATATCAAGAGAAGTGCTTAGGTACAGACTTATATAACTTGGTGATATTGTTATCTATGCAATGGAAGGTATATTTAACATACTGGATTCCACCAAAAAGATGTCTACAGTGTTTATAAATGCACGAACTCATTTTTTTTTTTAAAGATTGAAATTATCACTAACAAAGCATCAAATTCAAGAAAAAAAGAAACAGCAACAGACGATCTACATAATAAGCAACTCAAAGTCACTGTTCCTTCTCCACTAATCTATTAATTTTTCAGGTCTTAATTGGGTAAAATATATGAAAATAATGAAGACTGTCTGCTAGAAACTTGATTGGGCAACATCAAAATATCATTAATATTCATGCACACTTTGGCAATGCAACCACATTCTTCTCTCAACTAATAGTCATTTGCGCACCTAAACTAAACTCAAAGCAAAGAACTGAGGACCCAGGGTATAGATTCAAAAAATGATCAAATCAAATTTGAACTAGGAAAAACACACAAAGTGTAGATCGAATAAAACTTCACTTGTGTAAATAGCAATTTATTGTAAACCATGGCAGAACAGCGGCTGCAAACGAAACCGTACATATTTCAAATATTGTGAACGGTTTCGCTTAAATTATAACCATGGCACATTCTACTACGCCACTGCGCAAACTATAACACAATACACTCACAGCTGCAACAATACGATTTGTATGCTTCGCGTAGAGCCAATCAGCCAAACAATGCCTACTGAAAATTTTCTACAGCTATTGCAAGAAACACCATCCAAAGCATACAACTAATTCGACGTAAAAAGCAATAAATTCTTTCCCGAGTATACAAACAACAAGATTATCCAAATTTACGAAAAAAAAAAAATGTTGAAACCCTAATTTTAGCTGAAAAAAGAAGAGAGGAGAGATACCTTCTTTCTTGATTTTCTCGTTGATATTCTTGATGTATATTGTCTGGTTAGGAGGTATATCAGTCGTAAGCATCTTTGCCACCGCCGCCGTGTGTGTTATTGTGTGACTGACCTACTGGTGATGCAAACGGAGGAAAAACACTTTGAAGAGACTTTGGCGGTGTGAATGAATATATTATTTGGTGGGCCGAAGACTAATGGGCTCTCTAATTGGTACGCTGGTTAACTAGTAGGCCTTTTAAGGGTTAATGGGCCTGTTTCCACTATGTTCGACCTGGTTCGGTTAAGTTTTATCTAACTTTGTCAAATCTCAAATCCTTTTTCTTTTTTCACAGATCAAATCTCAACAATCCTTCCAGACTCCAGAGGAATAAAAAATGAATTCAATTGTTATGCCCTCACTCACAAGCGTAGTACAAAAAGATAAAGTAAAACTTGACAAAGTATAGTGTGAAAACAGTTTTTAATTAAAATTAGTTAAGATCTGCGATTTATATTACTAAAGAGTGTGACTTTTTACTGTAAAGGGTGTGACTTTTTACTCTAAAGGATGCGACGTTTTTCTTATAAAGAAGATTACTCATAAAAATGAAGGTGTGATCTATATTATAACAAAAGAGTATTTGTAGTGATAAGCGGAAGGTGTGATTTATATTCTTAAAGAAGTATATCCGTAAAAAAAAAAAAAATCAATTTCACAGTGAACAAATTTCACAGCATACCAACTCGTAAAACTTTGCAAGATTTTGGTAAAACTTGCAAGTCAATATCTCTCAAGAGTGAGACTTATTTTTAACCAAGTCTTCTCATGTTTATGAAATATTACTTTTGAGGCACACTTGAGGGACGGGAGATAAGTTGAGTGTTGATTTGTTCTAATTTATACAACATGTCATGTATGAGGTTTTTTATCAAATGTTGTAAATTGTGGTTGCGCTGATCAAAGAAAACCCGGAGATCTTCTTCATGATTAGTGAGAAATAATTTAAATTTAAGAGTAGGTCTAGTGTGAAAATTTTCGTGTATGAAATTTATAAATTGTCTAAATCAACCATCTACACCCTAAACATTTGAATAATGAATCTTAAATTATGACCTATTCGGACCGGGTGAACCAAGGCCGAAGTGGACCATGAACCATTCAATTTTGTCTTACCTTCACCAATTCTGAATTTGATTCAGAATTAAAAAATTTTCAAGATAAAAATTTTCATAATAGACTTTATCTAAATCTAATTATATACTTAAACATATCAAAAGGGTGTTTGTAAACTTTAAAAAAATAAGTGAGGAGATCACTTATTTACAGAAACTGATTTTCAACTCTTCTAAAACTAAATAAAACATTGCATGTCGTCATGATTGATTATTTTCTAACATCACACGGGTTATTATTTCTGTTTGAAAAATTAAATAAACGAATTAATTCAACAATTCTCTACAAGTTTGGACTTTTAGATGAAATATAATTCTTTTATGATATTAGAGCCTTCAAGCTCTCGCCCACATCGTGAGTTCGATTCTCGTTGAAAAGAACTCTACCCATATTAAATTGTCCACTCGATGGAGTTTCTCCCATTGGTGGAGTAAAAGAATTTAGTGAGGAGAGTGTTAAAGAAATTAATAAACTAATTAATTTCTACATCTCTCTACAAGTTCAGAATTTTTTTAGATTAAAATGAAATTCTTTTCACATTTGATTGATGAAACATCAAGTGAAACACCATATACTAAAGGTGATATGTTGCTGCTATATAATTACAATCTTGAAATTTAACGGTGAATTATGTTATGATATCCTGAAATGCGAAATCTGAATGTTGTCAACATGAAGCTTCCTTAAGTTACCATAATTCCGTGTAGCACGAAACTTTCCCCAATTATATCCCTTGAACTTGGCAGGCTTCTCATCATTGATCGCCTCTTCCAACGGCTCGACCCAGGTATAATGTGCAGGATACAAGAAATACGGAATCGAAAACCTTTCCTTCTCACCATTTACCACCAAACTGTGTTCCACACTCTCGTACTCGTCGTTGCTCCAAACCTACATTAACATAAGAAGCATCAAGTTCATGTCTATTTTTAAAAGGTACTGGTTGTTTAACCAAAAGGTATTAGTTGATTAACTGAAAAGTATTAGTTGTGTGCAGCTGCACCTGGAGTATATCACCAACGTTGATGACGTAAGAATCGGGACAAGGTTTGACGAGGATCCATTCTCCGTCCGTCTTCCTCTTCACCTCGAGACCAGCAACGTCGTCCTGAGCAAGAACGGTTAAGACTCCGGTGTCTTTGTGTCTGCCGAGGCCAAGAGCCAGATGTGGAGTAGGGCAGGGCGGATAGTGATTGAGTCTCATTCGACTCGTTTGGTCTTTGAAGAAGGCGTTGAAACGGTCTTTTTGCAAATTCAAGCTCATGGCGACGAGTTTTAGTAGCTAGAAAACGAGCTTCTCCATTTCCGCAATGTGCTCTTCACAAGCCTCCCTGAAACAGGCAATATTTTAAAAGCTTTGGCAACACTTTTGAACTTTATTTCAGGCATTTAGCATTTCAGCATCCCAATTGTTACAAAGTTTGAATTTCAATCATTTTCCAAGATTCCCAAGCGAGATAATCTGTTACCAATTGTGTTTTTTTATCTCCCCTTTTCTTGAATTAATTACAATCAGGAATTTACACATTTTCCAGCTCACTGAAATATCATCCTTCTTTTTTCTCAAAAAGCAACTCGAATCTGTTATTGTAAATTCAACAAACGAAGAATCATAATATGATTTCCTATATTTAACCATCAAAATAATAGCAAATTAACCTTATGTTGTGAGGACTGTCACAGAATCTCAAATTTTCAGAAATAAGAACACTAACCTGAATTCAGAGAAACCCTGAGGCCATGTATTGAACAATTCCACCACCTCCTTATCATCAGGCTCATGTGAAGCCGGAAAAACAATCGGATCCCTAACAGCAAGGTCGAAAACCTCCTTCCAATCCCTAACATTTTTGGTATGCTCACGGTCATAATACCCAAAAGGATTCCCCTCATCTCTGCTCACTTTGATCTTCTCCTCTTTCGGCAGCGCAAAAAATTTCCTCGACGCCGATTCAATCTTCTCGCGGCATTTTGAAGGCACTCCGTGATTGATCACCTGGAAAAATCCCCAATTGCGGCAGGCGCCGCCGATTTCCGCCACTAAATCGAACAGGGCGGCGGAGTCCGAAGAGAGAGTCAGGGAAGAGAGGTCGATGACAGGGATGTTTTCGGCTTCAATAGATTGGGGTTTCGCCCTGTGCGCGGCGTCCTGGATGAAACAAGGATCTAATTCCACCATGGGTGCGAGCTTGGAGATGTAGTAGTGTGTTTGTTTCCAATGTTGATTAGCGAAATTTTAATTTAGCATATCTGCTGTTTAAGAAAATACATTGCATCTGGACGATGTATTGTGCGTGTGATTTTTCTGGTAACCGTTTTAATTAAAAAAATCTTTTTTTTTTCTTTCGAAAACGCATATATTATTCCTTCGCACGAACAATTATTAATCGACAGTAAAACCATAAAATTTGATGGATCAACCCCCGAACACTCTTATATAAAAAAAAAAAAAAAAAAACTTTCTAACGTTTTAGCCGTTGAGATTCGACTCTGATAAAATAAGCTCAACGTTAAAGACAAGTTCTTGTTGGATTGATGGTGAGACGAATTCACATCAAAATTATCTTTTAATGACTTCAAATGATTTTAGTGTACAAATAGTGTTACATGTTAGCTATGTAGGCTATGTTGCAGGGACGTGAGTGCGAAAACTATATAATATGGATATGGGAATACAAATTTTCAATAAAATTAAGATGCAATTCATCAAAAATACATCTATTTATTTATATTTTACTATATATAACAATTAAAAACTATTTTTTGTATGTAGTTCACATTTTCTCAAACCCAAAATTTAAGCATATTCAACAATTTAATTCAATTAAATAACGAAACAACAATTCAAATATCATCAACTCAATACATAAGTGATAATAGCGAATTCAATCTAAAACGAGTGTCATATTGTCAATTTAAGTTACATTACATAATAAAGTTCAATTGAAAATAATAAGCTTTAAATCAAGACAATGTCTAATCATCTAGCTGGATTCACACAACAGATTCGCCAGACCGTTAATTTTTTTACAATATTATTTACCAATTCGCCAGGTGACATCAAAATTTGTGGAATCGCGAATCGCACTCCTTTTAGGAGGCGGGTGCGAATCCAATACTACGTCGTGGTGTTTTTAAAATAATCCGTGCATCATAGCATGTTAGAATACGAGATGAATGACCAATTATAATCGTGAACCATTTTACGTTTGCCTCCATTCATTTTGTAAAAATCAGAGCTTATGTATCAAGGAAACAGATATACAACAAGTTAAGTCATATCCAAAGCTTTCTTCCATCAAAGTATACAGCAATGAGAGAAGCAACTAAACTATGATCAGCAAATCCAGGAAATACTGTTACTCGAAACCGGCTCCTAGGTACGAAAACTTTCCCCATTCCAAGTTTGTACATCAGATTACTCTGCACCAATGAAGAAGCCAAGTACATATTGTCAAAAATAACAGAACTAAACCACCAAATCTACACATAAAAGGAGGGAGGGAACATGAATATTGTGCCAGGAAATTTCCTATATTTGCTGATCGTTTCATTTTGAGTTAATGGCTGGATGATAACGAGCAAACAAGAAAAAGAAGAAAATGTATGTGTGTGTGTATATATGAGTTGGTCTTATGTAAAAAAAAAGTTGTGGTACAATTGGTGCACAACTATCACTTTATAGTAAAATAACTAATACTGTTTAATGAAACAACTAATACAGTTTAAAACTACACACAAAATGCAAACCAATTGTACGGTAAAACTGGTTTACATAAAACTTTGATATATATACATATAATATATATTGAAGAATATTTACAAATTATGGTGTTATTTGATTTTAGAAATACCTGTGCAACAATTGAGTCGCCCTTATAAATGGTGCAGGCTCTCCTGAAAGGGCTGCCTTTCATTAGTAACTTTCGGTCTTTGAGTCTTCATTATTTTAAGCCTATAAGTAGTATTTTGAACTCAGTTCTACTGGACTAAATCTACTGATTTGTCTACTGTGAATATCAAGTCCTTCTGTTCATCATTTCCCTAAAGCCCTGCCAGCATTTTTTTTTTCTGTAGGAACAACACTATGTGGATGTAACATACAAAATATTTAAGAGGTCAAAGAAAAAAGAAAAAAACACCTGAGTACAATACAGAGCAAATTCATTATAAGCTTTTGTAGATAGACATTTTATCAAACTAGAGGAGGGGAGAGACCTAAAAAGAATAAAAACAAACTAGTAAAAAAAGATATGTTATGATCAGATATAAATGGCAAGATAGGATTAATATATAGCCAAATGGAATAATGGTTTAGATTGTTGTTATTGTTTACAGCTTGTGAGGCTGGATTGCATAATTAAACTAGTTATGCTTACTTATGGCCATAGAATGATGCACACAGTTGTAAATCATAAATTTTTTCAGAAGTTTCACATCCTGTATCTTATATGCCAAATCTTGATCTATGAGACATAGCAGGAAACTTATGTGTCGACTGTGCATGCAACAACAACCATTCAAATATCAGGCGATCCATGAGATTAGATTTTAACCAGGAACTTTTTTTAGTGGAATCGCTCATCATAGTGGGATGTCATAAGAAGTTGAAGGACATCTGCTTTAACATAAGAACCTCAAGGGGTTAGTGGCAATAATCATAATTCCTCAAAAGACCACGGATATGGGAGATTGTACATGTATACAAGAAAAGGTATATCTATCCAACAATAGTAAGGTGAAAATAATGCAAAATTGTGATCTCTCTCATAAGTCATAATGCAATGTTATTTGGTAATTCACCTTCCAGAAAGTGAAAACAAAAAATTAAACTTCCCTTATCCTCACTACACATCATTATTATTCAGTTTCTAGTGCTAGTTTTTTAGCGCTTCCTTAGGCTTTATAAGTTCTCCAAATTGACTTGATAATCGAAGCCTTTGAGTGGGGCAAATTACCATTCGGTTTCTAGTGCTTAGCATTGTACTCATTCCTCAATCTTTGTAGATCGACTTGTTGGTCGAAGGCCTTGATTCATTTCTGTAGACCTCAAGACATTTTCTATCACAAAACAATGTACATTTGAAGTGAAACTTAAGCTAAACATCATGCTGAGGGGGAAATAAATTCTCCGAAAAGATAAATATTTAATGACAAAAACTCATATGATAGATTGCCTCACGATAAGACGGAGTGCAAATTTAGCACAATCAACATCCACCCCTCCCAAAGTGTTAAAGCGTCAATGCCCAAATTACACTCTGTCTCAACGTGAGTGTGCCTCATATTTAATCTATTTTACTTGCAATTACACTATCCTTAACAAATCAAACAACAAAAAACACAACAATGCAGAACCCCAAATAATAATAAAACCACAAGGCTGAAGCTGCACATAAAATTCAGCTCATCTACCTAATTTATAAACAAAGAATTCACCCCACCCCTCAATTCAAGAATCCAAAATCCAACAAACATCACAAACGCAAAAGCAAGGAAACAATTAGACAAGTTAGAAAAGTACTCACGCTAAGTCGGGTTATGGAGAAGAGGGTGTTGCCAGATGAATCAGATAGCAGCTTTACGCAGTGGGGATCATGAGCAGCTGATTTGGGCAACAGTTTCTTCACTGTGTACACCAAATTACCAGCTGAATCGGTAAATCTTAGAAACCCTCGGGTCCCAAGTCCCTTATGTTGTTTGGACACAAAAAAAATCAAATGGGATTTATGAATTGACCGTGTTTCTGAATTCATCAAACAGGATTGCGGAGCCCTCCTCCTCTAAATCATTCATGCTCAATATTATGGCCCGAAACTAGAGAATTTGATGGAATTAAATGTTTACAGAGGGTTTTTTTTTTTCTTCTGTTTTTATTTTTATTTTTCGGTTCCCTTTTTGTTTGACGGAAAAGTAATTATAAAGATTGGATGAAAAATGCAGAGGAATATCTACTCAGGTGGAAAAAGACGAATGTGATAAAAGTTATGATCATCGTCATTCGGCACACTTTTATTACTTATTTAGTTGAAAAAAAAATGTTGGTATATTTTTTTATTGCTGCTTTATGTTTTGATATTGACCTGAATCACCTGATATTATTAATGGAAAATTAATAATATTATAGTGCGCATATCTACAAATCTCGCCATTACTTAATAATTACGCCCTCCGTCCAAAGAAAAATTTAAGCACTATAAGACACCACAAAAATAAGAAAAATTTATTTTATTGGTATTATTTAAATTAATTATAATGATATTATGAAAGATAAATTTTGAGTCTTTTCTACATTTTAAAAAACGCCAAGGCGTTTGGGACGTCCAAAAGAAAACGTCAGTCTTTTATGGGGACGGAGAGTCTATCGTACCAATTTTAGAATTATTTCATGGTTAAAAATTAAGAAAAAAATGTCAATTCTTACCGAAAGATAACAAAACTATCAATTTAAAATTTTAAAGATTTTTTTCTATCGATTCAAGCGCAGAAGATAGAAAACTATCGATTGAGAGCGAAAGATAAAAACTATCAATTTGAGGTTCCACACATAAGGTCGTCATGTTTGACACTTATATTTCATATCCTTAATCATGTTTTTTTTTATTTTAATTTTTAGGGTTTACGGTACGGTTCAGGAGGGTTTAGGGTTCATGGTTCAAGTTTAGGGTTTAGTGTTCAGGGTTTAGGATTTTAGTGTCAAACATGACCTTAAAATTTATAAGCATCTAATTAATAGTTTCTATCTTTCAGGCCCTGGATTGATAGTTTTCTATTTTCCAAGCCTTGAATCGATAGAAAAAATCTTTCAGGCCTTAAATTGATAGTTTTACCATCTTTCAGGTCCTGAATTGATAAAACTCAAAAAATTAATAATTTAATTACCGTTAAACTGAATTAACAATTTGAAAAAGAAAAATTGGTATAATGTTAAAGTAATTGATAGGAATGTGTGTAATTTTTTATTTGCTTTGTATGTGTAAATTTTATTTACAGGGTAAGTAAACTTAAAAAAAAAAGTAATCAATTATAATATTTTTTTAAGATAATCAATTATAATAGTTCATTCGATCATAGCAGATGACAACATCTTTTTTTCGTTTCATCAGAACTGGAACAACCACAATAAAAGGGGACCACTTTCGAGGCTATGAATCGAACCCGCGATCCACACCGCAATTGGAACCGCATAATCGGCCAGAACAGAGGAAACATTACCCCACCATAAGAGGAATCACCAAAGCTTTTAACAAATTTTCTTCTTATATCTTGAACTCAAAAGACTCATGGTCTTATATGGTGGAGATCAAATCAGGTGACTTATCCACGCTTGACCAGGTAAGTAAACTTGATATGAATATAAAACCAATAAACTGATTAAAAATAATTAAACTGAGTTAGTGAATAGAAAATAGTACTAATAGAGTTTGATAATTTCCATTCAGTATTTCTGCTACGTTTGGGCCCAAGTACTATTGGGCTTTCTCCGACAGTCAAATATGAGATCTGTGAAAATAACTATACAAGTTCGATGTAATTTTAATTAATTATTAATACAACATTTTGGTTGATGAAATTAATTATTATTGTTATTATTTATTAATACAACATGAATTCACTGAAATTACATCAAGTCGGATATTAATTTAAAATAAAATCCGGTTATATATCTTGAATTTGTAGCAATTCATGAGAATTTAATGTTACTTAATAATTAAAGCTGAATTTCTAGATAATAATCAATATGGGAACAATTCCCATTGTCAAAATGTAATCATTGTATTTGCTTCCAATTATATTAACTCAATCGCAATCCTAAATATACGCGTCACACACTTATCATGATTATAATTAATCTTGTGGCACACTTGCATGAGATCGTCTCACGGTGAAACGAAGTATAAGTTGGGCATTGACGTTTTAATACTTTGGGAGGGATGAGTGTAATTTGTGCTAAATTCTACCCCATCTCATACATGAGACCATCTCATATGAATTTTTGTCGTTAATCTTTAATTTACAGTTTATTTAAATATTTTTCAATTTACTCTTTGTAGATAATAAACATATTCGTCACTGCCAGACGTAGTCCACTAGTCATATCCATTCAGCATTGAAACCAACTCCGATCAAGTTATTGGACACTATTTAACTAACAATATATTAACATATTGTACCACATGCTTAATATATTATACAGTACAACACGATACAGGGATGGACCCAAAAATTACATTAAAAATGAGGTAATGATGAGTGGATTTTGGAAACGTGATATCCGCTATCGTGCTGGAGCCTGGAGAGGTGGTTAAAATCAGTCCTACAATAAATATAATGTTATTAAAATGAACAAAAAGTATACATTTTTGGAGTCTAATGGGTTTTGAATGCTAAACCTTTAACCCAATTCAATAAGCGAAAAAACCAGATATGCTAGCTGTTGTACCGGGAAGCAACATGAGGCCATATATCGAATCAAAAAATGTATATAAATTATTAAATTTATTTATATGAACATATTAATTAAAGTTTATAAAATATTTGCTGGGGCACGTGCCCCCAACTTGATTGTCGTGCGTCCAACTCTAACACAACATATAATATAATATGTTAAAGCACTGCTGAATAGTATCCAGCAATGTAGCATGGAAATAAGGGATCAAGTGGATGAGACTGGATAGTGTCTGACATCTCTAACCAAATAAGTCGACCACCTGACCGGTCAGTCAACAAACAAGACACTTGGAAGCTACAAATGATATATATATATATATATATATATATATATAAAAGATGCCCAGATTAAACATAAGATCAGACCAATTATTTTAATTGTCCTCAGTTGTAAAATATTAAAATTCGCGTGACTCACTTGCATGCGTGATCTCAACACATATAATATAAAAGGCACAACTGATATGCACGCGATTCAGAGGCATGGGCATAGATGCCCGCGAGAACCGTCCAAGCTTCATGGGACGATTTGCAATCAATTACCTCGGACATGGCCTCCGGAGTGAGAGAAGTAAACAAAACCCCGAGTAACTTCTTATCCTTTTTACGCCATTCTGTGTAAGCCGGATTGGGGGTATTAATACCAGTGTCAGAAGTAATGGTGGGAGAGGGAGCGGGTGTCGAACCGTCGAGGAAACCTAAGATATCGAAGCATTCGGCCATGGAGACTGCCTGGACCTTCCACACGAGATAGGTTAAAGTGTCTAGTTTGATGGGAACCATGTTAATCATGGCACAACGGGTAGGGGGTCGGCCGATGATGCCATGAAGAAGGGGAGAAAATATGACGGCGGCCACGTGAGGGAGAAGCCGGAACGATTGTAACGGAAAAGTGAGAGAAGAGAGATTAGGGTTTGTTATGATTTTCTAGCTGATACCATGTGAGAACATGATTGAGATCAATGTTAATTTGGTGATTGGCAGACGTATTATTAATAATATGAGATTACACTATAAATACAACATGACTAATTATGCTTTAAATACGTACAAATTAAATGACTAAGTCAAACATTCCTATTATCACTATTAGAAAGTGACACATTATATAGACATTTATATAACTAGATTATCAACCCACCGGTCGTGCATTATATAAAAGTATTTTGACGACAATCAATAAACACATCCATTAATAATATTAATTTCAACAACTTTACACTCATTCTCTTATTAACCTTTGCAATTTATGGGTTTTAGATGCTTTAGAATTCAATTCATATTTGTTAGAAGATTCTTCAAACAACATCACAACACCCTCCAATTAGAGTCGGTCCTATAATTTTTGGGGCCCAGTGCAAAAAAAATATTGAGCCCTTCAATTTTTTTATGACAAAAAATAATATAATTATTAAACGTTCTACTTTTGTATGTAATTAATCGCCATCATGTTGTTCTACATTTTATAAATCTTCATTCATTCCCAACAAAAAATCTATCTAGTGCCCCTCTTTGAATTTCAATAAACTTTTCTACATCCTTTTTATTCTTGAGTTGGTATGCTGTTAAACTTGTTCACCGTGAAACTGATTTTTCTTTTACAGGTATACTCTTTAGTAATATAAGTCACACCCTTCACTTTTATGAATAATACTATTTATAGTAAAAAGTCACACTCCTTAATTTCAGTTTCACCGTGAAACTTGTTCACCCTATACTTTGTCTTTATTTTTATGTTTTTCATGTCCAGGTGGATATTTCAATTATGAGGCATCTCAAATTCTCCATTAACTATTATAAATAAAATAATATATCATTAGTTGAAAATTTGAAATAATCAAAATAATATATTTAGTTAAGAATATAAAATTAAAAGTGCCATATTAAAAAAGACACAATTCTTTTCAAAAAAAATGTTAAAATGTAAAAGGACATTAGAAAAAGAAAAAGATTGAAGAAAATCTGACCATGTATTGGAAAAATATATGAGGGAAGAAAATGTATTTGAACAATAGTAAGAATGGAAATATAAGGAAAATAGAGGATTGAATAAAATATAAAGATTTTGTAAAGATTTGGAATTTTTAAGAAAAATATTAAAAAAAGAAAAGGAATAAAATATAAAAATTATATAAAGATTTGGAAAAAAAATATAATGGGGGAAAATGTCTGAAAATATAAGACTACGTAGAGTCAGGAGTTTAATCTAGCGACCACGACCACTAGTGGTCCTTAAAATTGCGCAAGCTACCAACTCAGCTAGGAAACAAACGTGACATGCTTATCGATTTTTTAAATTATAATATATATGTAAAAAAATCTATTAGGCTCCATAAGGAGCCCACTAGTAGGCTATATATATATATATATATATATATATTTATAACTATATAATACACCTACATATTATCATATTAGTTTTCCCGTTCTTTTTCATAGGCCGTTGGATCTTCAACAATCAATCTCAGCCCTACATTTTTTACATAATTTATTCATAGTATTTTTGACAATTAAATTAATGATATTAAATTCGTTTTTATTTCTTGCTTATTCCAAGGGTAAAATTTTTGTTCTCCCACCTATTTAAAGAGAGGTTTAACACTCCATTTTTTTCAATCTCATTTGTAGTACTTTCATTTTATATTTTGTGTAATAAGAATTAGATCATCTCTCTTTTTTAGGAAATTTTTTTGTGAATTAGATGTAATGTTAGGAATTTTATCAACTTGGTTTGTCCACCAAACACTGTGTTTTGGAAATCTCCTCAACGGAATGAAGAATCTACAATTCATGGAAGATAAATCAAGATAGCGTATAAATTTTTTGGTGATTATCTTTGTAATGTTTTGAATTTATTAATTTTCTGGTTGTATATGCGTTAAGTTTTGCATTCGCACTTTAGATTTTCTGGTAGCATCAACATTTAGTTTTGCATTCACTAGAGTTCTATTCGATGTCGCCTTTGTTCAAGAAATAGTCAATTCTTTCCAGTTTCGTGGGATATGTTATTTCAGAGTTCCATCTACTATTGTGCAAGGGGATGATACTTGTGCCATCAATATAGTAATATTAAACTTTATCCCTACAACTCTCAATTATATATGTGATGGTACTTATATTATTTTTATGTGGATCATTTGCAAGGAATATAGTATTGAGCCTACTAAAATGAAACATCATTAGAATCATTTATATTTTATTCGATTTGTAATTGAAAGCAGTCAAGAGCAATGTGAACTTTTCACAATCTTTTATCATATTCTTTAATGGATTATGTGATATTCAATTATTTAAGAATTTATAAATGTAATATTTACCTTCGAATAATTCATTATGCAATGTATTATTTTATAAAAATTGTATGTAGATTCTTATTAAAAAATTGGTGATGATTATTGGTTGACTTCAATCAAGCAATTCATTTTGTTTTGTACATGGTAAATTTTATAATATTAAAAGTAGTTAAGTTTTTTTTTATTTTTATATATTTCTCAAACTTATAGTATTATTTAAGTGATTAAACAATGTTAGAATTTTCATAGTTTAGATTGAATTGCTTTAAAACTTATAATTTTAAATCTTATAATTATTTTCATTAAAAAAATATGTGTTCGATTATTGACTTTTTAGTGAATTAAAATGATATATTATATTATAAGAATAATTATTCTGAGATTAATTATATGAAAGTATAGGTTAATTTGTTATAAATTTCATTATTTATGCCAAAAATTGTAGTTAGTATAATATAATGTGTATGATTTTTAACTTTTTCTTCATTTAATTGCTTGATTAAAGGATGTCTTAATACTATTTTATACCAATTTTAGAGAACTAATTGTTTGTATAAATAATTTTAAATTACTACATTATCTATATTATATGTTTGAGTTTTTTATTCTCTATCTTTTTATGTTCATTTGTACTTTAAGAATTATACAGTACATACATTAAAGTTATTGGTAATTCTTTTTTTTAAGCATCTGAAATTATTGTCATTTATTTGTCAATCCAAAGTAATTTATTCTCATTAATGTATGATTTCCTATAAATACAATTATTGTTTAATTTTTGTATAATTTTCGCCTTAATATGCTCTTACTACTAATTTTTTCATGTTTTAATGTGTACATTAATTACTTATTTTTATTATAGAAAATATAGTTCTATTCATACATGTGATTTGTCTCGATTAATTAATATGAATTGTTTTTTTTAAAAAAGATATATCTTTAAATTTGGATGTATTGATAATTAAAAAATAATTTTGATACTACTTTTTTAATCGTGTAATTTTAGTTTTACTCTCTACTTAAAATGTGTATTTAAAATATTTAATTTAGAATTTTTATATTTTTGATTTTATAGACATTAATGGATCCCCCTAAATTTATCTTTATATAACTATATAATACGCCTATGGATACCAACTTTGGTTTTCCATCATTTTTTCTCGAATGTTGGATCTTCAGTTATCAATCTCAGTCGTACATTTAATTTAAGGTAAGTGTGTCATTTGTGTTTTTAATAAATTTTCATAACTCTCCTAATATTAATTTTTTCCTTACATTATGTTTTCAATATTTTGGTAGGTTTGAAACATCTCCTTATATTATGTTTTCAATGTTTTGTTAGTTTTGATTTTATTTTTATTATTTCAATCTTAATTTATACTGAAGTCAAAAAATATATATATATATATATATATATATATATATATATATATATATATATTTATAATTTTATACTACTATTGACAAAATTATTATATTGTAATCAAAATTTCATAATAATTATTTACTTACAGATAGCATGAGTGAATAAATTTCAATAGAATTATTATAAAAATATAATAAAAAGTATTCTCCAATATTTTGATGTAGAGTATAAATTAATTTTGAAAAATAATAATGTTATTAATATGTGTTGAATAATATATCATTTGAGTAATCTTTGCATTAGTTTACTCTTAGTTATAATTAACATCATTTATTTGTGTATGAAGTGTTCCTCAAACTCTACACATCCATTACATCAAAATAATTTTTAAGTTCTTCATCTTGCATTTATTTTAGGTGAGTGATTATAAAGTGTTTGAGTATTGCTATTATCTATTCATTCATATATTGTTTATATAATAATTTATTTTTTTATATTTTATTTTAATCGGTTTTTTCCCATATTGATGACAAAAGGACTGTGTGTTAGCAAATAATTGATATTCTTGGGTTTTGTACTTTTCATAGGCCGTTGATTTGGTTTTTGATGATGATCTCGTACTGCTCACTTTTGATGCTTATGTAATATAGAATATTTGACTCAATATTTAATTCTCGTGATATCAATCTTAATATTTACCTCAAGATTTGCCTATTATTTATATTTTTCATTGATTATATTTTTTAGTAATTGAACAAACATTTCTATTTTCCATTCTGACTTTACGGGTGCTCTCAAATTCATGAGTATATAAACATTATGAGATTAGCCTTGGGTTTTCATCAAGTTCTTTTTATGAGGTAAATTTGTCTTAATACTTTCTTTACACTAATTTAAGAGAAGTACACACATCTACATAAAATTGTTCAATTTTTAATTATCCAACATAACAAAACACTTAAGAGTAGTATATGCTTTGACTTTTATATTTAATATTAATGCATTTTCTTCTAGCACGACCTTCAATGTTTAGTGATATAAACTGCACACTAGATTAGTCGATTAATTCAACGATACATTTGTTATTTAAGTCATCTCTTTATTTAGTGATATAATCTGTACAATAGTTTAGTGATATAATCCGCAATCTCTACTTTTCCTCGCTCACCGGTCACTTGGTCTTCGTGTTTCAAGTTCGTCAAATGTCTCACTTATTGTAATTTTGCCGATGATTTTGAATTATCACTCCATGTAATTTTTTCTCAATTTGTTTATTTAATTATGATATTTCCAGTTTATTGGTTTATATTCATTTGTTGTTTTAGTCGAATTTGGGAAGTCGCGTTTAGATTTTTCTATGCAGATTTTTATATTTCATCTAGATTCTATTGTGTTGGCGTTCTTCCCGATTTTGCTTAAGAGCGTTTCAAGGTCTTTTTACAATTTCCGGCGACAATCGCCAAATCTTTTGGAAGCATTGGCATGGATATTCTATTTATTTGGGTCAAGTTTGCTTGGGCCGCTATTTCATAAGGCCATATTTTAATATACCTTAGTTTTTTCAGTCCACTTCTTTTGGTTCAAGTTTGAATTTGAGAGTTATGATAGACGTTAAATGTAATTGAAATATTGTATAACAATTTAGTAATGTGAGACTAATAATTGTAATTTGTCATATCTTTTTTGTCGTGGAATATCTTGGAGTATAATGCGTTATTTTGGAATACATATATATGAATTTTTTTGTTAGACAGACGAGTAAGGGAGAGAAATTTCAAATTATTTTGAGATGTATTTTTTTCACCATTTTAATAACACCCTGATTATTGTGTCTCATATTTTTTCTTCTAATTTGTGGGCATATATTGCTGAGTGGATTGTAAAATTTCAAGCTAAATAAGCGAGTTGACCTCTCAATTAATATCTTATAGATTATATATGTTTAATAGTGTTTCCCTTTCAATTAAGATGATTTGTCTGTATAACCATTAAGTTATCTTTTATTATTAATTATTATAAAATTATATAGCACATGTTCACGGAGTTCTTAATTATAACTTAATATATAATTAGTGTAATATAATACATAAATAATATGCTCAACATATTGAAATAATATTTTAATAATGTTAATACAACAAGTGTTGAACCAACATGATATATAATTGCATATACATTATATTAAAGAATACATTTAGTTTTTAATTAGAATAAGAAATGTAAATATATTGCATATATACAATATTAAAAACTGGTACAAAATGTTTTTTCCCTTTAATTTTCACTAATTTTGATTTTAGTACACTAACTTTTTTCAATTTTAGAAATAGACCCTTAAGTTTAGCAAATTCAATCGTTTTATCATCGAACTAGCTAAAATAGGTTTAACAAATTCAATTTTTTGTCCTTTATTTTAATTAGCAAAAAGGACAAAATTTTTTGAATTTGACCCTTACTTTCCGTCCCTATTTTCCATTTTCTTATATTTTTATTTATTTTGTTGGATTCAATATGATATGACAATAATATTATTTTTCTATAAATTGAGATTAATATTCAGGATTATAATAATTACAATTTTTTCTTTTTTTTTTTCCTTTTTCGATTACACAAAAGCCATTTATGCAATAAAATTTTAGTAAAGTGCAAGTTCTTTGTGATAAGATGTCTATTTGAGACTTAAAAAATAAATTTCAATATGATTTTAAGTAATTTCAAATTCGTTTTATCTCATTAAGAAAAATGTTCATATTGTTTA